>OZ010588.1:95232874-95272874 GCA_963932145.1 Acanthosepion lycidas | reverse complement strand
AAATGTTAACTAAGAATAATACAAGATAGAAAGGGAGAAAAATAGTAAGATTGAATGCTGTAAAATAGGCTAAAGGAATGAAAGAAAAACAAGAAAACTAAATATAAACTAAGGAAAAGAGAGAATGAGTGAATGAAAGAGTGAAAGAGAGAGAGAGAGATAAAACCTGAAAAAGAAAGAAAGAAAGTAAGAAAACGGAAAAATAAATAAAAAAGAAAGTTAAATGAAAAGAAAAGAAAAGGATGAAAGAAAACGGGAAAATAAGTTTAAAACAGAGAAAACGGCAGATTAAGAAATCAAAAACAAACTAAAAGAAAGAAAAAGAAAGAAAGAGAAAGAAAGAAAAAGAGAAAGAAAGAAAAAGAGAAAGAGAAAGAAAGAAAAAAAGAAGGAGAAAGAAAGAAAGAAACCAGAAAAACAAGCTAATAAAATAATATCGCAGATTAAGAAATAAAGAAAGCTACGAGAAAGAATGAAAACTTTAAAATAAACTAGGTTAAAGTACGAACGCCCGAAGGAACGACCTAACAAAAGAAAGAAAGAAAGAAAGAAGGTAAACAATACTAATCCATGAAATAAAATTTAAAAAAAAAAAGAAATACTTATACCACAAGCTCTTTTGGATGTTGGAGTTACTTAAAGGAAGCCATTCGTCTGTTTTTTCCAAAATGCAATTAAGCAACTATTTTAAGTTGCTACCCTTTTGACGCTCCATCAATTTTATGAAAGCAGGAAGAAAATGAAGATTTTTAGCGTTTATAGCAAAGCAACTAATTAAAGTTTATTAGGAATTCAATTCCTCTTTTCAAAGAAGAGAAAATCTTGGCCTCGTGGGTGTGTTAATACAAAACTGCTAAATAAATAGATTCTAAATTCTGGCTTCACTTACTTACATTTTTCGACTTTATCTGCTTACCGGTGTTTTGTGAAAAAGGCGCTAATAGCAGGTTATAAACAAGCAATTTTCTTTAGTTATCTCCCCTGGACAAAATAAAGTGGAAACTTTTTTTTGTGTGGCAAAATGCCGTATAACTATGGTTAGTATTCAAAGCCCATAAGCTATTGCTGGTGAAATTAATCCTACTTCATCAACGTTATCTTGTGCCAAATTTGGCTTCACACAGTATCTATCTATCCGTTTTGTTTAGGAATGATTAGTTTTCTTTGGGTCGCATGTTTGGCGATTCTTAGCAATGACTGTTTATGTTTGACGCTATTACCCAACAAATGAGGCGTGAAATTAAGTCACACGGTATTTCAAGTTCCAACGCAGTGAACTTTTCAAAATAATTATTTGCAAAATCTCTACATGTGATGTAAATCTCTACAGAGAACACCTTTCTTTGCTATAAAAACTCAGCCGACATTTTCAGTGGTTGCTGTGACAGAGATAACATTCGCAGCTTACTTGCACGTGTGACCTATATACAGAGTGGCAATAAAGTCACTATAAAGTTACTTACAATAACAATTAAGACGAAAGAAGTAATCAACAGTCTAGAAATGTATTATTAAAATGGTTCTGGTTAATTCTGGTTGATAACAATAAAATGTTATGGTAAAAATATAGTAAATGAATTACCGATACGTCTCGAGTAACAAGCAACCTGATTCTATGTTTTTTTGTATTATAAGTAACTGTAGAGTTATTTTATTACCACACTTTATATACATTTTTAAAATGATTTTTTAATCTTATATTATTTATTTACACTTTATATTCGGACTTTTGTCCTCATCTCTATTGTTTTTATCTCAATCTTTCGGACATCGTGCTCTCTGGCCTTCCTCGGGTGTATATAAATCTGGGTAATCTACAAGGAATTCTGAACCCTTTATATAATCTACAGGTGTTCTCGTTCGACTTCCCACGTCTAAGGATACCGTATAGTTCTTATTTTTAGTACTTCTCAGTTATTGTTCGCCTGTTTCTTTGTTTTATTTTATTTTATGATGTTCAACATGTACAAGGCCCGTGATCCACTCGAGGTAGTTGGTTATAGATCATCCAAACTTGTATTACGTATGGCCGTTGACTGTCACACTGAGCTCAGTACCTTTCAATTCGTTGATAATACTTTCAAGTTTATATTGTTTGCCCATTTCAAATAAAATATTTATTAGAAAATATATTCAGTTTAAATACAGAAGAAGTCATAAAAATGACTTGAAAGAGGTTGTTACCAGACAGCAAAGGAAGGTTGCCCTCGGCGTACAGGTGGCCATTTCAATGTAATTCAAATTATATGCGTATATAGGTTTGGGTGTGAAGGAACATTTTAGTTTAATGAGCTAAAATATTTCTACAGATAAAAAAAAAAAACTCTTTAAATAATAATTCGATTTATAACCGAATAAATTTTAAAGATTTAAAAAACTACGTTTGATTTTGTTGGTTTTTTTTTTTTTGGTTTTTTCTCCGATGTTAGAATTTTATTACTCAGCCTGGTTGTCCAGACCGAGTGGATGAGGAGTATATTATTCCAACTTTATGATTTTATTGCTTAGCCAAGAGTAAGTGTTTTCTAGACTGATCAGGAAAGGCGTTTATTATTCCAACTTCATAATGTTATTGCTCAGCCCAGAGTAAGTGTTGTGTAGACTGTGTGAGAACAATGTAGTATTGCAATCTCTTATTTCAAATTCAGTTACAATGTGTGTATATGTGTGTGTGTGTGTGTGTGTGTGTGTGTGTGTGTGTGTGCTTGGTCGTGTGTGAAACTATATCTCAGTCACTCACATATATTCGTATATGCATTACATACGTGCAGGCAAAGTCACCCACAGACAGTGTGAGCCGAACAGAAAACCATCTCTTCTTTTATATTATAGATTTATTTAAATGCAGACAATCACCAAATAAATTTTATTAACAGGAAGTAATTTGATAGTGAGCGAAAGAGAACGCCTTTTTTGGCCTTTAAGCGAATAATACTTAAGACATTTCTCGGTGGTAAAAAAAAACAAAAAAAAAACACGAAAACACTCTCATAAAGCCAGTACTTCAATGAACGTTTTTTATCAGATGATTATAAGGAACAAAGTATATAAAAAAATTACTTAAAAGACTTTGAAAAGAAGAGGACTGGTTACTCCTCTCTTTCAAACAATGAAAATTTGTTTGATTTGAAAATCAATCTTCAAAAGCGTATCTTTTACTGGGTTGGAAAATGTGCCACTTTTGATATTGTTAAAATAAAGATAACGGACTGAATTAAAACAGCTGTATAAATATTTGCGTAACACTTCCTTAGTCATTAATGCATCGAACATTAAAGCACCCAACGTTGAGTCATTGGATGATCTATTTTTTGTATGAATATAAACACTTTGTCTTTAACTTTGCTAAGAGTCTTTAACATAGCCAGGGCATTTCGAATTGGTGTAACGATTAGTAAGCTGGTCTAGCTAGATCAACTGCGACTGAGTAGTAATTTCTATCCTCACTGGATGCTCCACACTTTCAGCCTTGTACCACATCTAAGCTAAGCTTAGAAATTCATGAAATCAGTTACAGTAAGGTAATTCGCCGCCAGGCTCGCAACATGTCGAACTCTCTGCCTTTGCAGAGAGGAACCCAGAGAGGAATCTATTCCTACTGGCAGAGTCTCGTCTGGCCAGATAGAAAAACCCGACACCCGTGCATGCGGAGACTAAGGGGAAATTTCGCCCGAGCTTTTGAGATTGGAATCGCTTCAAATAAAAACAGGCCTGTGCCACATTCCTCCATAACATAGTCATTATTTCTATTTTTTTTTCAATTTTATCTCTATTTTTAATTTTAATGATCCATTGTTAATGAATTCTCACAAGCGAATAGCCAAAGAGTGTATATCTATAAAAAGATGAGATTTGAATGTCCGAACAATTCTGAATATTTTAACGAGTCTTCTCAAAGCTATAAACCATAAGTTTATATCTAGAGAAAAAAGAGATTTGAGTATCCGAACAATGGTGGATATGTGATTGTCTCTTCTCATTGTTTTAACTGTTGCAGTAGTACTATTATTTAGACTAGTTACGGCCATATCACGTTGAGACAACGGTTGCCTTTCTCTCTTTTCAGTCTTAAAAGAGTTCGAAAAACTATTATGCGGTATTGTATGCAATGAACCATCCACCCCTCGCTTACAGATGCAAAGTTCCAGGCCTATCGTTACTCTATTACTGTTTCCATAGAAAAATCATCTAACGAGCAACATTCTCTAGTTTCAAAAGCTTACGGCCATCTCTGATTGAAACACCGCTTCTTGTACGATCACTGAATTTAAGCAACGTCGATTCTGGTCAGTAACAACATAGCAGAGTTTGGGAATATCAGGTGCCATAAGCTTGAATGTGCGGGTGGTGTAATGAAGAATAGCTTGAAATTGTTAGTAGATGTACCGAGTTCCAATTCCAGGTGATATCGTTATATTCAGTTACACGTAAATACCCTTGGAAAAGGCATTACTCCACCTCTTTTCTATCTATGGATTAATTACTAAAATAATCATCATTAAAATGTTATCTCAAAAAAAAAGAAGAAGAATTAAAATTATTTTTGTGCTCTGTCTATATTTCTAAGATGAGGTATTATGTACACTATTTACATTATTCGGATGATTGTCCTCATCCGATAAATATGGCGTCAAAGATGAGGACAATAGTCCGAATAATGTAAATAGTGTATTTTAGGGCTTTAACTAACTTGCAACCTTTAGAAATAAAATCAGTCGATCCTCTAGGAAAAAAATAATGTATAATATAAATTATAAAAAGTAATATATATATATATATATATATATATATATAATATATATATATATATATAATTATAATAATATTTTTTGTTTAAAAATATGATTCCTTCGCTACATAAGAGTTCTCATGTTTCAAAAACGTGAGCCGAAATCATCGAAATTATTTGGATGATTTCGGCTCACGTTTTTGAAACATGAGAACTCTTATGTAGCGAAGGAATCATATTTTTAAACAAAAAATATTATTATAATATAAGCTCTACTTCTGTATGGAGCACTGTTTTTTAAAAATAAAAACAAAAATACTAAGGAACCCCGGATTATGCACCCAACGTGTTCTTTTCTATTTTCTGCATACCTGCACAAGGATACATATATATATATATATATATATATATATATATATATATATATATATATATATATATATATAATCTGTGTGTGTGTGTGGGTAATTATATTACTAGTAGGCTTCGTATGCATATCTGGTAATTTTTCTAGGAGAAATTAGTTGTTTTTCTATGGGATTAATGTTCACTATTTATGAAATGTTGAAGTGGTTGTGGACGTTTAATGTATCCGTTCAAAGAATATAACTGTAAATATTAGGTTGGTGCAAAAATAATTTCGTTTTCTCACATAGTAACATATGTTAGAAAACGAAATTATTTTTGCACCAACCTAATACAATATAAATCAATTGGTTGGGTGTGTGTGTAGGCTTGTTATAGTTAAGGAGAGTTTTACAAATAGATGCCAACTTATTGAAGGCCGAGTAAAATGCAAATTTCGAACACTTTTCTGCACTATATAAAACAATATTCCTATACAGAACTATTTTCGATATGAAAACTAAAACAATCCTCGAATAAAAGAACTGTAATAAAGGGCAGTTAAGTAATGAAATATGCTTTTTTTTAAAAACCAATATGCAAATTAGTTAATGCACAGAAAATATATGTCAGATAGTGAGCTTTTAGCGCGTAGATTATTGTAAAGCGTAAAAACTCCTCCTTGGAGGGATTTCTAACGCAGGCTTATCATCTCTCAGTTGCGCCTTTGGGCTCAGGGGCTTCTCTGTCAAAGGACAGAGGGGCAACTGAGAAAATTATACTGAGAGGTGCCCAGCCCTGGGGAACAGCTGCCCGAGGCCGCGCCCTAGCATTGCACCAGAGGGAGGGATCGGTGCTCGCACCGTAGGCCAGCGCAACCGACGGTTGCGGGGGCTGAAGGCAATTTTTGTCCTTTGTCCCGGGTGTACGCGCCTTGAGTCCCCACCTAAAAAAAGACCTTGAGTCACATCTCGTCCAAGTGGGAGGAAAGGAGTTACTACTGCGTAGATTAATGTAAAGCGTAAAAACTCCTCCTTGGAGAGATTTTTAACGCAGTTTTATCATCTCTCAGTTGCGTGTTTAGGCAGAGTGCGCTCAGGGGCTTCTCTGTCAACGGAGAGAGGGGCAACTGAGAAAATTATACTGAGAGGTGCCCAACCCTGGGGAACGCCTGTCCGAGACCGCGCCCTCGCATTGCGACAGAAGTGGGGATGATTGCGGGAACTGCTGTCAATTTTTGTCCTTGTCCCGGGCGTTCGCGCTCGAGTCCCCACCTAAAAAAGACCTTGTGTCACATCTCGTTCATTTGGGGGAAAGGAGTTAATACCGCGTAGATTACTGTAAAGTAGAGTTGTGACCTTTTTTTAACCTCAGAATTCGTGTGAGAATTGGGATAAAATTTCGCATTTATTTATATAGATATATTGTATTATATATTAGGTTGGTGCAAAAATAATGACGTAATAATGTCGTTTTTTGACGTAACGTCAAAAAACGACATTATTACGTCATTATTTTTGCACCAACCTAATATATAATACAATATATGTTATAAGATTTCGATAAGCTGTAGAAATAAAATAAATCGATCAGTCATAGACTAAAAGCAGTGGAAACAATATTTTATGCATGCATATGACTCGTGTATGATAACGGAATGGATTTCAACATGGCTATATTTTATATTTTGGTTTTTATATAACACCAAGAACAGAAAGAAAAATACAGGAGTGTGCAAGAAAAGCAGGAAGCCATTAAAAGTTAGGAATTATGTGAGTGATAGACGTTAGTATCCATGTTAAATAGTTCAGTTACAAAAGGGAAAGATATCCCTAAGCATACGGATGTCAACGAAAGAAAGGAGAAGTGTCTCGTTTTCATAGTAGCTAGACAGCGCCCTCTGACGACTTCTTATCGAAACTGGCGAAGCTATGTGGGGATAACCAAAATAACCTTTAGATGTTGATACCTTTATATAAAATGTAGAGATGAAACTCGTTCTTTCGCCAGATGCAAACTCTTTTTGAAACACTAGTAATAGTCAGAGACATATACAACATTGTTTGGATATTGAAATGGATGTGCGGGTGGTGTGATAGAATGCGTCTACGAATGAGATATCGGAAAGCCGAGTTCGGATTTCAGTGGAGGTCTTTACGTTCACTTACGCGCAACTAAGTTTCGGTAACGTATTAATCCATCTCCTCCCACCAGCCATTAGTTAAATTCTAGGACCTTTAACTGGAAAAAAATCCCTGTTGTTCTCAAAAGAATGCATTATTCATTCGCAAAATATATTACAACCCAAAAATATGTTTCGGATTTAAATAACCCATAAAGGGTTGATAAGCCGTAAAATGCAAATCAACCAACTGGAAACTGAAATCTTGTGTTTTGCTGTTAATATAAACTATATGTCTGTGACATTGGGGAGAGCCATTAACATATTGTTAACATTTGGATGCTGAGATATCTTCATCCTTTTGTTCACATCCAGCAGGTTTTCATTTTGAATCACCATTTTTTCTACCCACCAACCAAGTAAAGCAATATTGCAACTAGAACGCTCGGGCTTACACAGAGCGAAAGAGAATTAGAAGACTTTAAAGAGAAGGATTGGGAAAAGGTCAAAACAGGAACAGAGTTCAGGAAGACAGAAGATGGCGATTGATGATGCATTTCAATTTTTGAAGATTGTAGTTATCAGGGAAGTAAGAAATCAGAAGGGAATTTTCCAAGTGAGAAATGCGAGAAAAGAAACTTAGATTAGAAATGGCGGTTTTATTTAGCTAGATGAACAGTAAAACGGCGAGACCTAATTGCCAATCTAGTAGAACGTTTAAATTCATGTATTCGAGCCACAAGGTTAAAAAGACCTCATCAAAACAGTTGCCATGAAAATGTTTTTAGAAAATGTCGATATGTTTGATCAGGAGTCAATTATATTACAGATGCTTTTTAGGATTTTTTGAACGATCACGAGAGACAGATCAGGTCCACCTGGCCAGATATGGAAACAGTATTTAATGCACGGAAGAATGGTAGATTTATAAATGTGCAAGAGAGGGATACTGAGGAGAACTAAATATGCTTGTCTGTTGACAGCGAACACAAAAAGGAAACTATAAGAAACAAGAAGCTAGAAGAAAGGACTAAGCATCAATAGTAAAATGGTTGTCGACAAAAAAAAAGCGCCTAACATGCAAATTATAAATTAGAGATGCCAAATCAAGTAAGTACAACAATGTAAATATCCGGGAAATGTTTTAACAGAAGAAGCATTGTGAGAGTGAATAATGAATTCCAAACGCTAAGGACATTATTAAGACAGTAAAATTTCGTAAGAAAGTAGTACTGAACTGTTACGTAATATCAGTCCGCCAATGAATGATGAGCACTCTTCTCAGAGATGAAGAAAAGACTTGACGCAACAAAAATGTCGTCCTACTGCTGAGAACGCCAAGGACATGTGGGGTACGGCAAGGGTTGGAAGGCAACGGACATAAAAAGGACACTTATACATAACATCAAAAAGAGTTGAAATTTCCAAGGCATATTGTGAAGAATGAGGGCTTGGAAAATCTGACACTCACAAGATATATTGAAGTCATGAGGGATAGAAGAAAACAGCATATAACCAACGGCTTACAGCCATATGACGTTGAAGCAACGGTTCTCATCCGATCACCGAAGTTAAGAAAGCTGTAAGCTGGCAGGTGTGGGTAGTATAACGGATAACGGTTCAGAATGAAAAATCGGAGAGCCGAGTTCGAATTCCAGTCAGGTTTTTTATATTCGCTTACGTACCTTGAAAAAGGTATGAATCCACATATTCGTGTCCCAGCTATGGATTAAATGTCAAGACATATATCAGAAATTTATCTTCTCAAAAAAATTCTAACAATCCAAAAATTTGTTTCTGCTTTTTCACTCTCTGAAGATGACCTGAGAATATTTCGGTCGAAACATTGTTTTTAAAAAAAGATTATACAAAGAAGAGACACGTGTGCCAAACAACGTCACTTCTATCAATGTGTTCGTAAGGTCATTATTTATTTCACCGCTAAGATTTATGGAACAATGTTAGAACTGTGATTAAATAATAAAAATCATCGTCTTTAACGCTAGAACACTAACCATCAATTAAAGTTACCCCACTACTAACTATGGGTATATTATAACCGATTTTGAAAATATCAAAAAAAATATTAAATATAAATCTTTATTTGAAATATTTTTCATGCAAACACTTCTAACTTTGTACTTTGAGTTAACATTAATAGGAAACTGAAAAACATTATTTAGGTAAGAAAATCAGGTACTGAAAATTGTAATTAAAAATAGGAAAATTTGCGCTGGGTACTATATACCCATGGTTAGTGTTCTATGGTTAACTATAGGTTGGTGCAAAAATAATGACGTAATAATGTCGTTTTTTGACGTAACGTCAAAAAACGACATTATTACGTCATTATTTTTGCACCAACCTAATAGTTTATCATCTCATCTATCCGACTCCTTTAACAAGAGACATGACATGATTACAGATGTTGATTCTTTTTGTTCTAAACAATCTTCAGGAAGTTGGTGATAATGGATCTGCGCAATTTCCGGTCCCCTGTAGCTGTTAATAATTTTTGCCTTTTTTATTAAAGCCTCTTCTTCTATACAAGCTCGCTAGGCAGGTTATGTGTTGTTTGTCTCTCCTGCCACCAATCTGACGTGTGCATATCAAATTTTCCAAGCCCGCTTTCTTCATTATGTGTCCTAGAAATTTGAACTGTCTCTTCCTGGTTTTTAGTTACGAGAGTCCTTTTTACTTCAATATAGAGAAGCTGACTCCTAGCTCATGACGTACATCAGGAAAATGTCATATAGAAAGATCTGGATAAGCTTCAAAAATAGATTTTCAGACTGCCTTTGGCTTTTCCGTCCTTATTAAAAATGTTATAAAAAGTTAGTTGACGAGAGAAATATGTTCAACTTATTCCAACTTTCTTGTCCATTTCCGTCCGGCTGTAGATGAAAATTGATTGTACTGGGTGCGAAAATTCATAACACCAATATATACCCGCCAGAAATACCTCCTACATAATGGTAAGTCATTAACTCGACTAAGACACCATTGCCACTAATGTCTTAACATTATATGGGAGGTATTTCTGGGAGGTATATGTCGGGGTATTTCTGCCGCACCCTGTATTTGATCAGTTAGGTCAACCTGCTCTGCTCAATGCTTTTCCGACGAGCAATGATTAAAAATTTTAGCATTGTAACATTAAAACGCAATATATTCACCATGTGTGAATTGCGTCAGGGTAGAACTACTAGAGAAACATTGGTAAAAATGTACGCATCGAAAAAGTATTCAGTGTAGGCTTCAATAAATCAGTTGTCATTTAAAAGGTTTAATAATGGCAACTGCGACGTATCCAAGAATCTCCCACCCAAAGAATTCTTTGCTTTGCGTCTGCCGGAATAGGAGACATGTCCTTCATTACCAGCTACTCGAACGTGAAGGATATCTTTATTGGCAACACTTTCAGGAGTAAAGTAACCCTTGCTCCCGAAAGTGTCCTTCTTCCGTAATTGAAAAAAAAAAAAAAGGAAAAAAAAACGGTGTCATTCTCCAGTATGAAACTGGAAGGGTACACTCTACAAAACAAACCCCAAAAATGATAATATCGTTCGGAGGGGATGTACTTTCACATCTTTCTCATTAGCTATATCACTGAAAAAGCTTTCGTTGTTTAGCTTACTAGAATATTTAAAAATAAAAGAAGTTAAATTTTTAGTGATATTTATATGACAATCTAAGTATTATTGCTATGGGATACAAAGTATATAAGTGCCCAAGCAGTAAGTGGCGGAACGGAAATAATCCGCCAATCTTGCAAGTCAGATTCGGTGTATCCGTATCTCGTTTATCATCTCTCAGTTTTGTCTCTATCTTCGGACAGAGCGCATTCAAAAAGAATTGAGAGGTGCCAATTCGAGGGGAGCATGCTGTCCGCGGCAGTATCTCACCCATTACGCTAGAGAAGAGAGGGGGATCGATAATAATACCAGTGCCATTGCAACCAAGAGTTGCGGCGCCTGGGCTATTTTTGGACCTAACCCGGGTGCACCCGTTCGGGCTCCCCACATTAAATTGATCTTGTGTCGCATCCTGGCTCCGTTGGGCCGCAAGTAGATATCGAATGATACACGAGTTGTGTATTCTGACCGACAGAGGAGTTCCGTCTTCTGCTAATTATATTGGCTCAACCCCCCGAGGTCTATCTCCCAGGCAGTATATCTCCTTCGGGATGAGGACTAGGTTGACTGCTCGTCACCTGAGGCGTCCGCAAAATCCGGGAGTGCCGAGTAGTTATGAGGATTTTTTTTCTACGGTTCGGCAAATAAACATACATTAAACTCGACATAGTGTCACATTACTTTCGTGTTGTGGGCCTACTTCTGTATACCAAATGTGATACGCAGGGTTAACAACTACCTCTGCACTGCGAAAATATGAAGAAAATCTTATTTCATGACAAGTAATTCAAACATTTTTCGAAGCAAAAAAGATTTTTTTTTAACGTTGAATCGGAAATGAGCCTTATCGTTTTTGAAAAGGAATTTGATTACCTTAGTTGATAAATAACATTTATATAAATAATGCATACTTGTTTTTTTTTTATTTGCTTTCTGGTCAAACGTAATTACTTTCCAAGCAGCTTAATATGATCGTGTACTATTCAAATATCACGCACGTCTAGTTACTTTTATCGTGCATTTTTCTTCTTTTCTGATATCAATGTATTGTTATAAACGAACCTGTCTCAGACGGTGTTTTCTTCGGGCTGACATTAACAAGCTTATCTCCAAGTGTAGATAAGATTTATTATAATCTTTGAGCTGGTTTCATTGTCCATAGAGAGCCTAGTAGTCACGACGCGGGTGTCCACAATGCTTAAGATTTCTAGCTTCGTCACGGAAACACGAGTAAAATTCAGTTATCTGAATCCGAATAAAGTTGAGTTTCGTGTCAGCTCAACAAAGGCGATTTAAAGGGAAACTCGAAGACAATAGTTTGAAATTATTATACAAAAGTTCTCGACGTTATGAACTATGTTATGGAAATCTATGGAGATTATTTTGTTTTTCAGATTCGTGTATGCACATTCCGTACAGCTTATGGAAAAAATACAACACTAGCCTACACTTGTTTTGATGAACGCCAACTTATAATGTTTCTTAGCTAATTCTGTAACGCTGAAGCCACAAATCAAGGCCGGTTGACATAATGCCCAAATTAATTCTGAATGTTTCTTTAAAAAAAATTATCTTATTGCATTCTTGATTGCACAAAGTCTTGGTTTTTATATCATCATAATACATGCTGATAATGACAGTGTAATTGTATTGTTCTAAGCTATGGTTGGAAACATTATAAAGTCCTTGGATATAAGACTTTCGATATAAGATATAATGATAATAGTGTAATTATTCCAAGCTATGGTTGGAAACATTATAAATTCATTCGATATAAGATGTAATAATAATAATAGTGTAATTGTTTCAAGCAATTGTTGGAAACATTATAAAGTCCTTGGATACAAGATACAATGACAATAGTCTAATTGTTCGAAACTATGGTTGGAAACATTATAAAGTCCTTCGATATAAGATATAATTATAATCGAGTAATTATTCCCAGTTATGGTTGAAAACATAAACACCAGCACATATGATTTGATTATAATGATGAATGTTTTGTGCAGAACCAACCACACATTTTGAAATGCTGAATACAAAGACTTGGTGCACTAGGTACCACAAGTTCCCCCAAACCCTCTGCGCGTGTTGAATTCAGAGTTGTCCGTCTCCCAGATCAGTTGCCGTTGGAGTAAAGGATAGCGACCTCGGATTGAGAAATCAGAGAGCCGATTTCGAATTCCAGTCGAATCCATTATATTCACATAAGTGCTAGTAACCTTAAGGAAGGAATGAATCTTCTTCTCCCCACCCAAACTATTGGTAAATAGCAGGACGGACTGTCTTTCTAAATTCCAGAGGGCACGTTTTTGACACAATTCCTGTCTTAAACTGAAAGATTACAACATTATTCTTAAAATGAAAGGTTTTCTCATTCCAAATTCTGGAGAAAAGGAAACAGTCTTCTTTATCGTAGTAGAATGAGTTCAAATAAAAAATGTATTTATAACGTTGATTTATTTCCTTATTACACATCACATTTCAGTGTATCTCATATTTCATATCGCTATTACCTTTCCAAATTTAGACTTGAATGCACATTACAAAAAGATGAACAGTATCCTTGCTGTTAATTTTGACACTCAAAATTCAGTTGCCAATTAGATTTGAACACTAAATGTAGAATCCTTACAAAAGCACTTTATAGCTGTTAGCGACGAAATCTGTTAATATATTGCTGTTTATCCAATTATAATCTACTAGAAAATGCATGTAGGTACGGTGGAATAACGGATAGTTGCTCAGATTGAAGAATTGGTAGAGCCGTGTTCAAATTTCAGTCGACTTTTTTACGTTCACCGACCTGTAAATACATTTAGGAAAGGGTATGAATCCCTCTCTTCTCCACCCCCAGACGAGGAATATCTCTTAAGTTTTTCCTATTTGGAAAATTGTACAGGTAATTTCTGAGGCCATGAATGTGCACGGTACAAAGCTTCGTTTATATATTACAAGCATCCACAACTTTTAACTGTGGACTAAACGTATTTGGAACATACTAACCGGTTCAACAGTCCGTTTGAGAGTAACTTGAAGGACGTATTGGGTCTTATAGTCTTTGGTAAAAACCGGTCCAGGAGAAGGACAACTCTGAATTCAACTCCAACTATGGGTTTAAATAACCATTCTGCAATTGGCCTACTTTGGTGAGTACGGCTACTGAAAACATGATCAGTAAAGGAGGTGTTTATTCAAGGAGGGACAAATCTATAGATCTGGATAATCTCGATAATGTATAGGAAATATAGCCAGATGCTTGTACATGCCGACCTAATCAGTAAAGCAAAGTTTACACAATAACCGTCTACATCTTATAAGGATAACATGCTTTGCAGCCATTGAAGCATATCCTGTTAAAGAGGTCGGACAGGAAAGGTTTTCTCATTCCAAATTCTGGAGAAAAGGAAACAGTCTTCTTTATCGTAGTAGAATGAGTTCAAATAAAAAATGTATTTATAACGTTGATTTATTTATACACAATAACCGTCTACATCTTATAAGGATAACATGCTTTGCAGTCATTGAAGCATATCCTGTTAAAGAGGTCGGACAGGCAGTATATGTCGATTTTTTTGTTAAGTTTCTCCTAAACAATGAATTTCATCGGTACATTTCCGCAAGCTTCCTTTATATTTTTCAAGTATCCACAACTTGTAAATAAGGATACTATTTATATTATTCGGACTACTGTCCTCATCTTTGTCGCCATATTTATTACAAAGTTTCGGCCGTTGTACGCTCCGGCCTTCTTTAGGTGGTTGGAATGTCGAACTAAACCCTTTATTACGCTCACTGGGGTAGACGGTTCTAGTTCCACGTGCCATGTATAATGGATGTCAATTGTCAGTTATCTCTGGTTAATTCTCCTCTCCAAGTTCTCCACTGCCTTAACCGGGTATTGAACTCTCACACTCTTTGGGTCCTGTCACTGGATCGAACTAACGCCTTTATCCACTGTGCCATGTGTCGTTAAGGAGACGGATATTGTTAATGAGGATTAAAGAGTTTGGAACATACCAAAATGTACAGCTGTCCGTTTGAGAGTAAATAACAGGACAGTCTATGTCTTATAGTCTTACGTAACAACCGGTTTAGAAGAACAAATCTGAATTTAAAAAAATTAAAATATGGGTTAAATAGTTAATCCACAATTGGTGTGTATGGTTACTGAAGGCAGGGGTTCATCCAAGGAGGAACAATCTATAGATCTGGATACTCTCTATAATGCATAGGAAATATAGCCGACCTACATTAGTAAATCAAGGTTTACACAATAATCGTCTATATCTTATAAGGAAAACATGCTTTGCAGTCATTGAAGCATATCCTGTTAAAGAGGCTGATCAGGAAATATATGTTGAGTTTCTCCTGTTTGGAAACTTGTCAAGGTAATTTCCGAGATGGTGAATTTGTTCGCTACATTTGCGCATGTTTTCTTAACATTTATCCACAGCTTGTAAACGTGAATGAAACGAGTTTGAAACACGCCAAAATGTCCAACTGCCCGTTCCAGTTAATCAGTGAAGTATATCTAAGTAATGCCTTCAGAAAATTTGTCTAGGCTGAGCTGTGGTCACTTTCAAACAGAAGCTTTTATCCAAACTAGAAAGTTGATGTTCCCTACAGAAACTGGCAATTCTTTCTAAACAGCTGCATAAATAACGCTTTAAAACTTCTCATAAAGTTCACACGTCACAGCAGAACGAAACTTTTGCCGGTGGATATATAGCACAGCGCTTAGCCAGGGATTTATGATCAAAAGTCTGATTTAAGCCTATAACCACCGTATAGGTTGACTCCCAAACATGGGGTAGGCTACAAGTGGCCCAAAACCTAGGCCTATCGATAAATGAAGTTAGGCCACAGTATACAATAACCTGTATCAAAAAAACATAAGGTCACATCACTTACCTGTATATTAAGATACTAACCTTAATATATTTCTCTATGTGTTGAATAGCAAACAACCTACAACACACATCGGTAGGTACCGGATATTTTATTGGTATAACTTAGCGAACATTTAAAATTCGTCAGGTCTACTGATAAATACATTTAAGTCGACATCAACTCCTATAAAATATTAAATCTCATCTAAGTAATGCCTTTAATAAATTTGTCTACGCTGAGCTATGGTTACTTACAAACAGAAGCTTTTGCCCACATTGGAAGTTCATGTTCCATCGCAAAACTTTCTAAACAGCTGCATTACTAACGCTTTAAAACTTCTCATAAACTTCATACGTCACAGCAGAACGAAACTTTGACCGGTGGATATATAACACAACGCTTAGCCGAGGATTTATGCTTTCTAATACGGACAACGCTGCAGTGTGCAATAAATTTACGTTGACACAGATGACACGTGAGGGGAGAGAGACTCAGCGGTGAGAGAACCACTTGCACTTAAACGGTCTCTGCTCGATGTCGATTCCACAATACAAGGCGTGCCTATTAGAGCTTTTGTTCGTAATGGACAGACATCTATTCACGTGATGAATTATGACAGGAATGCCAGACCAATCAGGTTTAAGCTATCTTCATCCCCCTAAAGGTATTACATTAGTTCAGAATCTAAAAGTATCGGGAGGTTTCCTACAATCTTGTCTCCAGCGGCGGCTTTGTTTGTTTGGTGCAAGAAAAGAATTGGAAGAATTTAAACCACTTACAAATACTGACGAATACTTTCACTGGATGATGGGTGGGAGGGACTATTCTGTAGACAAGACAGAAACGGTTTTGTTATTTTCAAATTTTCGGAAGTAATTTCTTCTGTCATTTTGGGCCTTAGTTAAAATACTTGCGTCAATACTATTGTATTGAATTATTTCGAGTGCTTTTCTTCGTTCTTACGACAAAACCAATAAAAAAGCGGAATTTGTATAAGCTGTCTGGATTCCCACAGAGATATACAGTCGAATTGCTAGTAAAATGTGACAAACCCCAACAGACTGAAATAAAAAAAAATGCTGCATATGTATGAATAAAATAAAAGATATCAATGTAAATGTATAACGATGTTTAACACTATGTTTCTCATAAATAAAATAAGTTCCTGAATCCGCATAAATTGTATAAACACTTGACTTTGTATTAGTCAGACAAACACCTAGATTTGTATAAATTAAACCTCATCAGATCTACACATTCATGCGGACGTCATGATGACATCAGACCCGATCAGTTATGTCTAAACTATCAACTGTTAACGCCTGGAAAACGAACCGACTCTCTATTAATCACGTCTGAGAGAACTCTTTCTGCCTTCCATCATGGCTGATGTTAACTTCCATAAGAGTGACCTGTTGCACCTTCTTCGGTTAACGCTGACAAAAAGTTGGAAAATCTTTGGATTCTACGCTCCTCAAAACCTCCTGATCAGAGGTCTTGCTGTTGGATGTAGTTTATCACATCAATATACCCAAAACACATACTTAAATCGGCTAGAAAATATACCCAAATCACATACTGAAAAAAAAAATTAAATTTAAATAAGACGTAACATTTGATTATATTGAATCAAACGTTAGGTCTTCTGATAGGAAACTTGGTTCGCTCTATCAATTTTTTTACCCTAAATCTAACTTACATATTTATAAGGCTACCATTTCTCTACGCTTTGAATATAGCTGCCATATATGGTCTGATACCGCAGCTATATATTCATTCTTGATAACATTCAAAGAAGAATTCTCCTGACCTGGCAACTCGGCTTCAGTCACTTTCCAACCGCCTTAATGTAGCCCTCTCCGTTTCTTTTTTCTTTAAATACTTTCATGATGAACTTTCCTCTATGGTACCTAACCAGTTGCCATGCATCCATTTTTTGGAACTCTCTTCCGGCTCCAAGCGTTCCAGCCAATTCTATTCTGCAAAAATTTAAATGCAATGTTAATCTCTATCTACTGCCCTCTTGATTACTCATTTCTCTTATTAAAGTTTCTGCTCCTAATTTGTCCACACCCAGTAACCCCTTGTGCCTTAGTGGCTTTACTGCCTTAGATGGGGTGAAACCTATTTAAAAATTCATTTATTTAGTGACTGGTTTGAAAATAAAACTTATTCTAAGAAATGACTCCAACATGATGCTGGAAATAATCGTATTTCTAAAATATGATATTTAAATATCCGATAAATTGAAGTCCTACAGATTCAACAACGTGTGAAAATTCACACCGGGAGAAAAATAGACAAATTCATTGTAGAGGTTTAAAGACAGTTGTCTCGAATACCAGGTTTGGTTTGGTTTAGTTTGGTTTGGTCTGTTTTACAGCAAATCAACCTAAATGAGTTATTTAATGCCGACAAGATTTTTATTGATGGGAATATTTTTCCCTCCAAAACCTGTTGCTGCTAAAATATATATATATTTGTGAAAGTACATTCCTGGCAATATTTCTTTTTTCAAAATGTACTGCCGGCAACATTTTTTTTTAAATGTATTGCCAGAACTAATTTTCTTCAAAAATTCATTGCTTGTAATAATACTTCTTCAAAAATTCATTTTTGATATTAAAAAATATTTTTACGCTTTCATAGCGTTTTGATCCCATAGCTGGGACCCTAAAAGCTGCTACCACCCCGGATCAGTGTGAACCTGTGAATAATTAAGAGGTGATTCCACGCTCCTAAAATACCTCATGATGAGAAGTCTTGCTGTCGGATGCAGTTTATCGTATTACCCAGGAGGCGGATGTAATTTATAATTATACACAGGAGGCCGAATATCTGGATGTAACACGCTTGGATGAATTGATAGCGTCATCGGACGGTTGCATTTAAGTGATATATTTAGATAAGGTTGTAAGTCCATATTATCATAGGTCATCACAGGAGAAAAAAAAAGGTAAGACAAAAAATTGAAGAAAATTATTTCGTTTATCAAATTATATGCAGCTGGTGTGAAAATATTTTACGTACTTTTTTATTTGGCCGCGAATTGTAGGACATAAAAAAATTAAATCGGCTAGAAAATAGAGCCAAAACACATACTTAAAAAAAGTAAATTTAAATTTTAAGCGTCGCCTCTCCTTCATATCATATCATCTGAAATATCATTTAGTCCAACGAAGGTGCTAGAAGACGAAACACGTCACACGGAAATGTTTTTCCACTTTGTCATAGATTTTCTTAACATAAATCATTCCCAGTTAGAGAGAGGACAAAGGATTTTATTTTAAAAGGGTTTCTCCGTCAAATCTTCGACTGATAATATTTTGCATCTTAATAAATATGCGGGCGTAAAACTGATTAACGGCTTTCACTCATTTCTTATCTCGTCTTCAATGACAATTAGTAGAATTTCCCTGGGGAATATATATATATATATATATATATATATATATATATATATATATATATATATATATATCGAATAACTTCGTTTATTGCTCTTACTGGGGTAATTCTACTAACAGTTAAGTTGTCAAGCGAACATCATACCAACTGTTCCACAGGGCCTCGGTGACGAAGAGATTGCAAATCAGACTCAATATAGCGCCGCTCGCTCACATATTCCGTGGTGGAACTCAACTGAGATTCTCTCTAACCATAGGACTGTGACCCCTGGAGGGTGGAACAGTTGGTATGATGTTCGCTTGACAACCTAACTGTCTCGGTAGTGGATGCGCACTGCTGATGAGTCCCAAATATAGGACGAAACGGCCATCCAGTGCATTCTGTTGAGGTTTCTATCAGACTCGATGAGTTAATTTTTTATTTATATTTATATATATATATATATATATATATATATATATATATATATATATATATATATATAAAAGAAGATAGAATCCAAGTAGAACTCAATGTCCAGGACAGAGTAAGAATATAATACAGAAGGCTCAAACACTAATATTCCATTGTAATAATTTATAACCATAGAATATTAGTGTTTGAGCCCTATATGTATAGGGACAAGTTTATAATTGTTCCAACAAGAGAAACCACAAACGTTTTTGGTTATAATTTCCATTTGTTTTAGTATATATATTAGATTTTATTATTCATATTTCTGCTACACGTGTTTCTAGTCTCGTGACCTTCTCCAGGAAAATATAATGAATAAATTTTTAAAAGGAATAATTTTTTCTTATTTTCTTTTAATGTCTCATTGTTCATTTTCTGTATTTGTTAGTGAGCTTTGAACGCGTTTCTGTCTTTCTGGCAAAAGTAAATTTCTGCCTAAGAGTTTATAAAAACATTAGATTTGGTATTAGAGCTGGTGATGATAGATATGTTTGTGAGACAACCAGAAACGCGTGTAGCGGAAATATGAAGAATAAAATATAATATATATACTAGAACAAATCCACATTATAATCAAAAACGTTTGCGGTTTATGTCTCTTTTAATATATATATATATATATATATATATATATATATATATATATATATATATATATATTATTTTTATTCTAATAAATTACAATAAAAGCATTTTACATCGCTACAAAAAATTTCATGTTTCAGTACTAAGAGCGTACCTCTTCAGGTGATGGCAGATAACTAATGATAAAAAAGATTGATTTCCCTAATAAATCATTTTTATCATTAGTCATCTACCAACGTCTGAAACATGACAGTTTTTTTTGTTTTGATTTTTTTTGTTTGTTTTTTGTGTTTAAAATGCTTTGTTTGTAATTTATTATAATAAAAAAAATTATAACAATATTTTGGTCTACTTTGTATTGAGCTCTTTTTTTAAAAGTAATTGCTACGACTCCCGTTGTATTCGTGGTTCAAGCATCTTAGTTCACAAGAACCGACAGCGCAGACACCAGCACATATTATTTGAATATAGTGGTGAAGTCTTTGTGCAGAACCAGTCACACTTTTTCGAATAAATAATCATATATATATATATATATATATATATATATATATATATATATATATATATATATGATTATTTATTCGAAAATTATAGCATAAATATGTTATAAACTTACTATATATATATATATATATTATATATATATATATATATATATATACATATATATATATATATATATATATATATATATATATATATATATATATATATATATATTAAAAAACAGAAACTAGAAGGTTCCATAGATTATATTTTATTTCTCCAGAAATAGGATTTTTTATGCTTGCTAAGATCACATTTCCAAACGTAAAGGAAAATGGTTTAAAAATTTACATATTATTATTTTTATACAAGTTTTTGAGGGGTAGTTTTAATTTGATGTTAGGTGATAGAGTGAGGGGAGGGGGAAGATCAATATGATCGCAATTAGAGAGGGGAAGAGACAAATAGGAATAAGGTTAAATCTCTCATCAATTTGTGCTATCCAGTTGAAAGTAAAAACAAAATGGCAGAACGAATAAGCAGCAGCAGAGCTCTTTATACAGTTTATTATGAACATGTGCTAGGGCACCTCAGCGCGGGGAAATGGTTAGCAAGCTTGTTTCGCTAGGTCAATTACGACTGAGTAATGAGTTCGATGTTCACTGTGTGCTCCACACTTTCAGCCATGTGCTACATATAAGCTAAGGTTAGTAAAAAGCTATATATGTGGCGCTGTTTAACAACACGAGAAGAGATTTAATTTGACTTTCAGCAAGTGGTAGAAACAGGTTAACTTTAATCTATTGGTCTATGGAACAGCATGGAAACGATTGTGAAGACGTAACTGAATCAGTCCACCCCCAAACACCGACAGTAATCCCCAAACACCCTTTCAATGCACACTAGTCGTCGAACATAGACGGTAGATCTGCGTAGCTACAGCCACCTACCTTATCACATCAGATATCGTGACAACGTCACATTATGAAATAGCTTTCTAGGCCTGTTGTGCTAGTGATCTAGCATGACATATCTGCAAATATATTTGTTGATTAGATTCGTAATTGGTTGCTCGGTGAATGCAAAAGCATGGCAAAATTGTTGACACATCCGAATATCTACAAGTGTATTGCAACATCAACGATAACGATTCAGCTGTTTCGGCAAAATATCGGTATCTGCTGAAAACTGTGTCAACGCATCTATGGAACTAGAACTTAACTCTAAACTGAGATTCACTTAATAGAAAACATACCGCAATGCGTAAGATAAAAAAGTAAAGAAGAAAAAAACGTTTCCTTCAAAAAGTCACGACGAATATTATTCGTAAAATATACGTATACATTTTTTATTATCTGATTTGTTTGTTTAACAGCATATCAACTCCTTATGGGTCATTTAAAGTCGAAATTTAATTTTTTGAGTGCTTTGAAGTACACTATTTACATTTTTTCGGACAATTGTCCTCATCTTTGTCGCCATATTTATTACAACGTTGTACACTCCGGCCTTCTTCAGGAGGTTCAGTTTCTGGTAGGATTTTTTTAATTTGTCTCCATATTTTCGGTGAATCGGGTCCGTATCGATAACTTCAGTTTATAAGCATGAGCCATATTTATTACAACGTTTCGGCCATTGTACGATCCTGCCTTCTTCAGATTTCTTATTATTATTGTAATAAATATGGCGACAAAGATGAGGACAATAATCCGAATAATGTAAATAGTGTATATAATACCTCATCTCAGAAATACAGACAGATTCTTTGAAATAATTTCATAATTTTATTATATACTAGCAGCATGGCCCGGAGTTGCCCGTGCGTGATTCAAAAATCGTACGACTCATACAGAAATCGCTATCACTTGACTTAAAATATTTTTACCCTTCCTTGCCTTTAAAGGAGTGCCCTTTGCCGTGCTGATCTTAATACATGCCTTACTTTTTGCCTATCTCACACTGCGAATTTTTTCTAAGCTCTATACTAAACATTAAATCTGTTACGAAAAAAGAACTAAACAAAATGAACACAAAACGATCAGCTTTAGAAAAAGGACTCGTAACTGTAAAAACCAAATGAAAAAAGAATGTTAACAACATATACTTTTTCACACCCAACCCAGTTCTGTGGAATCAGAATCAACGTTGAGTTTAAGCAAGCGAATGAGCCAAATGGAGTAAAGTGCCATGCAGATTTAAATTTTTCCCACTTGTGACGAATGCAGCTATCAATCTTTTGCATGCTAGCATGCTAGTTAACATTCGTATCAGTCAGCTGTTGGCTCTCACGCTGGCCAACAGAATCTTCCTGCCTATTCGTGGCAGCCAGCTATTGGCTCTTAATCTGGCCAGAACAAAATGGCCGCAAACTATATGAAAACTGCCGTAGAAGGATGAAAAATCGATTATTTCCACTAGTGATGGGAGTTAGGAATTGTAAAGTATTGGCTTTCCCGCTACCTTGGAGCATGGGCATGTAAATTTTGGTGCAAATCCATCGAAAATTGCTGCGTGCATTCGTTACACACACACACACACACACACACACACACACACACACACACACACACACATCCTGCCTTTTATAGATAGAGATATTGTTGGTAATTTTACTATAAAAATGTCTTTTTATACTTTGATAGTGTTTTTCTCTTGTTTTGGGTTCACTGTTTGCCTATAGCTGGGTCCCTAACTAGGGCTAATACCTCGGATCAGAGTGGATCTGGAAGTAACAACAATTAAGTTATGGTTCCGCGCACCTCAAAATTTTCTATCTCCAGATCAGAGTCCTCGCTGCCGGATGTAGTAACATTGTTTACAATTAAAAGGACTTTTTATACCATTGTTCTGCCAATACGAAAACCAAGAGCTACGCACTGTAGAGGGTTGCTAAATCAGGTCGTTGAAAGTTTGTAAGCGGATGATGTGAGGAGTGCATGTTATGAGGTTTGACCCTAGAGATAACGAGATTACGATCATAGCGACTGGGAAATCATATTTTCGGGTGACTGTAAGGCGATTTGCAGGTCGCGGACACTAAAATCAAACATGTGCCGAAGTGTCTGGGGCATCCAGTGAGGAACGAACTCACTACTCAGTCGTAATTGTTCTAGCAAGACAAGACATTGCACGACGTCGAGACGCCCTTGTATGTGAGAAATATAATTTTTAGGCCTCAGTGGTATGTGTCTATAGAAATTCTTCTGCACGGGTTTTTGTATTATGTCAAAATTTCGAATGTCGGGGTTCGATACATTAATGTAATATATTGTTGTGGGACTGATCGTAACTCGGCCGTTTAGAATAACCCATAAGCATAAACAAAGAATTCTTCAGGAAACACTCTAGTTCAACGATAAAGGTTCTTAGAAGAAACTGACAAGAGACATTTGTCTAAAATTCCAGAAAATTTATTACGCCATTTGCATTATTTAAAGTTAGACTGATGTCACCATCGTTCTTGTTACGGTCACAAAGTTTCGGCTGACTTTCCTCAAATCTGGACCACCTTAAGCGAATTTCGAACTTTCATTTCACCAAAAGGAAGGCGATAAAGCCACTGAGATTCAAAAAGGTTACGGAACGTGAATTAAAATGAGAAAAGCGTCAGTGAATAGGATTCAGACAGACACAAGATGTCGATTAATGCTACATTTAATTTTTTTAAGGATCTGAGTTGACAGGAAAGTCGGAATCCGGAAGAGAATTTCACAACCTATAAGTGCGGAAGAGGAAAGTATTGGGATAGAACTTACGGTTAAAACTAGTAATTTCAGCATTGCAATTCTGCGACCTAACTACCAATCTAGTACCGTGCAACGAAGAAAGTGCACTGGACCAATTACTGCGAAAATATTTAAATAGAAGCCACGCTATGGCGGTAAGAAAGGAGTCGAGATGTCAGGTCAGCTCCGATAACATTGCAGATTCGGTATTTTTCGATTTTTCATGAATACCTTAATGTAAAAGATGCAACAGTGAAGCTCCCATAAAAACCTCATAATTAACAAATCCTTTTTGATTCTATTTTGAAATCATGTCAGTCCAATCAGGTCAGGACTGATAACATCACTGATTTTCTTGGATTTTGTCAAGAATCTCTAGATGTAAAAGACGCAACAGGGAAACGTCCATAAAGACATTATGATTAACAAACACCTTTTTCTTCTACTGTTGAAATCACGTCAGTCTAATCCAGATATTTTGTCGAACCAGTAACACATTCCTAGAATCTAGTTCAGCGCCATGTTTACAATTTTTTTTTTTCTTCACAATCTCCATAGTGCACTTTCTTAATAATCTAATTTGCTGTTAAAGTGTCAGATAATCTTTCCAACGTAGGCGGCAAGCTGACAGCAACTTTCGGTTTTCGTAAGAAACCTTCTCAATTGTCAAGCAGAGATTAAATGTCGCCATCGTGTTTTCTTCTTATTTATCGAGATGGATAAAGCTTTTTATACATTATTCAATTTTCCTTTCATACTGAAACAGAATACTTGATTTTCAGAAGAGGTACCTAATGCTTATGGATTTTCTAAAATCGTATTTCGTTCGTAACTTTATCTATCGTTTACGAAATGTCTCTTTGCCTGTTACAGCTTTACAAGTATAGCGATGGCCAGTAATTTATCTAAGGAAGCCCCACTTAAGATATCCCTACTATTGTATACTCGCAGCTCAGAATATACCACCCAGCCAAAAGTATAACCTAAGCTCATACCCCAGCTCAGTGTATAACCCCAGCCAAGATAACATCCCTGCCTCAGAGTATATCTTCAGCTGAGAGTATAACCCCAGTTCAAAGAATACCCCCAGCACTGATTATACCCCCAGCCCAGATTGTAAATCCAGCTCAGAGTATACACCAAGGACAGAGTATGCACCTAGCCCAGAGTATACCAGCCAGTATTATGCCCCCAGCTGATTATAACCCTGGTTCAGCCTATACTCTGAAACCGGAGAATAACTCCGAATAAGAATATAATCTCAAATCAGAGTATACACCCAGCACATACACCCAGCTCAGAGTAGATTTTAAACCACATTATATCCCAACCCAGAGTATAAACCCATTTCAGAGAATTCACCCAGCCTTATTTTTACCCCCAGCCAAGATTATACCCTAGTCCAGACTAAAACTCCATCGCCAAGTATACCCCCAGTCAGATTATTAACCAGTCCCGCGTATACCTTCAACTCAGAGTACAAACCCAGCCAAGTTTATACCCTCCCTAACAAGCCTAATATAACCCCAGCTCAGATTATGACCTAATTTTACAAAATACCCTAGATTGATTATACCATCAGCCCAGATTTTACCCCTATCACAGAGTATACACCCAGCCCTCATTATGCCCTCGGCCAAAATATAACTCCTGTTCAGGGATACTCTATATACAAGACTATACCCCCAGACTTAATAATACTATCCAGCCTAGAGTATACTTACAGTTAGAGGATACCGACGTATACTTTTATATCCAGGAGTTAAGATAGGCTAGGCCAGTTTATCTCCTATCTTTTTCCACAATAATATGCGCATTATTATATGTGCAGAGAATAGTCGAAGATACAATGGATCATACACGGAAATATTAGGTTGGTGCAAAAATAATGACGTAATAATGTCGTTTTTTTGACGTTAAAAAATACGTCAAAAAACGACATTATTACGTCATTATTTTTGCACCAACCTAATAGAACTTACTTCATTGCATTGTACGGCCGTCAATGTTATTCCTATCTCTTTGTTTACAGATTAGTTTTTACTTAACTTCTGGATTCGTTTCAGAGAAAAGAAGTCCTACGCGGATTCAATATTGGCGGCCATAATTTTAACAAGAAATGTTATACAGATGACACAGTGTTGGTAACAGACACAGAAACGAAACTACAAGAACTCCTACAGAAGTTAATAAAGGAAAGCGAGAAGAAAGGACTATCAATTAAAAAAAGATGGAATGCATGGTTGTTAGTAAAAGGAACATCCCAGTATTGGCGATACCGATATCAAACTGGTGCAACAATTTAGATATTTAGGAAATGTTTAAATGTTTTTAGGATGGAAATTGCGGTGTTGAAATCCGAAGATGGGATAACAAAAGATGCCTTGCAGAAGTTGTGCAGAGTATAAAGAAACAAAAAATATATTTGAAAACAAAGAAGAGTACTGAACTGTTATGGAGTATCAGTCAACCTATATGGCAGTGAATGCTGGACAATTTCCTCATCGATGAAGAAGAGACTTGAAACAACAGAAATGTGCTTCTACAGGATGCTGCTGAGAATAACATCGACCGAATATCTGAGCAACGACGGAGTTCTGGAGACAATTGCAATAAAACGACATTAGCATTACAAAGAGACAGGGGCACATAATGAGAAAAGAAGGCTTGGAAAATGTGATACTCATAGGACAGATTGAAGGTAAGAGGGACAGAGGAAAACGACACATAACATGGCTGGCGAGCTTGAGTGAATGGATGGAGGAGCAATGTTTGGTTGAGATGACAAAAAGATAGAAAGGAGAGAAAATTGTGGAGGGAAATGATCGTCAACGGTGTTAGACTAGGTTCAGTAAATAACACCTCAGTTAAGAAAAACAGTAGGTGATTCTGGTAGTAAAAGGTCGTATAAACTGGCATTGGCGTGGCTGTACACTTGGCCGACAAACATTAGCCCGACAGACATTTGACCGACAGGCATTTAACCGACGGACATTTGGCCGTGAGACTTTTTGTCGAATAAACATTTGGCCGACGGACATTTCACCGAAAAAGTACAAGTAAAAATAGTAACAAGCAATACTTTAAGTATTTTAATTAGCAGAATTATAAGGTAGAATAGGACTAATAATTACCACTGAATTTTAAGTGATTAAACTACTGAATTTAAATTTAAAGTTAAAAGTTTTCTTATTTCAATATTTGTTTACTGAAATTGGTATTTTGAAAATACTTGAGTGTATTTGGGTAAATATTAGAACTTAATTATTTAAATTCGTATTTATTAGGTTGGTGCAAAAATAATTCTCACATAGTAACATATGCGAGAAAACGACAGTATTTTTGCAACAACCTAAGTTAATCCCTTTATAATAACGATCATTAAAAGCGAAACTGAAAGATCTTTTATATCGTAAAAGTATAAGTTTTTTGTTGTAGTAAAATTTACTTTTTCTCAAAATACTTATCTTACAGTAATATTTGAAGTAAAATATAATATTAGGTTGGTGCAAAAATAATGTCGGTTTTGACGTTAAAAAATACGTCAAAAGCCGACATTATTTTTGCACCAACCTAATATATACAGAATAGATTTTTAAAAATAAGCCTCTCAAAAAATATATAAATTAATACAGTAAATAAATATAAATATATGTAGCATATTACAATAAAGATTGTGACATACATATAAGTACGCCACTACATTTTCGTCTAAATGTCCATTCGGTTAAATGTCCGTCGGATAAATTTCCGAGTACCGGCATTGGTGGGTATAGTTTATTATTTTATCCTTGTGGTATGAACTTGGATATTTCCAATCTTATTCTAGACTGGGATAACATATACCTGGACATAATTGAAACACCTATTCGCGTACGATCACCGTACCCAGATGGGAGACCACTTGGAAATACCAGATGTTGTAAGCTTGGATACGGGGGTGTAACGTAATGAAAAATGGGCGAGGCTATGTTCCAAGTCTAGTCATTTTTTTTTTTTTTTAATATTGCCTTTTGTCTTTTTGCTATAAAATATATTCTTGGTCATTTTATTATAAAAATGTACTGCTGATTTTTCTTTGCTAATTCACTATTTGCCCAAGACCCTAACAGATGCAACCATCGCGGATCAGGGTGCACCTAGGAACAGTAGCAGTTAAGAGGTGGTTCTATGATCCTCAAAACCTCAAATCTCCTGATCAGAGGTTTTGCTGCCGGATGTACTTCATCGTTATACCCAGGACGGTATAGTTATTCTCAGCTGCATTTTAATTTAAAACTGCAAGCTAAAGTTGTTAATCGGGGTTCCTAAAAATGAAAGTTTGAAAAGACAAAGTCAGTAAGAGTATGTTTTATTTGTTGTTTTTTTTTACGAATTCGATGTAAAAATAGTCGGCTTAGCGACACCAAAGACTCTGAAAAAAAAAACTGACGATTAACTAAGACTTTTGCGTATTTCGAAATTTCACTTTTGAAAAGATTAAATTCATGTTTCCTTGTAAGTGTTCCTTCTTTCTTCGAATGACTACGTTTATTTTAATCATTCTACCCCCAAGCAAGGTGATAAAGTCACTATGATGCAAGGGATTAATGTGATTGAAAGAAACAGAAAGAACAATAAAAGGAGAGAATTAAAAGATGTCCATTGACTTTAAATTTTTGAAAATCGTATTTGACGGGTAAGCGGGAAGCTGGTAGACAGTTCCAAAACTGAGAAGCGAGGAGAAACATAGACTTTTAAGTTACAACTAAGAATTTTGACAGTAGAAATTATGAGACCTAGATGCCAATTTATTCATTTTCTTTTATGTGACACGACACTTCAGGATATAGACGATCATGACTCTCCACAATTTTCTGGCTTTCGTCGCTCCTAATAAATTTTATCTTTTTGTTACTTATTCTTAACCTTCTTTCCACCATCCATTTACCCAAGCAAACTATGTTATATGTTGTTTTCTTCTCTCCCACTTGCCTTCAATCTGTCATGTGAGTATCAGATTTTCCAAGCCCTCTTTCCGCATTATGTATTCGTGAAATTCTAATTGTCTCTTTCTGATGTTGAGTATACGTTTCCTTATTGGTTCCATTTTCTCTAAATATTGCTCACATGTTCGGTCCATGGTATCATTAGAAACCTTCTGTAGAATCATATTTCTGTTCATTCAAGTCAAGATTCGATTTGAAGAGATTTTGTTGCATGCATTGCCATATAGGAGGACACGTATTACTTAACAGTTCATTACTCTTTTCTGTTTCTTAATATTCTGCTTAGATTTGAAATGCATATTTCACTATCGCAATGCACCTTCGAATTTCAGAGTCGCATTTTCGGTCTCCTGTTAAAACACTTCCAAGATATTTGAATTGTTGTATTTGTTTGATACTAGACTTTAATTTGTCTAATGGAAGTACCAAATAGGAAATCATATCAAAACAGCGCGGAAGTAATAATAGAAGAGACAAATGGGTGGGAAATTGACAGAAACTGAGATGCTAGGTCAGGGCCGATAACGTTGCAGATTGTTCATAAAACAGGAGAGGCAGCACAATATTCAAGGTACCGACGAATGGAAGATTTTAGGGAAAAAAAACTGTCCCGCACGAGTATCTGTCTATATTTCTGAGATGCGGTATAATGTACACTATTTACATTATTCGGACTATTGTCCTCATCTTTCTCGCCATATTTATTACAACGTTTTGGCATTTCTATTTCCGGCATTCTTCAGGGGTTAGAATGTCAAACTGAACCCTTTATTTCGCTCATTGGGATAAACTCTTCTAGTTCCATGTGCCATGTTTAATGGATGTCAGTTATCTGTTATCTCCTGTTAATTCCTCTCACTATGTTCTTCCCTACCTTAACCAGGCATTGAACTCACACTCTTTATGTCCCGTCACTGGATCTAACTAACGCCCCAAGGACACATGGAAGAGTGGATAAAGGCGTTAGATCCTGTGAAGGGACCCAAAGATTGTGAATTCGATAATAAACATTTACTCAGTGTATTTTAAACGCTAACAAATCGATATTTATTTTTTATCAAACGTAAACTTGCAAGAAATTTGAATCTTATACATAGTACGAACGGAATCTCAAATCTGCCCAATGCCAGAAAAATATATGAATACAAACTATAGGCTCGTGATCTATATTTACCTTTGACATATAGTTGTGTTCGTCTTATCTGGTTTTCGCACGTCCGCACGTTGAGAGCGCCTTCTCTTGATTAAGAAAAACACTGGTGTTATATAGCTCATCCAGTCTCAGACTCACGCTTACTATTGGCTAATACCTGCCTAGTATCGTCGATATGACAATAGGCAGTGTCAGCTAGTCTAAGTTGAATGTCTTCTCTCAACAGCCTATTGTGAAAGCGGACGCAACCCCTGGTGCTTATAGCACCTCGTAAAGCCAACTCGGAGTGTTTTATTGGGCTGACCCGATTGTCTGTTACACAAAGGTAAAGAATTCCAGCTGACAATCAACACCAAATAGGTACATCCACAGAAATACCTAAAGTTTAAATGAATTTTTAAAAAGGAATAATATTTCTTAAAGCTTTCTTTTAGCTTTAATTTCAAGCTAATAGATTAAATTTGATATTCTTAATAAGCACAATAATTTGATGTATTTCGAAACTAATTTAAATTGAATGGATTTAGGTTTTGCTTTGAAATGAATAAAACGACAGAATTTCTTAGCTCACTTGTTGTTTATACTGCAATCATCCTGAGTGGATCTTTTTAAAGAAACGCATAATCTATCCTAATCACCAGTTTCAACAAAGCCTTTACATTGGAACCTTTTTTTATCCGACCCCATAGGCTCGGATACCCCACATTAAATTCGGCCTTGCGTTACATCTGACAGCGTGGGGGGGTAGATATCCTGCAGTTGGAGATTCGTCTCCAGCTGTGCTGGTGAAACTCTCTGCGTTTGGACAGAGAGGATCTCCAGACCAGGCTCTGTCGAAGGGCAGTTGAAGATTCATTGTGGAATTCACTTGACCCACTTCTAGCAGTTGACTACACTTACGCGCCGCTGGTGAATCATATACGTGTATTAAGTATTATCGTTAATTACCAACCTTCGTATGAGTATTCTATTCAGCAACCATCCCTAGGTTACAAATTATTTAATTAAAAAGTTTTAATTGTTTTATGTATAACTATGGACGCCATTTTCTCAAGAAAATACTGTTTCGAGGAATAATGAATTTTTACAAGAATTATAATAATTTATGAAAATCATTTAAGATTCTTTCTTAAATTAAATCGGTTAGGTGATATTTTATTAAGTAAAAACTGTTTATCAATCATAAATTTAGCAACCTCCAATATTTTAAAAATAATTTTGATTTTTTTGTATGTGTATAAAAATGCCGTTTTGTCTTAACATATTCTACTGTTCTATCATAGTTGGATTTTTTTACCAATTGCTTTGTTAATTCTATCAGTAGGTTCAGAAGATTTATGACAAAGTTTGAGCTCATGTTCCCCAAAATAAAAGTAAACGCATGTTTCCTTTAGCCCTATTCAATATGACGGGTAGACCTGGTGTAGCAACAAAATTGTCCAGATCGTGTAATAGCTTAATGACAATATTTGTTGTAAAAATCACTGAAAAACCCCGAGTTATTCAACTAATAAGAGGACACGTTAAAATCGTTTTGGGTCAGTCACACTGTCTTCTCAATTGAGCAATGGTGAGAGGAAAAAGATCATTCTGGCCTACTATATATATATATATATTTATATATATAGTATAATTATTTTTATTATAAGTATTTATAATATATATATATATATATATATATATTGTATAATTAGTTTTATTATAAGTATTTATAATATATATATATATATATATAGTATAATTATTTTTATTATAAGTATTTATAATATATATATATATATATATATAGTATAATTATTTTTATAATAAGTATTTATAATATATATATATATATATAATATAATTATTTTTATTAGTAGTATTTATACTATATATATATATATATATATATATATATATATATATATATAGTATAAATACTGTCCTTTTCGGATCTTCTTACAAAACCAGACAAGCGTTCGCCTATCTGAAATTTTCACGTAGATAGAACCAGTTGCCAGTCGTTTTAAAATTAAGTCAAATTGAATTGACTTACTTTTAAGCATCTGGCGATTAAAATAATTTGTAAACTATGTGTCTACCCCTTGAAGAGTTTTCAGTGCTTCAGTAAGGATGACCCGATTCATACTTTGGCTTCCAGCTTCAAATTCTATTCAAGATCTATCAAGAGAACAGTGCATAAGTTTAAAAAGAGGGATCAGTAGAGAGGAAAACTAGATCGCAAAAGGGATCATCATTTCTGCTTAGAGCTAAAGAAATCAACGAGAAAAGATCCAACTCAATCTATAAGACATTTGCTAGCTGAGAATGGAGTCTCAGCTATGACTGTCCAAAGAGCAGAGAAAAAAAAAACTTGAAAATGAAATCGCATTCGAAACCTGTGAGGCACATTGTTACTCCTGGACAGAAAGTTAGAAGGTTAGAGAGAGCGAAGATCATCTGGAATAAGTTGAAAATGATCCTAGAATAATATATATATATATATATATATATATATTTGAAATTTATTTCAATCTTTCATGAGCTTTCGATCCTTAGCTATGATTAATTAATGATGAACATGTCATTTTCATTTATGATCGATTTCATCACGATTCTTCTGTTAAGCTTGGAGAGTAATTATACATTCTTTTTGCTCAAAGTAGAGTCCATTAATGTTATAAAAAACCTCGGCGATTTCCAGTAAGATATCTTTAATCCTTTCTAAGATACAACGGTTCAAAGCTTAATCTAACAATTGGAGTATTTCGATGTTAAACGATTTGGAGACTTTTGCTGTTACACCCGGTATGATATTTTTCCTTCAATTCTGAAGAGATTGATATAAAATTAACGAAGAGGACATTTTAATAATTAGGAATGAGTAATATATTTCTGTGCAACTGTGATGATAATATATTAAAACACAATTAAATTGTTTACTCTAAAATTAGACATTATTTTTCGAATAACCTATTTTGAAATTCATCAAGTTGGTGTTCGTAGCAATAAGTTCTTTATTCAATAAAATTAATGCCATTTCTGAATGTGAATTTTCTTTAAAAAAATTATTTTAGAAACTGTGAAATTATTTTTTGTATACATATTCTAAAACGGAAGAATGTGGACTTACCACATTAGAGTGAATACTCATTCGCATCAAAAGAATAATATGATACATTGTTATGGTCCAGGTTAGGACCAAGGAAGAACAACACGAACACAAGATTAGAAATAACGAAGGTATATTACACGAAATAATAATACAAGATGTGGAAGGTTTTAGTATGACTGTCAGTCTGGTTTGGAGTGAACTACTATCGGATCGACTCGATTCGATATTTACTTTCCCCCCACGAGGGTTGCATGTGGCACAAGGCCGAGTTTAACGTGGGTTTCTCGGCCAAAAATGCCCGTAGATCCCGTATAAACGGGATCGGGTTGTTCAACCTCCCCGAACGAGACTCTGCCCTTCGGCGGAGCCGCGTCCAGGTCCCTCTCTGCTCAGAGGCAGAGAGTTCGACCGTCAAACTGAGAAGCTCGGCTTGATTCGGTATCTAGCCCCCCCCACGAGGATTGCATATGGCACAAGGCCCAGGTTAACGTGGGTTTCCCGAGCCCGTAGGCTCAGCCAAAAATTCCCGTAGAACCCGTATAAACGGGATCGGGTTGGTCAACCTCCCCGAACGAGACTCTGCCCTTCGGCGGAGCCTCGTCCGGGTTCCTCTCTGCTCAGAAGCAGAGAGTTCGACCGTCAAGCCGAGAAGCTCGGCTTGATTCGGTATCTAGCCACCCGCCCACGAGGGTTGCATGTGGCACAAGGCCGAGTTTAACGTGGGTTTCCCAAGCCCGTAGTATCGGCCAAAAAATGCCCGTAGGACCCGTATAAACGGGATCGGGTTGGTCAACCTCCCCGAACGAGACTCTGCCCTTCGGCGGAGCCTCGTCCGGGTTCCTCTCTGCTCAGAGGTAGAGAGTTCGACCGTCAAGCCGAGAAGCTCGACTTGATTCGTCTCTCTCTCTCTTGAGAGACGTAGTATACATAGTGTTAGGAAGAGTTCATTCTGTAGTTATAGGTAAGGACCCATGACATATATGATAAAATATTTGAAATTATCTTTCAAATGTTCAAGATGAGGAGTATATTATGTTTTAAGTTAAATTCTGAAAGAGATTGATATAAAATTAATAAAGATGACGCTCTAATCATTAGGAATTAGTTATATATAGTTGCATTAATACTATAATGATCTATTAGAATACAATATAAAAGATTTATTCTAAAGTCAGACATTTTTCGAACAAGCTAATAGCATAAATTACAGTTGCCTCCGCGAATGCAAAGCTCTTTTGTATTTTTATGTGAAATTTCCTCTTTAAAGGAGAACAGGAAAACATCCGCCAAACAAACAAATCCCAGCCAACCAAAAAGGCACTCCCCCAGAAAGAAATTAAAACGTCAAATCCATCTTGTCGGTCGTTTTTAGGGCCTTTTATTAAGAGAAAGCGTAAAACCAGAAATGGTCGTGTCACACGACACGTATTTCCTACTGTTCAAAACCTATTTAGGATTTCGTGATCAAAGAGATGGAACGAAAGAGACAGCGTCGATACCGCGAAAGAATTTTTTTTCTCGCATGTGCGCTTTTAGAACTGTTCAATTAAGATCCTTTTTCCTTGACAAGCCATTTCCATCTGATAAAGATTAGCAATCGGCAGCCAAAGGAACAGTTTGGCACAATGGTTAAGTTCATTCGACTAGACGGCCGCACTTTTGCAACTGCGTCGATTCCAATGCAAATTCATCATGAAAATATTTTTTAAAACCCCTCTCTCTCCCCTCCCCACACCAACACATATTGGTATAGTAAATCGACGAAAGGAATTCTGAAAGACAGTATATTAATGATAGTATCTATTGTAGGGGGTGGCCCATACGTTTTATCACCCTCTACCAAAAATCAATAAGAACAATAGACGAATACGTAATACAGTAATATAAAGCATATCTACTTTATTTATTCACTTTCATTGACGCTGTAACACATTGATAATGTCTGTACGAATATCATCATTTTCGTGACAGAAAATGATGGGCGCCATGTACCGTGCGATATTTTACGAAGCTGTGGTTTGTTGATTATTGCAAAGGTCCTTCAAATGATGGGTATTCTGACATCGTTCATATGAAACACCCTCCTTGATAATACTCTACAAAGCGTTGAAATAGAAAATTATACTATGATGTCAAGACTTTCGGACAACACTGCATATTATTCGGTCATTAAACAGAATAGAAACTTGAAGAAAATATTAGACATCGGAATTTGCGGACACGACTGCGTACTCTCTCAACGAAAAATAAAATAGTGCTGTATTTTGGAGGGAAAAAGGGTTCCTTTTGTAAGTGGTATTTTATTATATATATATATATATATATATATATATATATATATATATATATATATATGTGTGTGTGTGTGTGTGTGTGTGTGTGTGTGTGTGTGTGTGTACATATAAATATAAATATATATATAATTATTTATATATTATATGCGCGGTACTTATTAGAAAGCTCTCAATATCAGAGATAGAGCTAACATATTTGGTTGGATTGATGTGAGTTTGTCAAACTCATATCAATCCAACCAAATATATATATATATATATATATATATATATATATATATATATTGATGCCTGTTTCATTAAAAAATATAGACAATCTTTGTCTATTTTAAGTAAATTCCCTTCATATCGACTGATAAGCTTAATAACATTATCATTGAAAGTCGAAAGTAAATCACCATATTTATACATGATTTTAATCCTATCTAAGCTTTCGGATTACATAAGCCATCATCAGATATGACAATTACATTACAATAAATTAAACAATACATGGACATAACAACAATGATAGTCCGTTTTGATTGCATGGACGATTTCCAAGCAACGACGAACTCGTGCATATTAGACGCTGGAAGCAAAAATCGCACCGTAGCCTATCACGTCACACATGACCACGCGAGAATGAAAACGAGAAGTTTGAAGTATGGGAAGCCGTTGGTATAAACTAATGGATTCTGTTATAAATTATAGGCATTTAAGTATATCTGTGGATTTTTTTCTAGTTTATCTTGTTCAGGTTAGTTTTCAACTGTTTTATGTATATAGCTTCAATAATTTTTTAGTTTTTGTTTATTGTTTTCATGTTTAAGTATAGTTGTGTTTTCAACAAGTATTTTCCGGAATTGTGTATGCGGCCAGTCATGTTGTTTTAAATGCTTAAAAATGTTAGAATTATCATTCAAATGTAGAGTCAAGCGTCGGGAAAGCGAGTTTGTGGTATGACCAACATAAATATTATTTAATCCATTGGAGATAAAATCCCCAAGAGGGCACTTGAAATTGTAAACTATGTAGGTTTTTTGCATATATATATATATATATATATATATATATATATATATATATATATATATATATATATTAAGGTCTCGTGAGAATTAGTGGATTGTTGATCCTTGTATACTGAATTATTTAATTCTATACTGTTATAACGAAGCTGTGATATGTAAGATTATTTTTTATGATTCCCCAACCTGTACATCTACATATTTTGCCTAATGACATAATTATATGCAATTATTATTATTATTATTATTATTATTATTGTTATTATTATATACACGTTCCATTCCGGGTCCCAAACAGAGGCATAAGTTCAGAAATGGTTTCTACGGAAAATTTCTTGTAAAAAACAAAAAATAATTAAGATCACACATTTACAAGTATTTTTAATGTGTGTATATAAGTCTTCTCGGATTTTAGATGTGAAAAAAATCTGAATTTCGTGACCACAAATACAACCAAAAATTCTCAACCAAGTGTACAGCACAAAATTTTAAACCAAGCAAAGAAATGATCTTCACAGAAAAAGAAGACCAATCTAAATATGACAATAAAATTTATAGAGGTGGTAAATAGATTTACATGTTCAAAATTAATGTTTCTTTGTTTTAGCCATAAAAAGGTCAATAGTTCGATTGTTCGAAATGATCTGTTGCAAGTCAGTCTGCCAAGATAGAAGTGGTTTTGTTGCAAGTGAGTCTGCAAAGTTCGAAGTTATGTATACGCCAATATGTATATTTGTATGAAGCACACACTAATGAAACATGGGCATGACTGCTGACTTGTGAAAGCAGTAATTTTAAACATGGTGGAAAAAGAGACAGAGGAAATAGGACTTACTTTCGTCACAGCTTATGTTTTTCAGCGTAGAAAAATCATCGCTGACTAACGTGTCGTCGTGGTAACGTGTATCGGGGTAGGGCTTTGTCCGCCGACTGTCTGTTCGTCTATTGCTGTCCGAGTCATTTTTATATCTATGACTAGCCGTTGCTTGGTTCTTAATTAATATCTGAGTTTTGCGCGGGAATGTACTCGTTAACTTGAACCCGATCCTTTTCCAGGTCATTTGAAGTTCTACCTCGCGGACGTCATAGAAATCACAACGTGGCTTGCCTCATGCAATCAGGTTCCAGAAACAACAAATTTAATTTAGAGCTCTACTTGTACAGCGTCGTAAAAAGTTTGTCATATGTAATGAATTTAGTAGAAATTTAGTTGTAAGCGTTTCTTACCTGTTTGGTTTTCACATTTACCGTAAAATATAGGAGTTATATTATATATGAGCGAGCTGTATTTGCGAGTGCAATTTATTGTATTTTTAAGACATAGGCTACCAGGAATCCCTTCAGTGAGCTTATCGAAAAATAGAGTGGGCCAATATCTGGAAAATATGAAAATTTTACCGAAAGCAAATCGCAAGAAACTTGTATGAACATCACTCACATCCGGTAACAGTGATAGGATCTCAATGAGTTATATGGGACTTTACAATACACACAGACAGAACATTTAAACATAATCGCCCATATATCGTGATCAAAGACAACAATAAGAGAATGTTCTTTCATATTGACATGATAATACTTGCAGATTGTAATAGATCTTCAAAAAACTAAGAAAATACAAGGATCTTGAAGTGGATATCTCAAAGATGAGGACATCGATAATTGCAGTTGTAGCTGGAAAATTATTTTGTTTTTGGTAAAATCCAGGTAGCATCAGAGACGAAAAAATTAAATGCGAATCGAAATATGATTTTTTTTTTTTTGGCGGGGGGAAATGTGTTATTGTTAACGGATAAAAATTTTGGGAGCGTGCAATCACAACTCTAAGGTTGAATTTTTTGAAAATTTAAGAGAGTATTGTAGATGTGTATATGTTATCTTCCATTAAAACGAAAGCCTTAACGACTATAAGTCCTGAAGTAATAACCTATTTTGATTATTGCTGCATTTTACAAAACTTTATATCATTTGTTTTTCATAAACTAATATGGCAAACACTGATCTTATTTGAGAACTGAAAAGGCATGCAGTAATTGTGGGTTTAAAGGCTGAGCATAGCGATTTAAAGATATCTTCATTTTTAAGTCTCCAGATTTTTCGTCAACAAAGTGATTATCTGTTATTATATATCTGCTTTTCTATAAACATAAATCTACCGTCAAATACCTTACGCACCATATATATATATATATATATATATATATATATATATATATATATATATTCTTCTGCTTATAGCATTTTCACATAATAAAGTGATTATTTGTTATTATATATCTGCTTTTCTATAAACATAAATATACCGCCAAATATCTTACGCATCATATATATATATATATATATATATATATATATATATATATATATATAAATAGTGAACATAGAAGTCAACACATAAAGGCGACAGTCTGTTTCATGCTAGATGCAATCATCAGGCCTGACGACTGAATCTAGCATGAAACAGACTGTCGCCTCTAAGTGTTGACTTTTATGTTCTCTTTTATATTTACACACGCTCTATCTCTTAGATTGAGCAGTTTATCCCATAAATATAGCACATCTTAAGACGATATTTCTTATTCAGATTCAGGTAGATAAATATGGACAAAGTGAGATAAATATATATGAACAGATTGAGTTAGATAGATATGGGCAGAGTGAGATAGATAGATAATTTACTAAAATTTCCATGGGATGCAAAGAATAAATGGTTTCGCTACGCCTGAAGTAGAGGGCTTTAAGCAACCCACAATGGGTTGATAAACCATAAAAACAAATGAGTTAGTCAGAAAAAGTCGTTACGAGAGAAGAATCGCGTAGCTGAAGAGTTTTTTTGTTTTTTTTTTACTTTGTCATTCAATTACGCATTTTCGCGATGTAAACCATATCATTCTCTTTCCACATTTTTTTTTTTTGTTTGTAAGCTTTCAAACTGATGATCAGCCATGGCTGGTTTCTACTTTATGAAATTAGTACTAACAGGATTAACTTTATTCCATTACAAATATTTTGTTCACTTTTTGTTTAGGATTCACTGTCGGTTGCATTTGGTTGTGCCACAAATATTGGCAGCGTGG
>OZ010588.1:95225374-95230374 GCA_963932145.1 Acanthosepion lycidas | reverse complement strand
AAAAATATATTCTCTTATAATATGGTAATTATTTTCTGTCATTAATGTCTTTATAATTTTGTGTTAATTACGAGACAAAACTATTCCTAAGCGAGTGTTATATGCGAATACCAGAATTCCAGAAAAGTTGGAATATTAGCAAGAGAATTTAAAAAACTTTGATATTTGCCAGATTCAATTCTATTCAAATTATTTTTTACATTCTAGCAGATTTTTAAATTCTTCCCGGCGCTGTAAACGGAACACTTCACTTCTTAGTGGCAGTGATTGGCACTTGAAATGTATGCTTTTATTAAATTATCGACACAAACCACCTACTAAAACAGACAAGATAGTGTATACATATATATTCTATGTGAATATACTCTTCCACTTTCTGTTATACGCATTAGCTAAATATGTATCTAAATTATATTAATCATTTCACCGCAAGCAAGGCAATAAAGCCACTATCATGCAAGAGGTGAGTACAGTGATTTTCAAATGGTGCACCTGGGTGCAATAGTGTGCCCTGGAAGATGTTTAGTTGAGCCCTGACATTGCAGAGAAATATGTGTCCAGATATAAGAAATAAATATATTTACTTTATTATATTGCTGTACTCGTCTCGTTCATATTTATGTGAATTAGGCTTTTCTGCTTTCACCACAAGTGATAAAAGAGTGGAACTCTTCAATATATTGAGGAGGACATTAGAGTTTGTCTATGAAATATACGCCCAAACATTGAAGAAATTGCCAAGACTCATCAGGCTCATGTTTCTCATAAACACAAGAAAGAATAAACTTAAAGTCTCTTTTATTTTATTTTATAATTGTATTATTTCTTTTCTGCATATTTGTCTTTAATATAACATATTTTTTCCGAAGTTTGTATATAGTGCGCCTATAATTCTTGGTAGGATTTCAAGTACGCCTCGACTTCGAAAAGTTGGAAAACCACTGAGTTTGTGAGCGTGAAAGAATATGAATAAGAAAATCATTATTAAAAAATCGTCTTTAACAAAAAAAAAAAAAAAAAGAAGGGAAGCAACTGTTTTACTGAGTGTCAGGGTATATGAGAAAAACTATTATTAATAAAAACATAGGAATTAAGAAAACGTAAGATAACGATTGATATTGTATTTGAATTTTTGAAATTCAAAGTTAACTGGAAAACAATAAGCTGTCATAGATTTTCTTATGGTAATTTACCAACGCACGCATGGACTCTCTTTAAATATAGACACACTATAAATATAAGTATATCCAGCACCCCGACTCCAGAGTTTTGTCAACGAACCTTTTTTGTAATCATACGGTCCACTTGTTATTGATGTTAGGTTTATTTGTCTTCTTTGTGTGAAGGTATGTGTGCGTGTGCCTACGCGTCTCTGTGTGTGTGTACACCTGTACGTATGTGTATCTGTACATTATTGTAGACTATATATATATATATATATATATATATATATATATATATATTATGGTAATTTACCCACGCAAGCATAGACACTCACTGCTATAAATAGGAGCAGGTACTGCCTTTTTGGAGAGAGACGCTTCCAGCAGTCAGCTCTGACAGTCGGGCCGAACATTCTTGCTGTAACACTCTCGTTTCTATATGTTTGTATTACTGTTTCTGTTAATATATTTGTTTTAACTCAATTCCTCTCTTGTGTTTTTATTTCTAACCCTAACAAGACCACAACAGATTTGCATACGCGAAAAGTGCAATAGAAGAAACTCTAGGCATAGAACTTACGGTTGCATCTAGACACTTCGACTGTAAAAAAAAATGAGACCTTGCGCCAGTCTAGTACCGCGCTTAAATTAAAAATTCTTGGAACCGAAGAAGAAAGATCATCAGAACAAAATTACAACTGAAATATTTATAGAAAAAGCAAAGAAAAGTGACTAAGGGCTAAATACCAGATCAGAACCAATAACATAGCAGATTCTTCTGTGTAATTCATCAAGAATCTCTAAATATAGACCAGAAGCACCAGACCAGATGTGAGAGTAACATTCAATGCATAAATATATACATACAAACACGAATACATATGTGCGCGTGCGTGTGTTTGTGTATAAAAGTAGAGTGCGCTTACATACATAAAAACAAGCTCATATACACTCCTCCGTACATAAACACACGATCATGACTTTCAGAAAAACACAGAATAATCTCGTATCTAAACTATGTAAATGGCGATAAACTATATCCAGCAGCAATGACTCTGATCAGAATATTGGAATCTCCTCTTAATTCTTGTTGTTCACAGGTCCAACCTTGACCCGAGTGGTAGCACCTGCTAGGGTTCCAGCTATGGGCTAATAGTGAACCTCCAGACTAAAAATAAAAAACAGATTTCTTCTTTCTTCTTCCTTCACCCTTGATTCCGGTAGCAGTCATTGGGGCGCCGACGTGCTGAACTGTTCACCATTCTCTTCAATCTGTCACGGTAGTGTACCAGAGCCTGAGTCTCTGTGAATGGCTTCTTGGTGTGCTCATCACGTTGCCTTTTGAAGTTTTAAACTGGTGGAGCCCATCCTTCTTCAGTTTAGACCACAGCCGATGTCCTCCAGCTGGCTGCTGACCTGCGCTGAGGATATCCTTCGCCCAGTGGTGCCGTGTTAAAAATATCCCCTCAAATGAGTTTCGCCCGCCAGCTGAAACAGTTTATCGGGGGATGACAACTTGACGCCATCACGTAAGAGATTTAGGAGATGGTTTTCTTCAGGTAGGAAGTCACGTAAGATCAGCTGAAGCGGTGGTCTCTCGTCCGGCATCTGGGACAACACTTTCTCGGCCGCTTCTATCTCCTGCTTATGCAGACCTTTGCCCAAAACCGGCATAGGGTTTGATGTGGCTTGGGGTTCTGGTGATTCCACTAATTGCTAACAAGAACCCATTTGTGTCTGGTTCAGGGAGATTAATTGGATGTCCAACTTTGGTGAAATCACATCTTCCATGAGTAGTGGTCACAGGACATTGATCCACCATAACTCCCTCCTTCTCGTATTGATGCCTCATACCAATACCATCTTAGAGGTTTAAGCAATCCATCTGCATTCAACCTAGGCCTTTTACTTCGGTTGTCACTCTAACCAATCCGATCTCTAGATTGCATGAGCGAGCAGGCGTGGCTTAACTTTAATTGTTAATTTTAATTATAGCTAAAAAATTTCGTCAACAATATTTCCTCGACCCAAACCCCATTCTCTCAGTCAGACGTCCACCAGTAGTTCCCAAAACAACTTTTCTTTTTCAGTTTCGACCCGTGACACTTAACAAGTGATAAGAAATATATATATTACAATTCTTCATGCCTTTGTTTAAAACTGTCGTCAAAAACCCCAAATTTTATCTCACGACCTACTTTTACTTACCGGGTCTTATCAAGTAGATAATTCCATAACCTGGATTAAAAAAAAATAGTATCTCCATTTCAACCTTACACGGTTGTGGGGTCAAATTATCTACATGGCTTTCTTTTCGACGAGAATCTCCAAAATAACAATAAAGCCACTCCGCCCCCAGCTAGATTCCATTCATTGGAGGCTTTCATAGCTTTACTCTTTGGTCGACGTGCTAACAACATCGGCCAAATGGTTTATGTAAACAAAAAAAAAACCCAACCCTCTGAATTTATCGTCTCTCTGTATATTTATCGATCCTTCATTTAACCCCTTAAAATGTCACATATTGCATTCAAAATATTTTGATAAAGATTTCAGGCCGGAATCCTGAGCCAATGTACACCTGATGAAGGCTGGACGGCATAACGGTCGAAACGTTGTGATAACAACAACATCTGAATATAAACAGTGTAATCGTCCCAAAAATCCAAACAGAAAAGGCAATTGTGCTTTATTTTTAGAAAGATAGATTGAATAAATACCAAAGTGAAATTATTTATGACTCAACATATTAAGCTATAAGTCGCTCATCTAAGAATAGATATTTAACGAAGAAGTGATGAAAAACAAAATAATGAAGTATACGTTTACATAGTGTAATCGATCATTTCAAGTAACGACAGTTCACCAGTTTCCGAAAATAGAATTGAAAAGGGGTCTATGAAAAGAATTTTGACGACTGAAAGGTTTATATTAGATTTAGGTGAGATTACACAAATGTCCTAAGCCGTCAAAGCCGTGATCTCGGTGAATCTCTGATCCTTTCATAATGGCTAGCGCTGGCAATTTGTATCGTTTTGGAAGGGCACCAAAATGTTCAATTGTTGGCGAGAACGAAACGTCGACAGTGCGAAGTCATCGAGGCTGATTATAAAATCAATATTTTTGTTTTTATTTCCCAAGGCAAGACAAGGTTTAGCGTCTCTGAAGTGTTACCATTCCAAAATATCTTTTTTTCTTTTCCTTCTTTCTCCTTCTCGATTTCATTCTTTTCCATTTTACCGGTGAGGTTTGCACAGATGTGTTCTGGCTTGTTTTAACGCCAGCCGATGCAATGGCTTGATGTTGAAATCGGATTAGATATCCCCTGATAATTACTGTGGTTTTTCCTTCATTTCTCTTTTTCTTGTTTTTGCGTGAAGAATTTTCAATTTCACGGTCAACTGTTGATAAATCTGACCAACTGTAAATTCATTACTATCTTGGCGCACACCCCTTAAACTGAATAAACAAAAGCAAATCGCGAAGCTTCAGTCGATAAGCAACCATAGGTTTCCACAGATTCCTTTCATTTCTTAGCTATAAATTGTCATGACTTCTTGGGGAATGTAGTTTCAATCTATACGGTCTTGAATCTAGAAATATATTTCTCCTAGAGTGAGTACAAACCAAGGCTAGAGAACAGACTATTCTGTTATTTAACCCAGAGGTGAGTAGGAAGAAGAGATGTAAGCATGTCGATGCGGTCGAATAAAGTTTTCGCACCAATAATTATTACATCCTTAGATCTCATAATTATTTAAATACTACGGTCTTTTAGATTATGGCTCTCCACATATTTCTTTTGCTTATTATCAGTGAATTACCACGCATTATTAG
>OZ010588.1:95205374-95220374 GCA_963932145.1 Acanthosepion lycidas | reverse complement strand
ACACACACACACACACACATACATATATATATATATATATATATACACACACACACACATACATATATATATATATATATATATATGTGTGTGTGTGTGTGTGTGTGTGAGTGTGTGTGTGTGTGTGTCGTGTGGTTAGCAAAAAGTGTCTCTTTTATTGCCAGAAATTAAGATCCTCAAGTAGCACTCCATAAATGTAACCTTTTACCCGACTATGTTTAGTAAATATATATAATCATGAAGAAGACTATTTTCAGTAAGATTTCCGAATGAGTTAAGTTGTAAAAATAATCAGTGCGACACAAATGCGTTTCCTTTAATACTCTCGTGTTATTAGCTTTTTGGAGTTTTATGATGAATCATTGATGTGGATTGCAAAACTAAAATCCTTTTTATACGTCTCCTCGGTCCGAGTTGAAGCACTCAGCTAAATTGGTCGTATCACAGCGGTTGTTAACAGGAATAACATTGCCCGTATGTGTTATAAAACTTAATATGATGTAAACCTCTTTCAACCTCTCTCTTTCTTCACAAGAAGCAGTGCACATTATATATTCTTCTTTTTAAAACCGACGGTACTCAAACATTGTCGTTACAAATTCTGATATGCCTTTATCTAGCTTCTTTGACGAAAGTGTTACAAACGTTTTGCGTGACCTGCTTCGTGGAACTGAACAAGAAATCCAGCGAAACTGTTCGATATTTATTGAAATCGATAATTGGTCAGAAGTTCGGTTGTAAAATATTGTAAAGGCTATTCTACGATTTTTAGACATACATGCAACAAACTATTTCTTGTTTAGCAGTTAAAATATTTAATCCTTGAAAATGGCTAAATGTATAGCAGAAATCTCTCGATTAAAAAGAACATTCGGACAGTTTTTATATAATTTATCACCTAAAAAGAAAAAAAATGAGAAATTGTATTAAAAACTAAATAAAAGCACCTTATCTGTCGTATTCAATGAAATGTCCATGAAAGAAACATTGCTGCCTAAATGCACAAATATATATATATATATATATATATATATATATATATATATATATATATATATATATATATATAATGATGAATTTTCGTTTAAATTATGCAAAAATTAAAATAACACTAACGTCCCATTTTAACAGTTGTATTTATCAAAATTACACAAAAATATCTTGAAGTACTAAAATGTAAATTTATTCAATAAAATCTCCATTATCTTCAGCCACTGCCGCCAGATGATTTCGGAATCTCTTGCAAATCTTATGGGCGGTCTCTTGTTTAAGTTTGTGAATGCTGCCATGATACTTATAGAAGTCTCTTACAGCTTCTTGCCTTCCAGTAAGTGTTGATCTTGAAAAATTCAAAAGCGATATCAATCGTTATCTTCTGTCCTGTTCATCTATTGTTCTGTCTCTCCCCTTAATAATAATATTTTACCTTTTCTCATATTCTCCTACACTCAGTAACTCAGTAACTCATCTCGTCTTAGTGGCTTTGTTGCATTGTTGGGCGTGAAATATTATATATATATATATATATATATATATATATATATATATATATATATATATATATATATATATATCAACAAAAATATTTTAGATTTGAGAATATTATTTTTTTATATTAGTCATAAAAGGAGATTACTTGTTCTTTTTCAAAAATATTTTTGTTCTTTTACTTATTTTGTCACAATCTGTAACCCCATGCGTCTTTGTGGTTTTATTTTCTCGCTTGGGGTGAAATGATTATATATATATATATATATATATATATATATATATATATATATATATATATATATATATATATATATATATAATTACTATGGTTCCATCGCGAAACTATAAAAATGAAATTTAAAATACAGAGTTTCGTTTCAGTGTCAAGCGAAAAATTTAGTAAATTTTAACATTAAAAAACATATTAATGTATATTTTTTCAAAGGACATGGATCATTTATTGTCCTACAAGCTCTATCTTTTTTATGATCTTCAATAATAATGTAGGTGTTTTATTGGTTTCTTTTAAGTGCAAGAAATATTTAGATAAAAACTTTTGATTTCTGTAAATATTATTATTCAAGTACGTTTCATGTTGGTTCCACCTTCTTTTGAATTCATTCCTTGTGCGTCCAATGTAGATTTTAAACCATGTCTGGACCTTCAATAGATGAGATATTGCATTGATAAACTACTGATTCAATACTATATTTATTATTAAGAGGGCAGTTTTGAGGATTTCTACAGTTACATAATTTGTTCTTTATCTTTATTTCTTTTTATTTTAGCATATATATTGTAGTGTTTATTCAAGATAATAGTATCATTTTTTTAATAATCATTTCTACGTTTTCAGTATAACTGTAACTTAATTTTAGGGGATTATTTTCATAATTAAATTTACAATTTTAGATTCTGTTTTGAAACATAGAAATCCCTGTGTCAGGATGGAATCACATTTTAAAAAAAGAAAACAATTATATTTTTCTCTACTGTTTGTATCGATCCATGTTTTTTAAAAATAAAAATAATTGCTAAGAACACCAGATTATAAATCTTACTGTTCTTTCTTATTATTTTAATATATATTAGGTTGGTGCAAAAATAATGTCGGTTTTTGCACCAACCTAATATATATTGGCTCCCAATTTTGGTAGAGCCCTCTTAATCTTTATTTTTAAAATAAAAATCATAAAAATATGGGAAAAATACATTTCGGAATTTCTCTGAAGAACATTCCAGATACCAAGAAAAGGAATTATTTCGTAACATTAATGGAAAATAAAAACAGGAATTTATACGTAGGATGAGATGGAGAGCATACTTTTTCCTTCGACGGAATAAATTATCAAATAAACCTGAAGTATATTGTTTTAACAGTAAGAAAACAGCACTGTTCATTCAAAAATTGTCTGTATTTGAAAATGATTTACTGGAAATAGTAAATAACATAACCTTCCATAAAAAGTAAAGCTATTTCCAAAAACGTCTGAACAAGATAGCGAAAGATATTAATGCAACAGATAAAATTTTAATGAAATCGGATAAAACAGGATTTTTTTTATAAATTAGAAGCAACGGACTGCAACAACCTAATTAAAAAAATATTTAAATAAGAACTATAAAAAGGTTAGTAATAATTACATGAATATGGTAAAAAACAGTAAGAGTTGTAGTAAAAACCACACAGATGAATTAAATAAGAGTGATATGTTAGGTAAAGCTACCAAAAAAAGTGTGCTATATAACCATACAGGATCACAAACCCGATTTCGAAGCTAATCCGACTACAAGAATTATCAACCAAACCCGACCTGAAATCGGCAGAATTAGTAAGAAAATTCTAGAAAGCATCAACCAACAAATAAAAGATTACCTAAGATTAAAACTTTAGGTCAATACCAATTTGTTTACTAATATCAAGGAGTAATTAAATTGTACATTAATACAGTTTGATATTGAGAATTACCGATATCAAAGGAACATTTCACGAATGCTATGGATTTTGCTACTCAATACTCAAACATAACAGATGTAGAGAAAAACATAATTATGAATGCGAAAAAATCAGTACTTATTCATTATGCCGAGCTGATGAAATGATGAAAAACTCTAATGACCACTTCGACATCACAATTGGATCATTGGACTTTGCAGAGTCTTCTGACATTATTGGTCTTTTGATATTATATAATCTTACTGCATATCCTGAAATTAGTATAAATGACATTGGACTGTACAGAGATGATGGTCTTATGTTTGTAAGGAATTCTGCTAATTTTAAAATTGATAAAATTAGAAAACTATTACATACACAATTTACATGCCTAAACTTGAAAATTTCTGTAAATACTTAATTGAAAAAAGTTAACTTCCTTGATATAACACTAGATTTAATGAATAATATATACCTACATTACAAAAAGAAACAGTATTAATCCTTTGTATATACACCCTAAGTCTAATCATCCTACGTCTAAAATTAAGCATCTGTCAAAAGATAAGAATGAAAAAATATTCTATGAACATAGTAATTTCTATAATAAATCTCTAAAGAATAGTGGCTATAAATGTCAAAAACTCAATTATATAAAAAATGAAAATGGACCCCATACAAAAAATAGAAATAGATAAATCAATTGTTATACACCTCCATGCAATCAAATGTTAAGAAATAAGTTAGGACAAAAATCCCTTGCATAAATTAATAAACATTTTCCTAGAGATAGTAAATTCGGTACAATGTTTAATAAAAATACACTAAGATTAAGTTATGGTTGCACTGAAAACTTAAAAATGATTATTGAGAAACATAAAGCTAATACCCTGAATAAACTCTTATACCAAAACCAATAAATGTATAAAGTAAAGTAAAAGAAATGAAGATAAAGAAAAATTATGTAACTATAAAAATCTTCAAAACTGCCCTCTTAATAATAAATGTCATATTGAATTAGTAGTTTATCAATGCAATATCTCATCTATTGAAGATCCAAAAATGGTTAAAATCTACATTGAATGCACAAGGAATGAATTCAAAAGAAGGTGGAACCAACATAAAACGTCCTTTAATAATAATAACTACCGAAATCAAACGTTCCCGTCTAAATATTTCTGGCACTTAAAAACAAAACAATAAAACGCCAACATTAATATGGAAATTAAAAGCTAGAGCTTGTAGGTCAATAAATGTCCTTTGTGCATATATGAAAAATTATACATTATTAAGTTTCTGGATATAAAAATTTTCTAAATCTAAAGAAATGAAATAGCTATTTTTGTAGGTATTGTCAAACACTTTCCATAAATAATAATTAATTTTGGCAAAAATAAAAAAATATAGAGGAAATATATATTTATACTTGATCGTAAATTAATAATTTTTTTTAGAATACGTACTTAAATTCTAATATATGTATTTGTAAAAATACCGTACAGACTGGATTCTGTAGCCTTGGGTTGCAAGCGTTCTAAGAGAGGGACAACTCAGAATTCAAATCCTGCGGAGAGCTGTTTGGCGACTTTGTGGCATATTATGCACCAATTGTCTGTATTTGGCTCTTCTAAAAAGTATAGTCGGTCCTGCAAAAGATTTCATCATTATAATTTCGATATCGACGGAAGAGTCCAGTATATATATATATATATATATATATATATATATATATATATATATATATATATATATATATATACTTAAATAACACTAGAGAAATGAATTGAGGGTTCCATGTAGGCCTAAAAATGAATATCTACTGAAATCCGTTGTTCCATATTTATTTTAATGCAAATTTCGCTTTGTCATGTTTTTAAAAAAGAACAAGTAATCTCCCTTTATGCTTAATATAATAAATTAATATCCACAACTATATATATATATATATATATATATATATATATATATATATATATATATATATATATATATATATATATATATAACCATTTCACGCCAAACAATGCAATAAAATCACAAAGTAAAACATTATTAACATCATTATTAAGGGAAGAGACAGAACAATAAAAACAAATTCAGAAGACAGAAGATAACGATTGACATCGCTTTTAAATTTTTGAAGATCAATATTTACTGGAATGCAAGAAGCCATAAAGATTTCTATAAGCGAGAAATACGAAAGAAAAAGCATTACCATAAACTAGGATTATATCTAGCCATTTCAAATGTCAAAATTGCTGGTCATATATTGTTGGCCATTTTAGCATAAATATCCATTATTGTTTCTTTTGTATATAAAATGTATTGCTGACATTTTTACTATAAAAATCTGTTTTTATAATTTTATAGTGTTTTGATTTTGTTTGAATGATTTGCCCATAACTGGGCCCTAACAGGTGCTACCACACCGGTTCAGGGTTGGCCTGGGAAGAATTGCAATTAAGAGGTACTTCCATGCTCTTCAACACTTTCAATCGGAGGCCTTGCTGCCGAATGCAGTTAATAAATTGATTCGCATTCTCCTCGAACATTACTTCATCGTGCCATTCATTATTGTTGAAAATAATTCTAGATTTATAGCATGAGTTTTAGTAGCACTAATGCTGGTATTAACATTTCAAGAAAAAAAAATTACTTCTGCATTTTACCCGAAAATAAACATTTACTCAAGCGAACATAAATGCGAAAAAATATTTCAAATCCATTAACTTTCTCGGCATTACAATAATAATTCTTCTAATTTTTTTTTTCTTTACTCCATTTTGTTCACATGCTATCGCAGCTGCTGCAACGTCTGTTTGGCTAACCAATTTAGTTTTAACATCAATAAACGAAATCTTTGAACATATTTACTATCACATCAGCTAATCTCGTTGTGTTTTTATCATTAATCACATCATAAAAACCTTGCACGACTTTCGCTTATTGTTATCCCATTTGCACATGTAACAATAATATAGTCTAAGGCATGTATTGCCCGATCAGTAGATTTATATACATCTATCTATCTATCTATCTATCTATCTATCTATCTATCTATCTATCTATATATATATATATATAGATATATATATATATATATGAAATAAAATCTGTAATTGCAACAAACATCAATCCGAATTATAATCGCTATTATGCTATCAATTTCAGATGTTTTATCCAATACAAAGCTCAAGAGCCACTCAAAGTAGAAAATTACTGATTGCGGTTGTTTTATGGACGTACGAATAGCAGGTTATGAGGATATTCAGGATAGATATGCGGCGGGGTTTAACGGATATGTGCTCTGAATAAGAAATAGAAGAGCAGAGTTCAAAGTTCAATCGAGTTCGTTATATTCACTTACGAACAAGGTATGAATCTATCTCCCCACCCTCCAGTTATGGGTTGAATAGCAAAAGAGACTTAACCCTATAGCCTTGGTTGGCAACCAGTCTACCGCAGAAAGAAAGAATCGAAAGAGACATGAACGGACTGACCCTGGAAATAAAAAAAAAAGATTAAGATCGTAGTCGTCGGGGAAACAAATCCTCGGTAGTCTGTTCCAAAAAAGCAGCAACAATTGGAAGTATTTGTATTGCTTATCGGCCACACAGAGTTTACCGACTATTTTGTGTTAGGAAGAATAACGTGTTTTAGCCTTCCAGTAGTATACCGAGTACTAATATTAGCATTAACATAGCCATTGATACACTAACACTGAATGCGAATATAGAAAGACGAAATACGCGAACGTAAGAAACGAAACATTTAATAAGCCAAACAACTTACATACATATATTAAAAAGATTTACATATGTCCCAAAACAAATGATTGTCCCTGATCTGGCATCTCGTCTGCCATCACCTCTCTATGTCTTTTTTACAAATACTTTCAAGGCAATTGCTCCGATGAGCTGCTTTCGCTTTTTCACAGACTTCGCGAATTCAAGCGTCCTACGAGGCTGGCACCCCGCTCTCACCCTTTCACTGTTGAAACTGTTAAATGTAGTCGCCTCTTCTACTCCAATAGCTTCATACCTCGCACCTCTCGCCTGTGTAACTCCCTTCCTTTTTCCTGTTTCTCCGATAGCTATAATCTCCAATTTTTCAAATGTAATGCCAGTCGACATCTGTTACCTTCATCTATCCACTATCCTTCTCCTCGTCCTTTCCTCTATCACTCCTATCTGCTCTCACTCTAAATCTTCTGTAACACCTTGAGTGCCAGTGGCTTCCCGACTTGCTTGGGGTGTAATGCTTAAAAAATATTGTACCAAAGGAACGAGGAGGTTTACAGAACGAGAACAAAAAAGTAACATACCAGCTATATGGCCTTTGATAGTCCGCAAATAAGTGAACAGAAATTACTTATTTCTTTCGCTAGACCGTGCACATGTTGACCAGTTTCCACGTGTGTGGATGCCCTGGTAGTCAGGAAGGTAAAGAGGCCGTTCCTAAAAAAACGGAAGCAAAAATTAAAAGGGACAGAAGAGTGCTCCTCTCTAAAGGGGCCTAATTCCCATGAGCTCAACCCAAGGGAAAACAACTGTGGTCTCCATATAGAAAGAAGCTGTTCAGGTGGAACTCCCGCCTTGCCAATGGAAACGAAGGGAATGATAAAGAGAGGTGCGAGGTAGACGTCATAACAGATATTAGCTGTAAATGTGTGAATTGTTGAAATTATAGTCTTTTGATTGATTGATTTCTTTTACAAGCTTCTCCGATTTTTTTTAAAGCCAGAAAATCTTTGTAAGGATATTTTGGAGATAATGATGATTTTTTAATGATACAAGATCTACTAATTAATCCATAGCTGGTGGGAGAAGTGGTGGATTCATGCCTTTCCCAATGATGTTTTAGGGGAAGTAAATATAACGAACCCGACTGGAATTGAAATTCAGCTCTCCGATTAAAAATTCCAAGCCGTTATCCATTGCCCCAACTACACATCCAAGCTTACAGCAGTCACCCTTCTAGATAGACCGGGCTCGACATTGCTTAACTTCGGTGATCATACGAGAAGCGATATTTCAATAAGGGTGGGGTTGTATGTTCGAGATGGTTCGTCAACCAGAAGATCATGTAAACGCTTTTAAACACTAAGACGTTAAAGAATTCGGCAGGTCCACATCAGATATGACAGCAATGCTCCACTTTTGATCTTCATGTTAATCATCTCTCTCTCTCTCTCTCTCTCTCTCTCTCTCTCTCTCTATATATATATATATATATATATATATATATATATATATATATATATATATATATATAACAGATGATGTTTGTGTCCTTGTCTGTCTGTGTGATATCTTTTCACTCTGGATCCACCCAACCGATTCTGACCCAACTTGACACATACATTATACAATGTTAGAGATAGGTTCTTAACGTAAAAAATCAATAATTTTTAAAATCAGTAATGGATAAAGCCGATCAAAATCGATAAAATTCAATTTTTTTCCTCCGATTTTGTTCAAACTCAGTATGTAGGTTACTCACATCATGACAAGCTCAACGATACTTCATTTTTATTTCCACGTCATTGCGTTTAGCGATAACCGCATAAAACGAAAAATCGATTTCAGCACAAATCGATTTCAACACAAATTTTAAACTAAAAACTCTCAATTTTCAAGCAATCTAATACAAACTCAATCCAATTGTAGCCAACAATAAGTTGATTTTTTAACAGTCATTTAACTTGATAATTGAGTCCACCCATGTGGTGAGAATCAAGTAAACTGTGAAACATGTCAATGTTTACAAATTTCTTTCTTATTTTTCATTGATCAATCAACCAATCTTTATCAAACTTAACAATTGCTTTATAAATGTATCCTCTATTACATCTCTGGTAGCACACTGACAAAGTGAATTTCAAAAACTCCAAAATAATTGTGGTCTGTAGTGGGTCTTCATGTTGCCTGTTTTACCCCTTCATGTCCTCGACTAACTTCGACTTAATAAATCCAGACCACTTCTGTTATATCAGTAACTGCCTTAATTCAAAATGCTTTTTCGATGAAAGTAATTTAAAGTAATTGAAGATAAACTCTGTTACATTTTAAAAAAAGATGCTGTTTTTGCTCCCTTCTAATTGAACGCTCTTTCTATCGAGCAACTGGGTATGGCTTCTATTTAATTATAAATATATCAAAATATGCATTCAGCTTAGTGAATACATATATAGTCATTTAGGCAGTAAATCAAAATGGAACTGTTACTGTCACTCGCGATGGTATCTTACACTCTTCGTGTATATACCACTAGCAGCATGGCCCTGCGTTGCCCGTGCTTGATTCAAAAATCGTACGACTCATACAGCAATCTCTATCACTTGACTTAAAATACTTTTGCCCTTCCTTGCCTTTAAAAGAGTGTCCTTTGCCGTGCTGATGTTGCTACATGCCTTACTTCTTGCCTATCTCATACTGCGAATTTTTTCTAAGCTCTATACTAAACATTATATCTGTTACGAAAAAAGAATTAAACAAAATGAACACAAAATGATCATCTTTAAAATAAGGACTCGTAACTTGACAAACCGAATGAAAAAAGAATGTTAACAATAAATACTTTTTCACACCCAACCCAGTTCTGCGGAATCAGAATCAACGTTGAGTTTAAGCAAGCGAATGTGCCAATTGGAGTAAAGTGCCATGCAGATTAAAATTTTTCCCACTTGTGACGAATGCAGCTATTGATTTTTATGCATGCTAGCATGCTACTTAACATTCGTGTCAGTCAGCTGTTGGCTCTCACACTGACTAATAGAATCGTCCTGTCTATTCGTGGGAGCCAGCTACAGGCTTTTACTCTGGCCAGTAGAAAATGGCCGCAAACTACATGAAAACTGCCGTAGAAGCATGAAAAACTCGATTATTTCCACTATCGATGGATGGGAAATGCAAAATCTGTTTTGGCCTTCCCGCTAACTTAGAGCATGTGCATGTAAATTTTGGTGCAAATTCGTCCAAAATTGCGGCCGTGCATTCGTTACACACGCGCACACACACACACACACACACACACACACACACACATCCTGCCTTTTATAGATAGAAATATAATGTCTACTTGCTCTAAGGAAATGATGCTAGTTACTTAACACCTTGTTGTCTTCGTTGTTTTTATCCTCGATTCGTTCAAAATCTCTGGTATGTTCCTTGCTGTTTTTCGGTCTCTCTTTCCTTCATTATTCCTTGGGACTTTGAAATTTGTCATGCCTTCCTTACTCATTAATTTCGATATAATATGTTTTATTTTTTTATGGCTGCTATTCGTCAGAAAAACAACCTACTTTCTGACATATTCTCTGTATATTCTTCCCAATGTTCGTCACTACAGACCATCTCTGTCGATTTTTAAATGCTGTCGAAAATACATAATATTTAATCTCCTTTGTCAAGAGTAGATATTAGGTTACAGTCCAGAATAGTCTACTTTTATTTTAAAGATTTTTTTTATACTTTCATAGACATTGTTTTAAAATTAACAAAGAGGGCATTAAGAATAGGTAATATATTTTTGTGTAATTATTATAATAATATATTAGAACACGGTATAGATGTTTATTCGAAAATCGGACTTTATTTTCCGAACAACATAAAATTTTGAATTCATCATGTTGGAGTTCGTTACAAGAGGGTTTTTATTAAATAAAGACCTGTTTGAACAATCGAATGATGTAAAATCTAAAGTCATTTTAGAGAGTTAATTTTATTTTTTTTATTTTAGTTAACTCTGATTATTTTTGTTTTCTAAAAAGAAAATATTTCTTAATTATCACCTGTGATTGATTACTCTTCTCTATCTGAAGAGTAATATAATATAAAATAATTCAATAAATTTGCAACTAACTTTCAAATGTTGAAGATGAAGGGCATGCAATGCATTTATTAGGTTGGTGCAAAAATAATGACGTAATGATGTCGTTTTTGACGTATTTTTAACGTCAAAAAACGACATTATTACGTCATTATTTTTGCACCAACCTAATAGTTAGGTTCTGAAAGAGGTTGATATAAGATTAAGAGAGAGGACCCTTTAATCATTAGGAATGAGTAATATATTTTTGCTCAAATATTAGAATATTATATTAGAACTCAAAATGGTTATTCTAAAATCAGAAATTATCGTATGAACAACCATGATCAGTTAACACTCTCACATGAACAATTATTATTTTTTCTTAATAATTTCACACCAAGTAAGGCTGGGATGCCGCTAGTACGCAGGGGGTTACAGAGAGTGAAAGTCAGAAAAAAAATGGAGATTGAGAAAAGGATAAAATCTTAACAGAATTCAAGAAGATAGAAGATGGTGATTGACGTTGTACTTACATGTTTGAAGATTGTAGTTATCAGGGAATGTTAGTAAACGGAATAGAGTTCTACAGGAGGGAACTGTGAGAAAAGAAATTAGTAGAAATGGCGGTTACATTTAACTATTTCAGCAGTAAAAATGTGGAACCTAGATGCCAATCTAGTAGCACGCTTAAATTCATGTAGTTGGGGCATGGGGGAAAAAGCTCGTCAAAGCAATTGCATGAAAATATTTGCAGAAAAGAAAGTGGGAGTTCACGTCGGCGTGAAAGTGATTGAAGTCGAGATGCCAGGTCAGGATCGATTACATTGCGGATCATTCTTTTGATTTTTGTCAAGAACGTCAAGATGAATAGCAGGATCACCAGATCAGATATGGCAATAGTATTCAATTCACGGAGGAATGGTAGTTTGTTTCTGTATAAGATGGGTACTGACGAGAAAAAACTGGCACAACTTTCCTTGTGGCCAGTTGAAAACATGAGGCCAAGAAGACGTAGTGTGCTGCTTGCAAGGAGTCTAGTATTAGCCATGCTGATGGCAGTCAAAAAAAAATCCTATTGTGTTTAAATAAGAGCAGGTTCGTTTATAGGCAGTAAAATTTGCAAGCCATTTCCTGCCTCAGTTAGCCACTGATTGAACGTCCTTTTCAAGAGCAGCGGCTAGGTTAACTTTGTCAACAGTGAAGGATTTGCTATTGAGACAGGTGAGTAAATGGTCGTGCCATTTGTATAATTGCCTACTTGTGAACTGATGACATCAAGATGATCATTAATGAAGATAAGAAACAACGTAGAACCCAGGACAGACGCTTGAGGGACACCCGCATTAATGTGAAAGGATCTGGAAACTAGCCTGATTAAAACAACCTTCATTTCACTATTTAATAGGGACGATTGGATTAAATGAAACAATCGTTCAGTAAAACCGAACCCCAATAGCTTACGTAGAAGGTCAGCATGCCAAACCCTGCCAAACGTCTTCAAGATATCTTGACACACAGCTTGAGCTTCGCTGTTATTAACAAAAGATTGATATACATATTCAGTTATGGCCTTTAGCACATCAGCGCCAGAGCTGCAAAAACGGAAGCCATGTTGTTTGTCAAAAACTATGTCGTGAGAGGTATGATGCTTAACTACTTCAGCATTGATTAAAGCCTCAAGTACTTTGGCGAAAAGTGGTAGGAGACTAATAGGACGATAGTTAGAGGGACTAGAAGGTTCTCCAGAGTTTTTCAAAACAGGAAATGCAGAGGAGGACTTCCAACAAGCTAGAAAACAGGAAGTAGCGAGGAAATAGATGTAAAGTTTGGAGAGAACTGAAGCCAGCTCGAGAGCACGTTTCTTTATGACGATTCTGTTTACAATATTTTTATTTGAATCGTACACTTGTCTAATTTATTTTTCACTAGAGGAGTAGGACATCATGGTTCGATACTTTTCACTTTTCAGTAATATACTTTTGCCTGTATGATTTCATTTAGTCTTAATAGTAATCGTAACTTTAGTGTGGAACGTCAGCATATTGATTATGGCATTATTTTCTTTTCGGATGAAATTTGCTATCCATTTTAGCTGTTGCTGCTGTTGAAAGTCCTCAAGTAATATCATTTGGTACAGTACTTTGTGATTCTAAAGTCTACAAGATTCGAAGAAGTGTTGTTTCAACAAGACACATAAACTTCACTCGCTCAAAGACATTTTAAAGAACTGATGTGATAAGGCGGTTGTATACAACAGACAGTTGAGATATTTCCGAATAATGCACATGACTCATGTTTTAACGTAAAAATTATTTTGGTTTTTGCAACTTTATTTTTCATTGTGAGTAAGGGTATGTTTATTTTATCAATAGTCTAATTGTCTTTTGAAAGCAAGGAGGTGTATAAAAATGTTATATCATTTTCTCCGATATATATATATATATATATATATATATATATATATATATATATATATATATATATATATAGGGTATACCAAAATAATGTATACACTCTTTAAATATTAATATTTAGTAATACATTACCGTGATGTCTGAACTTATATGGATGAAAATATGCAAAACAGATGGATTGGAAGAAGAGGGACAGTTGAATACCCACCTAGATCACCAGATTTGAAACCCTTGGATTTCTTTTTGTGGGGCTTTCTAAAAGACAAAGATTACAGCAGGAAACCAGAAAAAATTGCTGAAATGAAAGTAGCAATTGAATAAGAACGTGCTCAAATACGAGAGGAAATGACACTGGACGTTTGTAGGTCTATTTCTTCAAGATATGAAAAGTTTATTGAACAAAACAACCAGATAATGTGAACTCATCATTCTATGAACATGCTGTCATTGCCCCAAGTAGCTTTTATCTTATTAAAGTTAATTTTCTGTTTTTTGTATATTTAATTCTCAAATTCTTTAAATGTGTGTCCTTTCTAGTGTATTAATCTTATTTACAAGTCAAAATACATAAATTGAATGAATTATAACGATTCAAAGAGTGTACATATTATTTTGGGACACCATATATATATATATATATATATATATATATATATATATATATATATATATATATTAGAAAACTATGACAAACTGGAAACGTTTCTTGTGATGCATTTCATCCGAAGGAGAGACGCAGGTAGTTTCAAAATTTTTGAAAGAATATTTTTGAAAGAATTTTTTTTTTCAATCTAGCCGAATTCATCAGAATCTTTTTTTCTTTTTCTCTCCATCACCTTTGGCCCTGACTATCCCACGTTGTGACAATGAAAATCTACCAAGAAATGTGATATATTGTAAGAGCCTGGACGCAAATTCATGTCATATTTTTGTAAATAATATTTGTTGACATATAAAATTATATATATATATATATATATATATATATATATATATATATATATATATATATATATATATATATATATATATATGTATGTATATATATATATATATATATATATATATATATATATATATATATATATATATATATTGTGTGTGAGTTGGGATAAAATAGCAATTAAATATGGACGTAACCCGGCGGAGTGATTAGAAGGAAATGTAGGAAATGTTTATTAATCTAATATGTTTCTCTTTTATTAAAGCTTCATCGGAGAATAGAGAAAATATACATACATATATATATATATATATATATATATATATATATATATATGTGTGTGTGTGTGTGTGTGTGTGTGTGTGTGTGTGTGTGTGTGTGTGTGTGGAAAATAATTCTCCTTC
>OZ010588.1:95195374-95200374 GCA_963932145.1 Acanthosepion lycidas | reverse complement strand
AATTTTATATATGATAATGTTTTGTTGTTTCTTTTTTATTTTACATGCTACAATAAATATTAAATATCTAATGAGGAAGAATTTTTTTCTGTTAACCTGTGCAGTTTTTGTAAAAAAAATTATCTATATCTATAATTCTCATTTGTGTTCAAATTGACTGGAAAAATTACAACCTCGAAGGTGAAAAATCGAAAAACCTGATTTTTTACACTTTGCAAAAAAAAATCAAAAACAAAAAGCAGCGTACAATCAATTTAAAGAGTTACAATATAATGCAAAAGATGCGCATTGAAAAGACGGTCATGTAGCATTTGCATTTACCTCGAGGCAACAGGGATGAAAAATAGCATTTTTGGAGAGGGAAGTGATGATACCTGAAGCAAGATAACTTTTGTCAGGGGACATCGTATTTTCGTCATTTTTCCCGTAAAACAATCACTCAATTGTTATGAACATAAAATAAGTTTTACAGGTTCAAGACATCAGTGATGTGCCCCGTTACCTCAACGCTTAGCCACCATTCTGCCAAAAACATTTCCTAATATTACTTTTTCACACATAACCTTCCAATCTTAGCTCATGCTGTGTGGGCGTGATTCACACGTTCACACGTTGCCCATCGATTGCTGCTGACCTTGATAATTAGCGCGTGTAGCAACGCGAGTACGTGTGGCCCTACAACACTCTCTGTGTCGCGCGATATGTCACGCGCTGCCACTAGCGCTGATCCACGCACATACACATGACCTGCGGAACACTACACCTGTTCGAGCTGCCCATTGGCTGCACGAAGCTCTTTACACGTCCAATTAAATATCGCCGTGTCATAGTGATTGTCTGCCCTGTCCTAAACTCATTGCTACCGCTTAATTCCGCTTTTATTTCTGTACATCAAGCCCTGCTTACACATTCCTCTTCTCTTGGTCAAGCGCCAATCTTTCTTAAGTGAGGTTGCCTTTTACATTACATAAAGCCTACTACTACAGTTTTAAGGCGTTTCTTTCGTTGTCGTTTATAGCCGTTCCTAATTTAATTTTTTTTATTGCCCTGCCAGTTTTTGTATTGCATTCACTGTAGTAATAAATAAGCTTGATTTTTATTACTTAACATTTATTTTTTTAATTTTTCCTAAAGTTATTCGATCTTAGTGATTCCTCTAGCTTTTCAGTGTTCTCTTCTGCTATTAGCCCACGCATTCCATTTGACAATTCATACTTTCCTAAGATATGCCACCAAAAAAGAACATGCCTAGGTTGCGAAAACACTGCTGCCAGGTCCACCATGCGAATAAGGGACAATGAATTGTCTTTAAAACGTTCAGTTCTCCTGTCTCAAAATGCATCTCAGAATGCTACAATGAGAGCCACTGAGTCTGAAGATCAAAGGCTGTCATCGGCTTTCCAGAAGAGAATACCTGAACGCTTCTGCGCGCGTGGCTGAAAATGATGTTCAAAGGACTCAATGACTGAGGGGAATCGGCTCTCCAACTGCACCTCCCCATTCAATTTATAGCCGCCCCATTTGGGGATATGCCTCAGATGCACCCAATTATTGTCACTAATATTGATTTTCAGGTTGGTTGACCCTAAATTTAAACTGCTCCAATTGAACGGCAAAAATTCACAGTAATGAAACACGCGGTTGAAGACGGGTTGTACTGCTAGTATCAAATAAAAGAGAATTTAAAATAAAATAACTTGGTAAAGTATCTCTCTATATTTCTGAGATGAGGTATTATGGAGAGAAGAAGGATATCACCGCCCTCTGTGGGATCAGATTGAGAGCATAGACAAAGAACACCATTGGAAAATTCGTAAAGTTAAAGAATCAGTACATATGCTAGTCCAGAAAAATCTTCTAAGCCGACGAATCATAGAAATAAATACAATATGGGAACCAGTAATAAAAAGTGCCAAAGAAAAGCGATAATAACAACAAAAAATTGCAATATGAGCTCTGGTAAAAAAAAAATGCATTAATAACAGCAAAAATTGCAATATGAGCACTGGTAAAAATGGAGCTGTTTATAATACCCAGAAATCCATACACAGATGTCCTCAAGGACATATGGCACAATGGATAAAGGCGTTAGTTAGATCCAGTGACAGGACCCAAAAAGTGTGAGTTCAATACCTGGTTAAGGCGGTGGAGAACTTGGAGAGGGGAATTAAGCAGGAGATAACTGAAAACTGACATAGCACGTGGGACTAGAACAGTCTACCCGAGTGAGTGAAATAAAAGGTTCAGTTCGACATCCAACCACCTGAAGAAGGCCGGAGCGTACAACGGCCGAAACGTTGTAATAAATATGGTGAGAAAGATGAGGATAATGTAAATAGTGAACAAGGTAAAGATTTTCATGCTGGAATACAAAGCAAAACGAACAAATCAGAAATCCAGACCACATATCGGGTGTAGATTTACTCTACGCGGAAGAGATTTATACAGATACATCTGCGGCAGCATCTTTGCGAGTCTCCGACGTGTTATCATAATTAAAACGTTGATCACGAATTGTCCAGAAACAAACTAATAATAATAATACAGCAGACGTTTCTGCATTTGCCATGTAATATAAGGAGAATTCCTCACATCCTGACCTTCAGAATGTACAAATGTATTAAACCTATTTAACCGTTGCCATCTTGAGTGACAAGTTAAATCCCATCGGCGCTTGGACTGTATTGAGCAAAAGTTGACTATCAGCATCTGCAGCTGTAACCACGATACATCTTTTCCTTTCGTTGTAATCTTGACATTAAAAGTGACCCTTACTTGTGGTATTCTTAACGCCACCAACTAAGCAAGCTGTGATTCGCTCTGAATGAAAGTAAACAATGAACGCTTTTCGTTGTAGCACTATTGATCTAGGCTATCTAGTATTTTACAAGTTAGCAATAGGAAACAATTTATATCAGTACTGGATTAAATATTTAACACAAAATCGAATCATTATTCATTTCCTCTGTATTCCAATTGTAAGGAGGAAGTTCCACTCAGACAGAATTTTCTCAAGAGCTGCAACTCTGGGGAATAAACTCTCACATGGATATTTCGCTGAACGCTACAATCTTAGCCTTTTCAAGTCATGGGTCAATCCTTATTCTCAGATTAACCTCGGTCACATCACGTTTAAACAACGATCACCGACGTTAAGCAATGTCAAGCCTGGGCACTACCGCGATAGGTGATCGCTTGAGAATACCAGGGGCTGTAAACTTGGATGTGCGATTGGTGTAATGGATAATGGCTCGGAAGTGTTAATGAGAGTGCTGAGTTTTAATTCAAGTTAGGTTCGTTATATTCACCTACATGCAAATATTCTTGGGGAAGGTTAGAATCCATCTCTTCTCCCGCAGCTATAGGTTAATTAGTGAGAATTGTATCACTAAAACTATTATTATCTCTAAAAATGAAATTTTTAAAATCGAAAAATATTTACATAACCTGCAAAGAGCTGATAAACTGTAAAATAACGAATCAATCAAAAATCCTCATAATATTCACTTGTATCTCTTGCGTTTATATCCCAGATCTCATTAAGTAGCCTTCTACTTTTTATGGTTCCTGAACATAATATTGAGTATACTTTTTTTAAGTAAAAATTATCTCATAAAGAAGTGCTGTACCCAAATAAACAGTTGTTTTAAAATTTAAAGAAAAAGATCAAGGTTGAAATAAAATTAGATTAAATTAATCCAATTTTTACAGGAAAAAAATGGTGAAAAATCTATGAGATTATATGATCAATAGTTGGGTAAAATAAAAAAATTTGGAGTTCTCAAGAATTATGAATTTAGGCATTAAAAATGAAGACATATTGAGCAATGATCGAATTTCGAGGGAAAACTTGTTAAAATCAGGTCCACAAATTCATTTGTGTTTTAAAAAAAAATAGATACAAATATTTAAGTAAATGCTCTGTTTGTAATAAGCAACATTTTCTGGCCTGAATGTCCGTGAAATTGTAATAGAAAAAATGCGTCCTCCGACAGGAATTGAACCTGTATTCTATACGGAACCGTCATATACACTGACGTGCTTGCACCGATCCGACTTGCCGAGGACAGCGACTTGATATTCTATAAAACAATTAATCTCTCTTTTATTTTCTGTTTAAATGTGCTACGTCCTTTTAGGGTGTTGATTAAGGCTCTCCACAATTTTTTGTCTTTTGTTGCTCTAAATAACCTTTGACTCTTTACCATTAATCTTTGTCCTTGCTCTGCTAACCATTCACATAAACTTATTAAGTAGATGATCATGAGCCTCCACAACATCATTCTTTTGTTATTCTAATTAATTTCAACTTTTTCTTAGAACGTTTAACTTTTTAATATCAATCTTGCTTTTTCCAAGCCTTTTTCCCTCATCATATGTCCGAGAAATTTCAACTTTCTCTTCCTGTAAATTTCCTTCTTGTTTCTATTCACTCTAAAACATTGTTTACATGTTTGGTCTATCGTATCGTCAGCATCCTTCTAAACATCCATATTTCTGTTGCTTCCAAGCAACGGTAAGGCAATTTCTTTTACAAAAATGTTCGCCCGGTACAAGCCCCAAGAGCCACTCGAGATAGACGGTTACAGAGTCTGATGCACTGTTTATGATGATATTTGGGGTTAACGCTAGACTTGATCAGGTTAAGATTGTAGTGATCGGGGAAGCATCCTCTTGGGAGTCAGTTCGACACACCAGCGGTTTGTGGGAAGATACTGCCCGAGTAGAATTTAGATGTCACCAATCGAATACAAAGGGAATGACGGTGATGTCCGTCACATGGTAGGTCTTAGCCGTGAAGGTTAGAACTGGTGGAAGTAAGGAATGTAGTTCTTCTGAATACTTTCCATGGAAATAGCGATAGAGAAGCGAGAGGCTTTTCGTCTGTGGGAAAGATATTTTTCTTGCGAAAAATAATTCATCACCCACAAGAACGTGGAGATATTTTTGACTGGAAAGTGGTGACTAGGCAGATTCTGTCCATGTATGGCAGCAGTACT
>OZ010588.1:95135374-95192874 GCA_963932145.1 Acanthosepion lycidas | reverse complement strand
AATGTATCTCTTTGCAACTTGCTTCATTCGGGAGTTTCTGGCATTGAGGTTTAGTTAGGTCTCATTTAGTTTAGTAATTTTATTTACATGACAGCGTACGACTGGAAGTTGGTCGCTCCTGCAATTGTCACTTAGATATGATTTACAATGTAAAATTGCGTATCTGAAGATTTAGTTGATCAATTTGTTTCCTCGTGTCTCTTTCTGGGTTTCTTCACGTTCATCGATTGTATTTTCTATCGCGTTCGTTTCATTTACTTGAATACAAAAGCCCTTGAGGAATGTTTTATATTTAAGGGCATATTTTTTTGTCAAAATCAAAGCAAACACGCCCTTGTTACTGAATTGTTATCTTTTATTTTAAAAGAATACAAAACTATTTCATTTTAATGTGATTTTTTAATGCATAGGGGTCACCTACCTTTTGCTTGTAGCGCATATGAATGTTTCAGAAAAGTTATATTATTATTACAAACCCAACACTTACGATCCCTTATCTATAATACGCATACCATTTTTTAGCATGAATAACAGGCATACCATCGAATGAATAAAGCCAATATTATTGCAAAAACATGAATTGAAAAAAAATGATTCTTTGAAATGTTTTGTCTTGGGACAGGCTTCATCGAAGAAAGAATTCTATTCCACGAGAATACAATTTAGATTAGCTCGAAAATTGATGTGCATTAATTTTTGAAGGTTTGATTTTTTACTTTAACCGTATTGACATATTAATTGGATGTTGAATAATTTAAAAACATTTCTTATCGTTATTTGTTTATTTTATGTTTTCCATATTGTTACAATATTAATAAATTAAGAACAGGCGATAAACTGAAAATGCTGGATTATCGAAGGGGATTAAATGATTATGGCCCGATCAATACATAATTGACTGCGTAAATTAGATTCAAATTTCATGATTCCGGCATTTTCCAGATCAAAATTCTGATCACGAATGTTTCGATTGCGAAAAATCAAATTGCGTGTCTTCTTGAATTTGAAGTCTTTTATGTTCCCATCTATCTCTTCTTTAAATTTCCGGTTTTTACGCCCGATGTATTTAGACGGAAATGGGTTATTTACATTCTATTTATCCTAATATATATGTGTATATGTGTTTGTGTGTGTGTGCGTGTATGTTCATGCGTGTGGGTTATATAAAGCTTACATTATGCAAAATAACATTTTTGAAAATACTATTAATAATATTGGCTTTAACTATATTAGAAAAATTAGATATTAATGTGACCACTACACTTGAACTTGATGTAATACTTAGCAACTTTGTCACGTTAGATCAATTGCGACTGAGTAGTGAGTTTATTCCCCACTGAGTGCTCCTTACTTTTGGCCTTGTGCTACATCTAAGCTATGCTTAATAAATCACTATATTTATGTGACCGTTATGTTCTGTTGGATTCAGATTCTTATATTAGGTTGGTGCAAAAATAATGACGTAATAATGTCGTTTTTTGACGTTAAAAATACGTAAAAAAACGACACTATTACGTCATTATTTTGCACCAAACTAATATATATGATTATTAGAAGAACTACCAAATTTATGGTAACTATTTAGTATATGATAAGTAGATGAGAATTGAAAATACATAATACCACTGAAACCCAAGCTTATTGCAGCCTAAAACACTTACCAATCGTAACGAATTCTTTACAGACCAGGATGTAGCACTAATTTTAAATTAGATATATGTAAATTTGGATACATAAATAAGGTTAAGTTTGATTCATGTGTAGGTGAAAACATAAAATAGGGCTTACCGTACTGCTGAATCCTTATAACGATATTATAGCTTGAAATCCTTTTTACGGTTGATCTTGATAAAATCTTGGCTCGCACTAAGTTTACCGAGTAAGATTTACCAAAAGTAATGTTCTTATGTTAGTAATGTTCTGTCGCCAACCTTCAATTTATAAGAAGCTCGGTAGTTTTTGGAGATGTTTTAAATTTTAAAAAAAGGGTCACAAACAGCACAAACACATCTCGTGTGTGTGAGTGCGCGCAGTTGTGTCTGGAAGTGGGTGTATGTTTGCGAGTGTGTTTTGTGTTTATGTTTGTGTTTGTGTGTGTTTTCTGTGTTTGTGTGTGTTTTCTGTGTTTGGGTGTGTTTTCTGTGTGTGTGCGTGTTTGTGTTTGTATTTTGTTGTGTTGTTTGTTTGTGTGTTTTTGTCTGTGTGCGTTTAAACAGACTGTCTTCGATGCATACAAAACAGTTCAGTTTGATGAGAACCAATTGCACGCGAGTAAACTGGAGTAGCGGTCTCGCGGTCAATACGTGTGGCACCCATGCGCCGTGTTTCTGTACCATATCCATTGCGTGAAGATGACGAGCGGCCGTAACATGAGATCTTATGAACTTCTAGACCAATTCCTTGGGGTCTGGTGCGGTTCTTATTTAATCAGCGCGTGCAATTGGTTCTCATCAAACTGAACAGGTCGGTCAGAACGCGGAGAGTATGTGTGTTCGAACGTCCTCCCCTTGAAACGACAAATCAGTTTCTATACCATTGTCAGTAATGAAGTCATCTCCGTACGCAGCACAAATGTCTCGAACATGGTCCTTCTCGTCTACTTGGAATTCCATCTCAAAGAGATGTCTGATCTGAAATAAAGTTTCAATAACATTAGACAACAGCTTCACAGTATGACTACTGTTAATAAGAAGCAAACAAATTCTACAAAAAATTATTATTCTTCGAGATCATTTAACAGAACATCATAAAAAAACAAACGAATATATATTAGTCACCTAACTGTTTTAAGTCATCTTATATTTAGGAATAAAAGCGTTCAATATCAAATATAGAGCGTATGTAAATATAATTATTTACTCGCTGCTCCACGCAGCAAGATGTGGCACAAGGCCGAGTTTTAAAGTGGGGTATCCGAGCCCGTAGGCTCGAGCAAAAATTCCCTATAGACCACGTAAAAACAGAGTCAGTTTTCCGCGATGACACTATGCCATTCGGCAGAGCCTCGTCTGGGGTATCCTCTGACATGTGCCGGGTAAGTATGTAAATATAAATGTGGGCACCGAGGTCTGTTTTCTGCTTGAACCCAATCTTCAGATCATAGATGAGCTGAGGTTTGCGTTCAAGCATGAAAAGCTGTTGCCGGTCGGTATTGACCTCAGTGGTCGATTTGTATATATATATATATATATATATATATATATGAAGAAATATAGTCTTAAGATGTGCTGTATTTATGGGATAAAGTGCTCAATATCAGAGATAGAGCGTGTGTAAATATAAAAGTGAGCATAGAAGTCAACACTTAGAGGCGACAGTCTGTTTCATGCTAGATTTAATCGCCAGACCATGTTTATAAATATATATATATATATATATATATATATATATATATATATATATATACATATATATATATATATATATATTTATATATATATATATATATATATATATATATATATATATATGATAAAATGGCTTAAATTCGGCAATTAGTTAATATATTTTCTGTTTATACGTTATCTTTAGAGATAAAATTTATTTACGTAAATACACACACACACACACACACATATATATATATATATATATATATATATATATATATATATATATATATAGTTAGGCAGCATATTTTCATTCAAGCATGCTTAACTAATTTAGACGTAGTATGTCGATTCCACGAATTAATTTTGTAGTGGCTGTAGAAAGTTGATTAAGAAAAATTTCAAAATTTTCTTTTGAATAATTTTATTTTCAAAAGTACTTTCAATCTTATCTGAAACCATCTTCAGGGGTTGTATATCTATGGATATGTTATGTTTTAAAGCCGTAAATTCAAAATATTGTTTACCTCTTATGTGATTGTTAAATGATTTTTTATTCTAGTATATTTATATAACTCTTTGCCGCTACAAACATTTAGGATCTTTGCTATACTCGTAGTTGAAAATGTAATTCTGGTTGCAATTCTCTTATATAAAGAGCTTCCGGAATTTTAAATTTTTGCTTATTGATATCTTGATGAGACACTGATACATTTCCGACTAATGTCTGTCTGAATTGTGAATGTGGACAATGAGTGTTCCTGCAAATGTTCTGGGATTGAACTATGGTCGTTCAAGTGAAATGTAAGTCTTCTCGCCATAGTCGTTGTTTTAAAGCCAACATACGTATTAACATTTTTATCATAGATGCAAACATTTAAATTGATATTCGATATTGGCCTTTTGCAAAACGCTATCTTAGCGGAGAAGAGTTGTTATGGATTATATATATATGTGTGTGTGCACGTGTGTCTCTATGTGTGTGACGTTCCTTTTTATTGTTACTGTCTTACTCATTCTCCGCCTTTTCTTTTTTAATCTTTTCCTCATGTAACCTTCTCTCTCTTTTTCACATTATGTTGCTCTTTCTTTCATTCATTATCTTACTCCCACTCTTAGAAACTATATTCTGTTGACCTATCTATCTATCTATCTATCTATCTATCTATCTCTTTCTTTCTTTCTTTCTCTGTCTCTAGTATCTATCTATCTATCTATCTATCTCTTTCTTTCTTTCTCTGTCTATAGTATCTATCTATCTATCTATCTATGTCAGTCTGTTCATATCTATCTATCTATCTATCCATCTCTGTCTCTAGTATCTATCTATCTATCTATCTCTGTCTCTAGTATCTATCTATCTATCTATCTATCTATCTATCTATCTACCACTTACTCAATTCATTGTTTTTGTTACATTTTACCACCAACAACTTTCTCTCTTTTCCTTACACTTTTTCATAACTTCTCTTTCTCCTTTATTATTTACTCCTTAAGTGCGTTCTTTTCGTTTTTTCCCTTCCCTGTATTTTCTACTCCAATTATATTTCTTTTCCTCTCAGCACACCATCTTGGATGTGAAATAGTCGCCAAGGCCACCACAAAGCATACCAATAATAAATCCGCGCTCAATCTTCCGTTGATGGCAAACTGTAGTAATTCTCAGGGCAGACAAGCCGCTTCTAGTGCCAAATAATTCGATAGATCGAAGAGAATGGCCCATCATCACTATTAAATGTCCATCATACTGACTTTTCCCTCCCTACTAATTAATCTTCCAGTTTCCTCGTTGTAACCCCGTCACCTACAATCGATGATCGCTTTGTTTTGCGGCCGAACCAATAAAGAGGCGGGAATATAAATTTGGCGGGAACGAGCTTGGCAGTAAAGAAGAGCCTGTGGCGAGAATGAAACTATGGCCAGAGAAACAACAGACAAATCCTTTCGATGCCAACATATTTTTTTTAGTTTGCATTTTATGCGTGCAGTTCCATTGTTTTCTCGTATGCCTTATTGTTCCCGGCCATTTTTTGTGAAGTGTCCAACATAAATCATTGAATTCTGATTCTGGTTATTAAGCCAAAATCGGAGCGGGGAGTTGTCTTTCCGACGTGAACAAGATCAGAAGAATGGACTGGAGTTTAAGCATCGATTTTGGTTTAAGTCGTATACAAATATTTCGCAGTTTTTTTAATCTAATTTCCATCAATAATACATTGTTTCTTCGAGTTTATTCAGTATATTTTATGTATAATAATGTCGGTCAAGTGGAAGAGAGAAATTACTTTCTTTACGAGGAAAAGAATAAATATTTGGGTGTTTGCAATTTGATTACGTTTTAAATTGAACAACAAACAACAATTTCAGATGAATTCATTGAAATATTAGGTTGGTGCAAAAATATTGTCGTTTTTTGACGTTAAAAAATAAAAAATAACAATATTTTTGCACCATCCTAATAATTACATTTCACCAAAATATATATAAAGTTTAATGTTAGCTAATTTTATTGACCTATACAGTTTTCAGTTTACAAAAAAAGAATATTAAAAACCAAATTAATTTAAATTTATTTAAATAAAACGATTTTCGCAAAGTATTTGCGTTTCACCAGAAAACTTATAAAAACAAATAGGAGTGAAATATATTTGAATTTTCCAGTTTTCAGATAGAAATTACAGGATTGATTGATTCATTCATTTTTATGGCTTATCGACAAACTAATATAAGAAATGATAAAATAATTCTCTATGTCGTTTCCTAAGCATTGTTAAGTTAAGCATTTATTGCTTGACTCATAATTCATAACGATGAAATACGTAATTCCTTTGTAAACAACCTAATATTACAAAATGATAAAATAACTAATGTGCCTGTACCGTCAAAATTGAAGGCAAGAAGGAATGCATTCTATGTAATAGGGACACATGGCACAGTGGATAAAGGCGTTGGTTAGATCCAGTGACAGACCCAAAGAGTGTGAGTTCAATACCCGGTTAAGGCAGTGGAGAAATAAACTGGAGATAACTGACATCCATTAAACATGGCACGTGGAACTAGAACAGTCTACCCCAGTGAGCGAAATAAAGGGTTCAGTTCGACATTCCAACCACCTAAAGGAGGCCGGAGCGTACAACGGCAGAAACGTTGTAATAAATATGGCGACAAAGATGAGGACAATAGTCCGAATAATGTAAATAACGTAATATGTATTATATTGCAAGTAATTTTCATTTAATCCAAGTACAATTTTCTAATTTAAAATAGTTTGTTGTTAACGTTAATAATTGAACAGTGAACAATTTATAAATACCTAAGGAAAGATATCCGTATATTATCCTCATAAATGTTACATATTTACAACGAAAATTATGATTGCAAAATTTTCCATAGCACAATATTTCTTGTGTAAACTTTGTAATGTCTGAGTAAACCTTGACAGTCTGTAGATTCACTGTGTAATTTCAGAGTCTGCTTATTTGTCGTCCTACTATGAGCAGCGTATCATCAGATATTATTTTAATTTATTTTTTCTCAAGCTATTACCAAATTCCACAAGATATGCAACCAATTGCAACATACAATAATTACCGACAAAATAAATATATAGAGAGACTCAGAATAATCGAATTCACCTTTTTGCACAAAATATTATCATTGTATGATTTGTATTTGCGAAAATATTTTAAGATTAAAAATATGTAATAATTGAATTAGAATCTATTTTTAGCTATGTAAGCGTTTAGAAATTCTCAGAAATAAAAAAAGTATAAACGAACGAGAATAATTATTCCCGTTCGTTATATTTATTGTATATAAAATACAATTAGGGCACAAGGCCAAAATGGGGAGGGGTTGAGACCGGTTATCACTAACTATCTTATACCTAGCTAATCTTATTCACGACCCATTCACGCATTACAATTTCCACATACACCATAAGAACTCGTCCGTCGCCAATCAATCCTGCATCCACTATAATACGGCATCCTCTCAAGGGGAAACCTACAAAAGGCGCCCCCATGCCTGAAAAATTTAATGATAATAATTATATATATATACAATTCTAATAATGAAGAATGAGAGGGGAGGCAGATGAACCCAATAATAAACTAAACCTCAACACAAAATAAACTAAACATAACTGATGTTAGTAGATCCCGCCCAACCCTCAAAAAGGAGAGGCCGATGTATTCTGCCCATTGAACAAAATCAAGAAGCTCTCTCACTACGGAAGTGGGAAAAGGATAAAAAATTATACGGGCATGGGAAAATATAAAGTTGACCCAGTCGAGATGAAAAAGGGCGGCTAAAACAAACTGGGGAGGTTGGGAATCTCGATTTGAATCATAACCAAAGAGGCAGCCGGGAAACAGGCCAGGAACAACACTTACTCACATTAACTAGGTACACTAAGGCTTGTCTAACCTAACCAAGGAGAGTCCTCCGCAGGAAACCACCCCGATGTGATGTATGTTGACTTAAAAGAGAAAACCAAGCCTAGCTCCGTTCAAACGAACCAAGCTCGCCTCTTTCACCCACCTAAGCCGAAGACTGTCGAATGCAAGCGTTTTTTATCAGTTCTAATCTTCATCGTGAGCGGATGCTCAAAGAATCGGATCAGATCCTCATGAGAAAGACGATTGCCTCGCCAGAGTTCCTTCCTTCGCGTCGTCCAAATCACCATTCGGGCAGTGGCCAGCAGCGTCAGAAACACCATCCGTTTCACCCCAGAATACGGGGGCGTCACATTCGTTTTTACAATTTAATTCCGCTGATAATTTCGAAACGCTATGCGTATTTTAAAATTTTCTATTCTCTTGAATAATAAAAAGTTAAAATAATTACACAAAAAATCACGGAAATAAATGACGTATATTTTGTGTAATGATTTTAACTTTTTATTATGCATTCACTATCATAGATTTTAAAAAACGAAACTTAGTTAATAGCTAGTCTTCTTTTTTTACTTTACAAAAAATAACTTCAAACAAAATATCTTGAATCAGTCTAGACCTTGCCAGCGCAAGATTCCGCCTCACGCGTAAATATGAAACGGAAAAAAAAAATTGAAAAATAATTTTTTATTCAATCTTTTAAAAAATGAACTTCATTGTTCTTCTGGTTTGTTGCTAACATGAAAAAAAGTAAATAATTTTAAATTAAGTTTTATTAAAGCAAACACTATAGCCAGCCTTATTTTTTCGAAAATGAATTTAAATAAAATATACTTAAATTCGTAAAACAAATATTCAACATGACTAATGTTGTCCGTAATTCATGTTTTTCACTATTTCTATTTAACTAAATTTCTTATTTCTTTTTAAAAACAAATATAACTTGAATTTAGGCGGATGGGTTATTATTATTTTGTAAACTCCCTCCCCCAATTCTTACACAAGAAAAATCTTGCACACTGTCCCTCAATTGATACACACAAAAAATGTAAATATATATATATATATATATATATATTAAGGCATTAAAAACAAGAAATTTTATATTATGGACCATGATAGATTTAAAATAAAACAAACACCAGTCGACCGGTTTCGTCCCCACTCATCAGAACTGTTAACGGGGAAATTATGAGAAAAAGAAAAGAAGTCTGTAATGCATGACATGAATGATTGGACGGGAAGAAATAAATTATTATAAAAGTTATACCAACCAAGATGCTAGAAACGCAGCACAGCAAGTCCAAGCAAACAATCTCTTTGTTTACAAAGAGTAGGTTGCCTGAACCTGATGTAAAGCGTCTCTAACACCTTAAGATGGAATAGCGAGTGCGAACTGGCCAAAACAGAAAACCAGTTCACACTGAAATTCAACGCACAAGTAGGATTCTTTATAAAGTGATCCGCAATCGAAGACCCATACGTGTTACGAATGGTATCACCCAAAGAAAATTTTTTATTCAGTATTATAGCAGGTACGTGTTGTTTAATTCTAACGTCCAACCGCTGTGTCGTTCTACCTATGTAGTCGCATCCACAACTACATTTGAAATGATAAATAACAGAGTTAATATGGTGGGGGGGGGGCAGAACATCCTTACACATAGATGAAAGTACGGACTTAGTTTGAAAAACAACACGAACATTGGCTGCAAAATAACACTGATGTGAACTCCATGAAATACGCTTGGCGAAGGATTCACTCATGCTACCCAACCACGGCAAACGAAGATAGACCGAACATTTACCCACTGAAGCTGGTTTAATTTTGTTAAACCTGGCAGTTTCATCTCGAATAACTGAGTGAACAATGTTCAACGGATAACCATTGTTCACAAAAATCTCAGTTAAGGAACTGATTTCATGTTTCAAAGTGTCATCCGAACAAATCATTAGGGCCCTATGTGTCAGGGTCCTAATCAAATTAATCTTTTGTCGTTTAGGACAAAAGGAGTCCCATCGAGTATATAATCCAGTAAATGTAGACTTCCTGTAAACCGATGTGATAAACGAGGAAGGAGTTCTTTGAACAAGAACATCTAAGAAGGGCAATGAACCATTGAACTCCTTATCTACTGTGAATTTAAGGGCAGGATGAACACTGTTGAGTAGGGAAAAAAATTGATCCACTTCCGATTCATGGCTGAACACACAAAAAGTGTCATCCACATACCGAAAGTAAACCTTGGGTCGGGCCCTAATGATTTGTTCGGATGACACTTTGAAACATGAAATCAGTTCCTTAACTGAGATTTTTGTGAACAATGGTTATCCGTTGAACATTGTTCACTCAGTTATTCGAGATGAAACTGCCAGGTTTAACAAAATTAAACCAGCTTCAGTGGGTAAATGTTCGGTCTATCTTCGTTTGCCGTGGTTGGGTAGCATGAGTGAATCCTTCGCCAAGCGTATTTCATGGAGTTCACATCAGTGTTATTTTGCAGCCAATGTTCGTGTTGTTTTTCAAACTAAGTCCGTACTTTCATCTATGTGTAAGGATGTTCTGCCCCCCCACCATATTAACTCTGTTATTTATCATTTCAAATGTAGTTGTGGATGCGACTACATAGGTAGAACGACACAGCGGTTGGACGTTAGAATTAAACAACACGTACCTGCTATAATACTGAATAAAAAATTTTCTTTGGGTGATACCATTCGTAACACGTATGGGTCTTCGATTGCGGATCACTTTATAAAGAATCCTACTTGTGCGTTGAATTTCAGTGTGAACTGGTTTTCTGTTTTGGCCAGTTCGCACTCGCTATTCCATCTTAAGGTGTTAGAGACGCTTTACATCAGGTTCAGGCAACCTACTCTTTGTAAACAAAGAGATTGTTTGCTTGGACTTGCTGTGCTGCGTTTCTAGCATCTTGGTTGGTATAACTTTTATAATAATTTATTTCTTCCCGTCCAATCATTCATGTCATGCATTACAGACTTCTTTTCTTTTTCTCATAATTTCCCCGTTAACAGTTCTGATGAGTGGGGACGAAACCGGTCGACTGGTGTTTGTTTTATTTTAAATCTATCATGGTCCATAATATAAAATTTCTTGTTTTTAATGCCTTAATACGCTTTTGTACCGTTTCAAATATATTCAAATATATATATATATATATATATATATATGGTGTATTATATATGTAATTTCTCGATGTAGTTTTCCACCATTCAGCCTTGGTTGCATAATTCATAGTGATGACATATGTAATTAATTTTTAAACCACCTAATATAAGAAATGATGAATTCATTTTCTATAGAGTTTCCTAGCATTCAGCCATGTTTAAGCATTGGTTTGTTGACTCATATTTCATGGTGTTGAAATACGTAATTACTTTGTAAACAGCCTAATATAAGAAATTAAAACCCAATATAAGAAATTTAATTATAAGAAATTTCATAACGGTGAAGTAATAATGAAAAAGTCATATAAAGTCATATAAGAAGTTTTTAAAAAGTCATATAAGAAATTTTTTAAAAGTCATATAAAGTCATATAAGAAATTTTTAAAAAGTCATATAAAATATAAGAAATTCCATAACAGTGAAAGTAACAATTACTATTCGAAGACTTTAATATTTACGTTGAGAACTTATTTTGATCTTTTAGCATATATCTGTTTATATATATATATATGTATGTGTGTGTGTGTGTGTATTCAAAGTGTTTTTCCACGTTTTCTTCAGCCGCTTTCATTTAATCTCTCTCTGTCCCTTTTTCTCCTCACTATGATGAGTTTCTTTCCCTGGTTTTTATTATCAATTTTCATTAATTGCTACCTCTCTCTCTCTCCCTCTCTCTCTCTCTCTCTCTCTTTCTTCATTCCTTTTTCACTTATCTCCTCTCTCTATCTCTCTCTCTATCTCTCTCTCTATCTCTCTCACTCTCTCTCTCTCTCATATGACCTTTCACTTTCCTTGTTTTTATCGCTTCAATTTTCTTTCATTGTTCTCCCCTATCTATCTATCTATCAGTTCGTCTATCTATCTATTTATCTATCTATCTATCTATCTGTCTGTCTGTTTGTCTGGTTCTTCTATGATAGTCACTTTCTTTTTTTCATTTCCATTTTCCTTAATTATCTCCTTCTCACTCTCTCTTTCTTCCTTCGTTTTTTCCTGTCTTTTCTCTCTCCCTCTCTTTCTTCCCTCTCTTTCTCTTCTGTAACTCTAGTGTTTTCTTTCCCCATATAATGCTAATAGCCTTTCCTCCTTCTGCTGATGCATCCAGTTCGGAAAAACTTCAGTAAATCCAGTGGTTCTAAGTTTTCCTTTTAACTGCATAATGGAACGCAAAGGTTATGACAGACGATGCCATCGCTTTACACAGATTATAATAATTATAATCCCTCCGCGCACGAAACTCCCAACCCATAGCAGACATCAGGGAACGAATGCGATCTCCTTAATTGGCCAACATCACAGAAAGATAAGAAAGCTGCCACAAGGAAATTGGAATCCATTTCAAATACCCGGACGTATTTCGACTTGCTCTTATTTATCTCTTGCTACAAAGGAAGATTTTGCCGCATGAGACTTCTACGAGTAGAGGCTGTATAGTTTAAGGTTCTGCTGAAATTTCGCATACTCTTTAGCATAAACATTTCAACACATTTAAAGAAAAACTTGCTTTAATACTAGTAAAATCCAGATTCGCTAATACTTACATTTTAGACCTATAAAATAGATATCTAGATAAAAATGGTTTGTATATTAAGTGTTTAAATATAATAGATAGTAGATAGGTTCGTCCATTACGCGGTTTAACCTCCTTCAGATCTTTTGAACAGGAGCACATGTTTATCCCTTGTTCCCTGTTTAAGATTGGTTTTCCTGTTTCTTATAAACACTTTTCATTCTACTTCACTCCCAGTAAACCCTTAGTGGCATTATTGCCTTTCTTGGGGTAAATTGATTAATAGAAAAGCGCTTCAGACGGTAGACATTACGGACAATTTTTGCACCCCCTTACTCCCACTAAACGAAAAAAATGTAAAAATGCTGAAAAAACTAAATAAAAAAATTAATTAAATTTTCCTTGTCTGTCATATTCAACAAAAGATGTTGAAAAGAATTGTTGCTGTCCAAATATCAGTCTGTCAGTTATGCGTCATGCATGATCCAAGCTTAGGCGATCATGTATCTTTCGATACATAGCTAACAAAGCAGATTTATTTCCCGTAGCAGGTTGCCATTTCTTTCTGCGGTAAACCAGATGCCATCCAAGGCTATAGAACCAGGTCTATCTTGCTATTTACTCACAGTTGGAGGGAGAAAAAGAGGATTGATACTTTTTCCCAAAGATATTATCACGTAAGTGAATGTAATACCCAAATATACATTAATAGATATACATATGTGCGTGTGTGTGTGTGTGTCTGTCTGTGTTTGTGTGTGTGTGTGTGTGTGAAAAGTGTGTGTGTTTATATATATATATATATATATATATATATATATATATATATATATATATATATATATATATGTCTCACGATCGCAAAAGCGTGAAACCCAGGGTCACGAACTAACATCAATCCAATATATATATATATAAACCTAAAGAGCCAGACAAACTTACCAAAGTTTCACCTAAGCGCATGCGCATCTACCTACCCATATATATATATATATATATATATATATATATATATATATATATATATATATATATATATATATATATATATGGGTAGGTGGATGTGCATGCACGTGTTTAGTTGGATCCCGGCAATATTAACTACAATGTTAGCAACATTTAACAAAGAAAAGTGTACTGAACTGCTGTGTAATAGCAATCCTTCATATATAGCAGTAAATGTTGGATAGTCTCCTCACAAATGAAAAGTCGAGTGGGGGGGGGTAAATGGGAAATTTGTTTCTACTTAGAGGGCGCATATGATCAACGCAAAAGTTTTAAGGAAAATGAAAACAAAAGAGACACTTATACCTTGAATCCCAAAACAGACGGTCGAAAGTTCTAGGGAAGATGAAAGTGATGAATTTGGTGGACTGACAGTTGCATTTTGGACACTTGCGTCCTCAACAACTGCGTACCAGACAAGTTCGTCCCTGGATATTTGCGATCCTAGATAAATGTGTCCCTGCATAATTGCGTAAGTCTGATAATTTTGTGGAGTTACCATTTTTTTTTAGAGAGTTATTTAATAAAGAAATTTGCACATCAACACTTTTAATTATTCTGAACAAGCGGAGAGGTAGTTACCATTAAGATAGGTACCTCCACGAGATCGCTAAAAAAAGTGTATAGCATGATGAAAAAGACGCCAAACTTGACGAAAACAAAATTTTATCGTCTAAATGTTTGTTATTATTACGAGGAAAGATCAAAGTATTTTTGGGGTATTTTTTTCCATTTTTAATCGTTCCTAGCACGTCCGAAATTTTCGTTAAAAATCTATTTTTTTTTTTTTGAGTCTGCCAAATTGATCATTTTTTTCCATTTAAAAAAAAAACTGGAAATCTCACTTTGAAATTCTTTTAAATATCAATTATCATTTTTTCAAAACTTATTTTAAGAAAATCAGAAATTATAATGTTTATTTAAAATATTTTGAACCAAACTTAACTTAGCCTTTGTGCCAAAAACATGTAATTCGAAAATAAAACAAAGCAGGTCATAAACTTTCGCGTCTCTTGACAGGTGATGAATGACATATTTACGAATTCCATGAGGCTAATTTGTTCTACGGAAGGGGAAAAGTGAAATAATTTACATTTAAGTAAACAAATTATTTACCTCGTTATTTTTAACGAAAACTTTCAGCAGTCTAATTTTTTTTTTGTACTTAGCTTTCACCTTTACGTTTATGATGCTTTATGGAAAATATATTATAAAGAAATTAAAATAAGACTGTTAAGAGTGACATTAAATTTCATATTTCCTAAGAAATGTATCTAATTAATTTATAGGTACCTTTCTTATGAAATTTTATCAGAACTGTACATAAAATATTATAATTTTATGTACATTTATTACATTTTACTGTTATTTGTATTTGCATTCATTTTATTATTAATTTTGATATTTCATTTATGGAAAAATGTCATAACTGAGATTAATATAAAAATAAGATCATATAAATTTCATAAGATGATACTGATACTTGTAGGTACCCTTTTCAGTTGAAATTGAAAAATCAAATTAACTTCTCCACACGTGTTTCGCAAAAGTAAAGGCCTTAACAGCGGAGAACAATGCTTAACTCAAATAACGCAACTTAATTATATTCTGGTTGGTCTTCCGTACTTTATAATTACAGCCCGGTTATGAGCACAAAATTACATTTCTAAATAATGTCGTTTTCTCACACATGTGAGAAAACGACATTATTTTTGCACCAACCTAATAGTTTAATCCACCCCATCCATCATCTGACTAATTAATACCAATGACTAGAGAAATGAATTGAAAGAAAAAAAAGGAGACGTGTGCGTGCCTTTTCCAGAAGCAAATATACGAAATTGAATGCAATAGACTAGCCCGGAACTGGAAGTCGTCTCGACGATTCCATTTTACGCGCCTATATTTGTTACAGTACCTGAACATCGCCTCAGTTTACAGCAAATTTCAAATAACATAATTTTACGTGAAGATCTCCATAGCGTGATACGCAAGAAAGGATTTGGAGTGGAGTCACTGGAAGCTTTTAGGAGTTTGCTATTCTTGCAGCTATGTCTTCGTTACATTTATAAAGATGTTACGCACTTTAGGCTATCTTTTCCTCGCTTGCCTTTTTTTTTTCTGTGTTTTCTCATATCTTCTCATTTTCCAGGTTTCTTATTGATAGGGTTGTTCTTTAACGCTTTACCGATAACTTGGTTTGATCAACATACGAACATACACGCACACAAACACACACACACATACACAAATATATATATATATATATATATATATATATATATATATATATATATATGATTTATACAAATATAAATTTTTCACTTAGATGAATGATGTATATCCAACATCCCGACTCCAGAGTTTTGTCGACGAACCTCTTTTCGAATAATTCGGTCAACTTGTCAGGAGGTGTCAGCAATTACCTGCCGATTTTCTCATTTTCTTTATTTTCATATTAATTTTAAAAAATAAATTATGAGCTTTTATCTTGATGTTAGGTTTAATTTTCTTCTTTGTGCGCAAGTATGTGTGTGTGCCTACGCGTCTGTGCGTGTGTGTACACCAGTACGCATGTGTACCTGTAGATTGTAGACTATATATATATATATATATATATATATATATATATCCAATCATTGGTTGCGTCTGCGTATTCTATGCAAGATATATCGACGATATATTCTTTGTATACACGGGTAGTGATAACAAACTTACCCAATTCATTATGACGCTAAACAGTTTGACTGCGAAAAATCCACAACATCAGTAACATTTTTAGATACCCGCATTTACATAGATGAAAACAGGAAACTACAAACGACACTACACACTAAAATCACCGACACACACAACTATCTACACTTTAAGTCTTCCCACCCTAAACACCTCAAAGAGAACCTTCCCTATTCACAAGTACTTAGACTCAGAAGGATATGTTTCAACAATGAAGAATTAAATAAACACATTGAAAATCTGGAGCATCAATTCGCAACACGTGGCTATAAACAACACTTAATCAGGGAACAAATAAATAAAGCAATTTCCACGCCTAGAGAAGACACCCTAATGTACAAGATTAAAAATAAATCTAGCCGCATCCCTCTTGTAACCACTTTCAATCCCACTCTGCCTCCACTATCCCAAATAATCAAACGTCGCTGGGAAATACTACATCTCAAACCAGACCTAAAAAAAACTGTTTAAGGAACCTGGCCTTCTTGCATATCGTAGACCTAAGAACCTAAAAGAAATCATAGGTAGTAACCACATTTCAGGGGACAAGGTAATCCGTAATAAACTAAGAACAAAAACAACAGGATTTTCCCAACCATGCAACAACAAAAGAAGTTTATGTTGCAACCATATTGAAAACACGAATTCATTCACTAGCTCAGTCACTAAATCTACTTTCAAAATCTACCACGATTCTAACTATAGAAGTCATAACATAATTTACCTCCTAGAATGCACACTATGCCAGAAACAATATGTAGGAAAATCTGAATGGCCCTTTCACTACAGAATTAACAATTATCGTAAACGAATTAAGTCGACTCCCCATGAAAAATTATTACCTGTAGAACAACATTTCCGCCTGGAAAAACACGATTTCAAAACTCATGCCAAATTCACTATAATTGAGAGAATAGAAAAGTTCAGAGCAGATAACATTAGAAAGATTTTAGAGTTGCATGAAAATAAGTGGATACAACGTCTAAAAACAAAATATCCAGCCGGGCTAAATCACAAATTGAACAATATATAGATATAACTCAACAAATCAAAACCTACCCACATTTCTCACCCACACAAGACAGACAGGCTTACGGAGGTGTGGAGGCCTCACACTTATACACTCACCCACACGAATATACACACTTACACACATCATACGCACTCACTCCCTAATGAGCCAAATGATAACACACACCTACAGCAATACACACGCTTACACATATCATACTCACTCACTCCCTAAGAACCAAATAACACACACACAAACACTAAACAGAGACACATCCCCTCACCAAAGTCCAATAAAACTGCCAAACTGACCAGAAAATTCATAGCAGCATGTATCTGTCCAGCTCTTATCTCAAATAACAACTTAAAAGAGACTGTTTGACCAACACAAGGAATGTTAAAAGATTCATGTTAAAAAGATAAAAAAAAAATGAAATCTACAGACAAAAGTTCATTTTCTCCATCAAGACATTCATTTCTGTAGTTTAGTGCTAGCAGCAAGCAGAAATATTTCTCCTTCCGATGATGGCCATTTCGGCCGAAACTAGTCGAGGAATCTAAATGGAATAATAATAAAAAAACGAAAGAATATTAATCTACAACCCAGTGTGTCTGAAGACTTTAATTTTTTTATTTTTTTATTGTTCAAAATATACATATATATGTGTGCGTGTGTGTGTGTTGTGTGTGTGTGTGTTATGGTAATTTATCCACACAGGCATAGAAACTCCCAGCTATAAATAGGAGTAGGTACTGCCTTTTTGGAGAGGGAAGCTTCCAGCAGTCAGCGCTGACAGTCGGACCGAACATTCTTGCTGTAACGCTCTCGTTTCTATATGTTTGCGTTTCAGTTTCTGTTAATATATTTGTTTAACTCAATTCCTCACTTGTGTTTTTTTTATGTCTGGCTCTAACAAAGCCACAACAATATATATATATATATATATATATATATATATATATATATATATATATATAAAGGTGATGATACAAAGTGGAATTTTTTAGCAAAGACACGTTTCGCCGGGGAATGGTTAGGTTCCCTTTGCTGACATCAGTTCGAATGAAAGAAAAGACAAGACTATAATTAATTATGCTAGCTTATTACTTCCTAGCTTTATTGAAAACCCAAACATGATAATGACCTCGTACAATTTTACTCTCAGCACAACAATAAAACTAGACTTGGAGTAATCATGTTTTTTTTTTGTTTTGTTTTTTTATTTAATAGTCCTTAGAATCTATAGTCCTCAATTCCTGTCTGAAAAAAAAAAATTCGACTCCTCAAATATCTTAATTATTTCCTAAACAAAGCAATTTCTACAAAATCTACAAGTAAAATACAAAAAGCAGAAAAAGGTTTTGCTTGCATTCAAAAGTTTTCAGTTCAGAATTATTTTATTAATTGTAATTAACTAACAATGTTTTTTTTTTATTTTTGTAATAGAGTGTGGAAATTTTTAATTTCTTATTTTAAGACCCACGTTTGTGTCCTTTTGTCTTCATTGATTGAAGAATTAATTTATTAATGAATTTTGTGATTTAATCTTCGTGGAAAAATTAAGTTAATTAATTGTTGTAGGAGTAAGTAGATTCAGCCTACATAGTTTCGGGTTTCTGAATGTGTTTTGGTTTGTGTCCTGGCGGTGGGGAAAATGTCACACCTGGCTCTGTATATAAGGTAATGGGGGTAGAGAGGCGGTTTGAGTCTATAAACTATTCAGTATAGAGTGGATTTAACCCCAAGATACCCTCGGGGTCAAGGAAGGACCCTGACGACCAGTTATGGAACTGGTCAAGTGGCTTGTGGGATGCCAGGTTACGGTAGCGACTAAAGGATGAAGGAACCCTTGCAACCACGGGAAAGCCAGTAATGGATTTGTTAGGAGATGCTGAGCGGGTGTGGTTATTTTCCCCATGGGTCTGCTAGGGGTAGAACATATTGGAAATGGTACAAGTTGGGTTTTGGCACACAGAGGCAGATGATTAATAAGAGTAATTTTTTAAAATTATTGGTGGTAAATCTGTGAAGATTCCTTCAGTTAAATCCGGTAATATGAAAATACAAAAGTAATTAATTGGCTATGGTTGAATAAATAGGGTATCATTCTGAGTAGGAAATAAGTGTGGATCATGATATAATTAAAGTGTAAAATTTAGGTGGCAGGGACGTGGCTGAGTTATGGAGTTGGTTGATGCTGTGGTGTGGGGTTTTTTGGCATGTATTCTGTATTTTTGGACCAGTATTTTTTTCTGTGACTTTTATGTAAATTTCATGAAATCTCAAGTGAAGTGGCAAGGAAATTTGTTCTCGCCAGGAATATTGGATTACAGAGGTGTCATCTGCTGACCTGGCGGAAAAGACATTGACGAGGTCAAAGTTCACAGTTGGAGTGACTTGTATCCAGACTGGCGTCTGGGGCATTGCCCTTGGGTCACGGAAGCTAGTGACCAAAAACAGTCAAAGGATTGTCCGGTTTTCTACCTTTAGTTTAAAAAGATGTTTGTGAAGTGTGAAAAACAGATCAGAATTTTGTTGTTTAATTCTTTTGCCCGAATTCTTTATGTACCATGTCGCAGATGTCATGTGACCGAGGCCCAATGGTGAAGTACGGAGCACGCCTTACAGAGACGAAAATTTAGAGGGGTTTTTAGAGTAATATAGTTGAAATAAAATTCATAAATTTTTTTTTCTTTTTAGTGATTAGTTAAGGAATGTTAAATAATAGTCTAGCAGACTTATTTTTTAGAGAATTGTATTTCTTATCTTCCTCATTTTGACCGTTGATACAGGCCAGATACAGGAAAACAACGGAAGTCGTTTTTTATTGGGTAAAACTAGCGTGCAAATGAAGGGATTTCAGTGAGTTAATACGTTATACAATGTAGACGTAGTAATTTTGTCTCTAGGAGTAACACCTCATTGAAGGTAATTGAGTGACGCCACTAGGTGGTTAAAAATGTTTATGTCGGCGTAGTGAATGAAATAATAGTCTAGTTAAAATTTCTTTTGTTGAGGTCTTTCATGTCCGGAATCCAAAAACATTTCGCTAACTGACAGGAAGATGACAGAGAGAACAATGCAACATATGAGGAAATCGACAGCGTCGCCCCAAGACTACTCGCAGCCCAAAGTATCTACGCAAAAAAATTATCTGATTATTGTACTCTACTTGGAATAATAAAAATGTATAGTTACTCTCCAAGCTTAACAGAAGAACTGTGATGAAATCGATCATAAACGAAAATAAAATGTTCATCATTAATTAATCATAGCTAAGGATCGGAAGCTCATGAAAGATTGAAATTAAGTTCATATGGAAAATTAAATATCAGCATTTATTTGTAATGAGATAAGGACAATTCTAGCACATGTCCAAACTGCTAGACATCAAGAGTTCCTACACTTTTAGTATTGATATCCTCAACCCTCTTCATGAACGCACCACAAATTTTTAACGAATTCTTTATCAATGCTCTTCTCTCAGGTCTAATTCATGGTCTTTTTAAGGGCTTGTAGGTTACTGTGGGGCATCTTACAAGCATTTCTAGTCATTTCATTCTAGATGCTGAAGTCTAAGGTGTTCAAATCAGGGATGAAGGAAGTCCAGTTTCCTTATCCCAAAACTTGTTTGAGAACTCACCACTGGGAAATTTTTGAGTCATTGCGTTCGCATGACAAGGATCTCCATCCTGCTGGAATGCAAATTTGAAGACCCTATTGAGCTTGTTGGGGTTTCGATTGTCTCTAGTCTCAGGATATTCAGAAAGAATCCAGGTTTTTAATTTTTTTTAAATTGGAATATAGCGAACTCCTGTCAATCTCTTATTCTTCTCAAACATGGTCAATGGAATCTTCTTGCCAACAAAGGCCACGCAAACAGAAACCATTACCTTGGCAGGGGTTCTGCACTTGAAAATGGCATTCTTGTTTCTCTCTTGGGGATTTGAAGCTAGAATTCAGCCATTGCGTTTCGTTTTGTACGCATACTGTGTAAAATTCTTCTCACTTGTGTGATTATTCCAGGATCATATTCCAAATTCTATAAGATGATTTCGCCCTCTCTAACTTTCTAGCTTTCCGTCCTGGAGTATCAAAATGACTCGCAGGTTTCACGTACGATTTAATTTTCAAGTCTTTTGTCAATGCTCTTTGAACTGCCATAGCTGTAAATCCTCACTCACGTGCCAAACTTCTTATTAATTGAGTTGGATTATTCTAATTGATCTCTTTAGCACTAAGTTGAAACGATGTTCCCTCTCCCTGTTGTGTCCTTCTGATCGAATTTTCCTCTCTACTCTTCCCTCATATTTTAAACTTATTCACCATTCCATTCATGATCTTGAATGTACTTTGAAGATGGGAGCCAGAGTATAAATGTTGGTAACATTATTGAAGGTCTCAATGATCTTTTCCCTCTCACTATTGCTCAGTTGGGCTTACACAAAACGATTTTAACCTGTTCTCTTTCTAGCTGAGTAACGGCAAATGGGCTAGTGATGGGGAAATGTCTTAGCCGGAAAAAGAAACTCAATTAATTTGGTGTTTATTATAGATATTATACATTTTGTAGGATGATCATTTACACTGTTACACCATTTGGACAATTTTGATGTTACACTTGGTATATATATATATATATATATATATATATATATATATATATATATATATATATATATATATATAAAGGGATAGGGGGGATACATTAGAAGGGAAAAGGCGAGAAAGAATATGAATATATTTTTATATATTACAAAATAGATTTGTTCACACGTTTTTCAGACTCTTAATAATAATGTCTCGAAACGAATCTTTAAAATAATATATATATATATATATATATATATATATATATATATATATATATATATATATATGATCAAGCAATTTTCGGGGCGAAATCTCGTCCCATAATTATGTATAAACTATATTCATATACATTTCATATCCATCAGAGCTCAAATTGCCTTATCGCATTATAGGAATAATCTTTAAAACTGCATTAGAAATATTTCACGTGAAAAGTATTGATTTGATGTAATTACTGAAATAGCATTTTCTTCTGTTTCGTTGAGTGATAAAAAAAATAAAAGGAACAAATAAACAAGATATCTAATAAAATTATTTACATACGCTATACACGTGTACTTATTACTGCAAGCCTTATTGATAAACACATTCACTCTCAAATTTATTCGATCTCTCAAATATGCAATCAAGGTAGAGATTTCAAATCTTGGCAACTATACTCAGTCATTACAATTTTAGAGAGCAATTTCCCGAGAATTAAGTTTGAAGCCTTACACTTTGGATAAGAAGGAATTTATATTATTGATTAGACACAGAAATTATATGTCACGTCCTACTATTTACCTGAGATCTAGTGTGAAAATAAAGACTCTAACTCTGCTCAGACAAAAGTATTATATACTAGCCGAGGTACCCGGCACTACCCGGGAGTATAACCGCTGCAATTGTATAACCGCACATGCACCACCCAAACTAGAAATATCTGCCTGTGTCCTCACTTGCATGCATCATCCGTTGGTATATTAAGCTACTCCCCTTACCTTTTTTCGGTATGTCCTTCCCAAGTGTTTGACTGTTTTTAATAAAAGAATTCCTTCAATAAATCCTTCTAGTGTAGTCGGTGCAGGGGGTTTGTTTCAATGTTTTAGATATTCATTAAATTTCTTATGGCCGTAATAATTTTCAAATAATATTGTTCACATACCTAATAATCAAACAAAAACGGAGATGAAGGGTCAGAGCTTGATTCAATTGCAAGTGCAAACGCATGAATGACTCCCTTCTTCTTCACACGTTTACTGAAAAGCTGGGGTTCATATGAGGTTCTTCACGAATTTTCCCTTTATCGCTTCAATAATCCTTCTCAAACAATCTTTGCAAAGTTTTTTTTGAATGCCAATTTAGGATGTAATCATATGAAGAAACTATTAGCTAAATGGTAAAAGGCGATTTGGGGCCTAGTTTGCCGCAGATTTCCTACACCTAACTGAAATAATCTAAACTAAACATTCACGCACGACAAGCAGTATGTTATATGTAATTTACGTAGCAAATATGGAATGCATTGGATGAAAAACCAGGGAGTTATGTCCGAAAAACTGGGGGGTGCGAGAAGGAGTAAAATCACAATATCTTATTTTTCTTTCACAATGGCAAAATTTTGTGACATGTTTAAAGAAAATCGGATAAAAAATGAGTAAGTTATTCAAGTTTTTATTTTGAATAGTACGAAAAACCGGATTTCTTCCTAGCATTTGCAATTTTTTGTGTGAAGCCAATGTCTCAGTAAAACTATCAAGCATTCTACATAAACCTCGTAACATGAGCGATGTTTTGAATTAAGTTCATTGAACTTCAGCTCATCCAGAAAAAAAGTTTTGTAACTTTGCTTTTGGTTTCACAAAAAGTCGTACCAAGCTTCAGTTTTATCCATTTTTTCTGCCAAAGACTTGGTGCCTGGAAATTGAAAATTTGGTCTTGGTAAATTTGCAACATGTGTGTACAATATCATCGAAATCGCTCGAGAAATGTGGACGTGCATAAATAGCATACACACTCAAACAGACACACACTAACAGGCACACACACACGGATATCTTGTGTTTTATAAATATAGATTAATGTTATTAATGTTAATAATGTTAATACTAACTTCTTTTATATATGGAAACATTTGGCATCCATTGACTGAACTCCCAGTGCTACTGTCGTTTTAAACTTATAAAATCATTCTATTAAAACATTTATTCAGGAAAATAGTTCTCTCAAGTCAGTCAGCTGTTGGGCTTCCTTCTTAATCATTTGTTTCCCCTATCGTCTTGTTCATACATCTTCCCAGTCTTTTGAACAGGGGTAGATGTTTTATCCCTTATTTCCTGTTTAGGATTGCGTTTCCGGTTCCTTCTAAAGCCCATTTCCGTCTCTTTCACTTCCAGTAGCCCGTTAAATATTAGTGGCATTATCAGCTTTTCTTGGGTTAAGCTGATTAAAAAAAAATAATATGTAAAGTGAATAGCATAATTATGTCATTATTTCCTCTTCATAAGCTATCTATTTGAGTTGTTGCCGCTGTTGTGGATTCTGTTGTTTCATCCATTTCTTTTGCAATGACTATGAAGCTCCAGTCCACGTGGTTCGAAGACAGATGTCCCACTCTAAAACTTACAGACTTCATTCGCTTGTAGGAATTTTAATTATTAATATGAGAGAGGGTTGCATACAGTTAACAGTTTCAATATTTGTAAACGAATCAGGTGCCGTGAGGGACAACCACGTGGGACATAACTCGAGTTCTTAAATGAATGTTTACGAGTTGGACAATTTTGCAGTCATGGGCGAAACTACCACTAACGCACTCTATTCTATGCTCCATTTCCTTAGCTCATAATTGATCGTTCGGTTAACACGGGCCCTTGGTATTTTGAACAGGATTAAATGGTTTATCCCTTGTTTCCTGCTTAGCATTGGGTTTCCGGATCTTACTAAATTCTACTTCAGCTCTATACTCCTAACGGTTGTTCTTTCCTACGTTAATATATGCCCACACAGTAACCCTCTTGCTTGAGTAGCTCTTTGGTCTTGTATTGGATGAACATTAGTAAAATTTGTAGCGTTCAGTATTTATTAAATTCAAATCCTGATTCTTTTTAATGATTGATTCAAGCCATGAGGCATCGCTGATTGTCAATTCCAGTTCATAGTTTTTGTTTTGGAAAGGTTTATCTGAGTCCTACTTCTCGAAACAGTTTATATTAGACAAAGTGTAAAAAGAAAAAAAACGTATGTCGACCAGTTGATTGAAAATGAATGGAGAAGAAATAAAGAAAATATTTCAGCATATTAAACTACTTCAAAATAGTTTCAAATATTTTTTCACACAATTTTCCTAAAACCGAAGTCAGCTTAAGTCGGAGTTAATTCATGGTTTATTTTTTTCCATTAGAACAAAGAACATGAATAAAATATGCAAGAGAACTAAATATAAATTTGCCTACTTCGCGAATGGCTTTGAACACACAATATTAAAACACAAGTAATTTGGAAGTCTGTAAATCATCATGCCAACACTGCAGGTTAAGTATTATTGATATATATATTACTCACATACATATATAAAATATATATGTGGTATGTATGCATATATATATACAGTGTAACCCGGATATAAGATACCCTGATATAAGAGAAACCCAGATATAAGAGATATTTTCCCTGGTCCCAAATTAGAGCCTGTGTTAATGTATATAAAATAGACCAAACTCGGATATAAGAGAAACCCGGATATAAGAGAAGCCCGGATATAAGAGACTTCTTCTCCGGTCCCGACAACTTTCTTATATCCGTGTTACACTATATATATATATATATATATATATATATATATATATAAAGAATTAATGGACTTATTTTTAATCCGATACTTTTATTAGTTCAAACGATTTTTATTACTGGATACTCGTATTTGAAGTAGAGGCCCTATTTTAATTTCCTTTTAAAAACTGTTTATTATGTACATCGACCCGTAGACATGAAATGTCAAGAAAGTACAGACATCGTTTTATCCTATTGAGGTTTCTTGAATGTACAAGCACATAGTACGCACTGTTGAAAAAATGAAAATAATGTTATTAAGCTTATCAGACAATATGAAAGGAACTTAAAATAAAACTATATTATATAATGAAATAATATATATATATATATATATATATATATATATATATATATATATATATATAGAGAGAGAGAGAGAGAGAGAGAGAGAGAGAGAGGCAGAGAGGCACGGTAGAGTACTGGATAGCAGCTCGGATTGAAGAATCGGTGAGCCGTGTTCGAATTCTAATCGAATCTATTACATTGACTTGAGTGCCAATATACCCTTGGGAAAGGTATGAATCCTTTTCTCGCCCCACGCCTAAGCTATGGGTAAATAGCAAGACAGAGTGGGTTCTATAGCCTGAAGTCAAAACCTGCGGAGCGTAGCTTAGGGACCTTGTCTTTGATGTATTCGGCTCTTCAAAAAGTGTGGTTGGTTCTACAGAAAGACTTCACCATTATAATCAAATCATATGCAGGTGTCTAAGAAATGAGTTGCTCGACCCTCATACATAGAAAACGATGGGAGGGTCCAGCATATATATATATATATATATATATATATATATATATATATATATATATATATGTGTGTGTGTGTGTGTGTGTGTGTGTGTGTGTGTGTGTAGCTTTAGCTTTAGAAATGTACACATAATCAGATGCATGCGATAGTTTGGCGACAAGTCCACTTTATTTCTCTTGAAGGAAAATCGGAATTGAGGCCAAAATCTTGCTTGCTCTTCTGGGATTTGACAGAATAACCGATGCCAATTCGATCAGCTAATCGATGCGTCCTGTGCCAAGTAAGTAACAAATTTAATATATCGGATTAATGATAAATATACAAATTATCTGAGGGTAATAACTGTAAAACCTGTAAATATTCATCTTCGTACGGCAAAAATATTATTTGAATATTGTAAGTTTCGACTAAGAACCACGTGCTTTTTCAGTTCTTGGCCCTGGCTCTTTTTGTTTTCAAATTATTAATTTACTTAAGTATTAATTTTTTCTCTCGCTGTTACTATTTTTTTTTAGTTTACATAAACGTTGTTTTATTTCTAATGGTACAGAATTTAACCGACCTCGGTTTTAGTTTTCTATTGAGAAGTTTGAATATAAGTTGGCCTGTGAAGAAATACCTGGACGCAGTCGTGAAGTGATTCCATTCGATGTAAACTGTCAGACTAGCATCTCCCCTCCCTTGGTCTTGAGTTTAAATGTAGAGAACTTTTCTTCCTCTTTCTCTTCCCTTTTGTTTTATTTTGATTGCTGCTACTAATTATTTTTTTTTTTCTCTTTTTCTGTTCTGAGTGAAGCGAATTTAATGCCCCCCACCTTTTTGTTAGCATTTTAGTAAGGGGCAACAGGAATTATACAAGTTAAAACTTAAGACCTAATTACAAAAAAAAAATCCCTCACTTCTTCGGCAAGTATTCCAGTCGAAATATCGGCGACTAAACCGACTACTAGCTAACTATAGGTGGTGTCTCCATAAACCACTGAGAAGGCAACGGAAAACTACTCCACTATCAATCCAAAGACAAATCATGGTTAACGCCAGATAATGCGAAGCCTAACGGCTTGAAGGGGGTTAAGTATATGGGAATTAGCTCCTCACCGGGTAAGGACCGACATGCTGAACAGGTGTCACCTGACCGTCATCCAGCGACTGCTAGCATAAACGACATAAAGGGGATAAAAATCTTCGAAACCTATCCCTCGCCCGGAAAAGCACAACATGAGCGACAGGTGTCATCAGACCGTTATCCTGTGACTGCTCGCATCAAGCACAAAATGGAATGTCCGGACATTGAAAAACTGCGGCCAGTTTGATAATATTAAACAAGAGATGAACAGAGTAAACATCAACATTCTAGGTGTATGTGAAACCAGATTGCCAAACAAGGGTGATTTCTTTCATCGACAATCAAGCATAACTTATGCAGGCAGTGAGAACAAAATAGGTGTAGGACTAATGCTAGATAGCGAACTTATGGAATGCGTTCTAGGGTACCACCAACTTTCCGAAAGAATTCTTGTAGTGAAGCTGAAAGGGAAGCCGGCATAAAGCAACGAAGAGGGCATCGAATCGTTCTACTCCATGCTAAGAAATGAAATAAAGAAACAAATGCAGGCAAAATAATGAAGACTGGTTAAATAAAATATGTGCAGAAATAGTAAGTTTGAATACTACCTACAAAAGAGACGTGCACAAAAAAAAATAAGACAACTAATGAGACAAAAGACATGCTCGTCAACAGGCTGCCTAAAATCAAAGGATTGAACATTCATATTAGAGAAGGAAAACTTCTTCAACGCTGGTGCGAGTATATTGGAGAACTCTTCCACGACGTAAGGGAACAATCAGTAATACACAGGACTACTGACGGACTTGGAATACTGAAAACCGAAGTAAAAACCACACTGGCCAAATTGAACAAATAAGGCAGCTGGGCCAGACGGAATTGTAACAGAAATGCTGACATCGTTAGATGACTTTGACAGAGACAAGATCACCAAAATAACAAATGGAATCTACAACAGCAGGGATATACGGGAAGACGTCAGCAAATCTATCTTCTTATCAACGCCTAAGAAACCAGGCGCAAACGAATGCGAACTCCACCGAAAATTAAGCCTAATGAGCAACGTAACAAAACTTATCACCCGTATTCTGATGAATAGAGCGTGCAGCAGAATCAGCCCAGAGATAGGACAAGAACAGTGCGGGTTCGTTAAAGATACCGGAACAAGGAATGCGATATCCATGCTTAGAATGTTATCAGAAACAGCGATACAGATGCATAAGGACGTGTACCTATGTTTCATAGACTACGCAAAGGTCTTCGACAAAGTACGCCACAGGGATTTGGTGGAACTGCCCAGCAACCTTGATATATTCGGGAAAGATATCAGAATCATCAAGAACCTATACCCTCAGCAAACAGCATGAATGCGCATAGGGAACGAGTTCAGTGAATATACAAAAATAGAAAGGGGCGTAAGGCAAGGATGTGTCTTCTCACCCGATCTCTTCAACCTATACAGCAAGGCAATTCTGAGAGAAATGGAAAAGCTACCGGGATTTAGCATTGGCGGCCACAATCTTAAGAGCATAAGAAACGAAGATGACACAGTACTGATAGCAGAAACAGAAAAGAAATTACAAAATCTCCTACGAAATTTAGCGACGGTGAGTGAGAAGAAAGGACTAAGCATAAATTACGAGTAGACAGAATGCATCATCATCAGTAAAAGGATGAGGCCGATTTGCGATTTACAGGTCGGGAACACTAGAATCAAGCAGACGCGGAAGTTTGAATATCTGGGAAGCATCTTAACAGAGGACGATAAGAGCGACATTGAGATCCGTACACGTATTGAGATGACCAAGATCACATTCCACAAGCTGGGAAGAGTATTGCGAGACAGAAGGATTTCTTTGAAAAGAATACTAAGCTGTTACGTGACATCCGTCCTTTACGGCAGCGAATTTTGGACGATTTCCTCAAAGATGAAATAGAGACTCGGGTCGATAGAGATGTCGTTCTACCGAAGGAGTCTAAAGATAACATGGACCGAGCGTGTTAGCAACAATGAGGTCTTAGAGAAGTTGCAGACATGGAGGGGGGCTTATACTTAATATCAGGAAAAGGAAGCTGAAGTTTCTGGAACACATAACGAGGAAGGAGAATCTGATACTCGAATAGAGGGTGTGACGTCGTCCCCTGGTCGCAGCGCCAACCGTGACGTTCTATCCTAGTCTACCACGGCACCAACTGTGACGTCCCTAAACAGCACCAATTGTGACGTCCTCGCCGCGGCGCCAGCCGTTCGCTCCTCGCTGCTCCGTTCGGGTGTCGCCGCTCCAAATGTGACGTTCTAACCTTTTGGTGATTCGGGTGGGAATCTGGTTAGATTTGATATCAGCCTCGTCGTTCCCAACTCGCTTCCAACGCCTGGTTACCAAGGTAACTGCACTGATCCCCCAGTCCGCCTACCCACGTTGTGAATTGATCTTAGGCAGACGAGATCAAACAGTGGTTGGGGCCGTACTGCAAACCGAGTTCAACGGGGGTGATACCACACAAATATGCATAAAAGACAATAAAATGAAAACTCAAAAGTTCAAAGTATCAAAGAAAAAGGTAACAAACTTTATGTCTAGTTGTTCGATACATAGGACTGCATCTATCTCCCGACCCGTTCTATGGATTGTGAAACGTCGTTTTCCGCTAGGCAAGTTTTAACACTTCAAGTTGTCTGCTCTCTAAGAAATTGGTGTTCCGGTGGGTCTTTGGACGAAAGTAAAAAAAAAAAACTTATTTCGGTGATCTGGATCTAAGTCGCTCTTCAAAATAATTGTTCTTGGGTTGAAGAGAGGCCCGGAATGTGCGTGAATCTTGGTCAGCTATCTGCGAGGCTTGCTTCAACTGGAGACTGACTCTGGGAACTGCTGGGACTCAACTCAACTCCTTTCTGCTCGTTGTGGCTTCGTTTATATGGGCGCCGACCAAAACCGGGGTGAGTTTGTCGGCGCCGGGGTGTTTCCTCGATAATTCTAAATACATATCCACCTCTCTGGTTAGGAATTTCCACCTTTTTCCATTTTTGGGAACTTTTCCTCACTCCCACCTTCTCATCATACTTCAGAGGGGCGTGAACTGCCCTCCCCACATCTTCGTAGCAACCTCTCTTACTCATCCTCCAGATGGGCTGCAACAGCCTCCCTCGTGCGTCACGTGATCACCACGACCAATGATGTCTTAGTCGGGCGTGGACGAATCCGCGGCTTTGTTTCAGGAAGAAAAAAAAATATCTTGCTTAACTAAAAAAAAAATTATCTCTTCTCTTTTGCTTTTCTTCCTCTTAATCGCCGTTATCATTTCTCTGGCCTCGAACGGGACAATATGACAATGGCGGTCATAACTCTTGTTCTACACGTGGTTTACGTCAGGTATTTTATCGCTAATTATCAGAATGTGTGGTCTTCCTAACACGGTCTCAAAAAGAAACATCTCCAAAGTTTCAGTCAGTCTGTCGCCTCGAAGAAAGAAAAAAAAATACTTCTAGGTTCCCATTCATTTTCCTTCGGTACATATTTCTGATAACATAATTTTATTATCGCAGGCCAAGGATGTTGCGTCGAAGGAAAATCGGTCAACGTACACTCGTAGGTGGTTTCTAATTTTTCATATCTGTCCAAAGTCCTTTTAGTTGCCTGTTTTTCGTCACTTATCGAAATAACATTTTCATTTGAATTTTTTTTTTCTTTGGCCAGCCGGTCTGTAGTTGATAATAAGATGTCTTCCCGTACCAATAGTTTGTTTTCATATCCTTAGATAACACAGCCGATGCCAAAACATATCTGATACTTTCTTTCTTTCCCTTTCTTTTTACTCAGAATTTCCCTGTCATTGTAATGTCACTCTTTCGCCATTTGTTACTTATCAAAATATCCTTTTATCCATTGTCTCTTAGCCGTGTGTGTGTTCTTGCTTATCCCCCCTCTCCTTTTCCTCTTTTCTTTCTTTTCCCTTTCTGCCTCGTTAAATGGTGTCACAAGGGAAAGAGAGACAAGGGAAAACAACGTGTGACATACCTGATGGGGTTTAGCAAGTGGATAACAGAACATAGTGTTGTGGACAAGGCAGAGGGAAGGAACTTTTTGAGAGCTGCATGGGATAGAGGGAGGTGGAGAGCCATGATCGCCTACGTCATTAAAGGACATGGTCACATAAAAAGAATAGATGGCCAGCCTCCGCTTCTCTTCAAATGTCAGCACTATCAATTTTTGAATCTACCTACCTGTGTTTCCTTTGGGAATAAACTACTTGAAAGTGGGCGGGAAATAAGACTCGATAAAAATAAGATGAGACAATTTTCAAATATAACCCCGTTCACTATGTGTTTTCCAATCTGAAAACGCAGTTGCATGCTGGAAAAATTTGAAGGTGTTCGGAATTTTTTTTCTCATTTCTAGTTTGTTTTTGTATTTTTTTTATTAATTACGAATTTTTAATGACTTGTGCATTTCTCCTTTCACTGATTACGCATACTTTCTTTTACCAATTACGCATATATATATATATATATATATATATATATATATATATATATATATATATATATATATATATATATATATATATATATATCAATCAGTGGACATTGAAACCAAAACTCAGAAGCGAACTACGGTTTCAAGCTAGACGCAATTATCAGGCCATCTGATATATATAGAGTGAGATTGAGGAATCGGAGAGCCGAGTTCGAATTCCAGTCGAATCCATTATATTCACTTAAGTTCTAATAAGCTTGGGAAAGGTATGAATCCTCTTCTTCTCTCTGCAGCTATGGATAAATAGCAGAACAGACTGGGTTCTATAGCCTTTGATGGCAACTGGGCAGGGAGAAGTACAACTCTGAATTCAAAACCAGCGGAGGGTCGTTTGGGAACCTTGTGTCACGTAGTACTTCAGGTTTTTATATTTGGCCTTTCAAAATGTGTGGATGGTTCTGCACAAAACCATCACCACTAAAATCTAATCTCATATGCTGGTGTCGAGCTGTCGGTTCCTAGGAACTGATCTCCTTGACTCTCATACGTCGAATTCGACAGGAGAGTCGAGTTCATATATATATATATATATATATATATATATATATATATATATATATATATATGAGGAAGGAAGTAGTAAACAGATCTTAATCTATCATGTTTTCTTTATTAAAACTTGGTCAGAGATAAAGACAGAAATGATAGAAAAATCACAAAAAGCAAAGAGAAACAAATTAAGGGTAGTTGTGTTGCATAAAATAACGCAAATATGTGAATTTAGTTTTATGTATTCGTGTACAGCTTTTAAAAAATATTAACCCAGTTCATTTCTGATGTATCGCAAGAAAAAGAAAAACAAATATTTTTTCGTTGAGCTTTGTTTGCAAGAAATTTGTAACTCGTATCTTCGTTTCTTTCAACTTGTAAGAAAACAAAGTTCGCCTTTATACTCAATAAGAAACATTATTTAATTTTTACAACTGTGTTTGAAGATTATTTCTTTTCTTCACTTTTCGCACGCTTTTTCCTCTATAAATATTGATGACCGCTGACCTGTCGAACATTTGTAAATGTGCTCATCCACATACATGTCATAGTTGTTCCTAGATGTGAAGGTCTGAACTGGAGAATGTAGTATGACTCAACAAATGCCATGATAATAGCGATAGAGTAAGGGGAGGCTAGTCAAATTTTCACTGTGGGAAAAGGGTTGTAAGGTGGAAAACTGTTCATCACCTACAAGGCCGCGCAAACACTTTTGAACTCTGTGAGGCTGCGACCCAGATGCTGGTCTTTCTGACATTAATGAGAACAAAAATACCGCATTCTTCAAAGATAGAACTGATTCATCGTCAGAAGAAAAACCACTGGCGTCTTAAGTAACATTTTTGTCCGTTTATTTCCATTTCTTATTGTCTATAGGAGGCGGAGGTGGAGTAATGGATAGCGGAATCGGAGGGCCGAGTTCGATTTCCAGTGCTTATTACTTGCTTTGGGGACGGTATGAATCATATATAGGTGGCATGGTGGAGTAATGGATAACAGCTAGGATTGAGAAATCGAAAAGCCGAGTTCGAATTCCAGTCAAATCAGTTACATTCACTTACGTGCTAATACTCTTGGGCAAGGTATGAATCCTCTTCTTTGGGTAAATAGCAGGTTCTTTAGCCTTGGTTGGCAACTGATCATCCAATTTGGGAGAATCTGTTTTTGATCACTTAAAATTCTGGCTTGTTATAGAAAACCGCAACCTCAAGGAATTTAAAGGCATAATAAAAAAAAATATATATATATATTATGCCTTTAAATTCCTTGAGGTTGCGGTTTTCTATAACAATATATATATATATATTCTATAACAATATATATATATATATATATATATATATATATATATATATATATATATATATTTATTTATTATGGGGTCCACCCCTTTTTTATACAAGTGGACTCGACCACTGTGTATTTGTACTACCGCCGGTGAATGCCTGGAAGTCGGAAGTGACAGTGTGAGGTATCCGCTTTGTAGGAGTCACAGTTAAAAGCACGTAAACTCAGAAGGAAGTCATACTTCGATACTGAATTTCCCAGACTGTATATATATTATTATTGCTACTAGCCGCATTTCTGGATCTACTAACCGTATTACCAATTGTATTATTGCGTCAATACATTTATTTGCTATATTTCATTCCTGCGTTTGTCATTCATTAGAGAGCGGATTTCATCTCGGAATCCACAACTATATATATATATATATATATATATATATACGGAAACTGCGTGATTTAAAGAATGAAAATTAAACCATGTTTTCCTTGGAATTCCATGAGTTACAGAAAACATATTTTAAGGAGACTCCTTGAGATCACTTCAAACTTGACCACTTCAGGTCAGAGATATGAAGACGTCAAAAATTATAGAATCAGGCATTTCCTCCTCACTTTCATAATCTTAATTGCCTACCGTCTTTATTATAATTTTTAAAACAGTAATCCTTTAACTTGAGTTAGAATACTACTATTAAAACAGTGAATTATCCATCTTGACCTCTTCAATTCAAGAGTCAATTATTATGCATGCTCTTTTCTTGATAATCTCCATTTCTTACTACTTTATCTTTAATTCATATTATTAGGTTGGTGCAAAAATAATGACGTAATAATGTCGTTTTTTGATGTATTTTTAACGTCAAAAAACGACATTATTACGTTATTATTTTTGCACCAACCTAATACCAATCTCATTCATTATTAACATTTCGATTGTAAACTTCTACCTTGAATGGCTCTCCGGCCTTCTATTGATTAAAGATTAGTATTAAAATTGTCACACAACCGCTGGATATATTTAAGAAATTGAAATTCCGAAAAATAAACGGTTCTGTAGGTTTAATATTTTGTGGTAAAACGTATTCTAAATTTTAGCGGAAAAATTAACAAGTGAACTCAAATTGACATGTTAAATCTTTCGAAATTACTACAGGGAGATCAAGAAAAGTGTCACGGAGTTATCAGGAAATTTTGAACTGAACCCTAGTAGGTTACCTGGTTTCGACAAAAAACTTCAAAGGGGAAAGAGGGCACAACGACCTAATTGTTGGAATAGCAACAATAAAGACAAGGATAATAATCCGCATGTATATAATGTAATTTAGTATTCTTCTCTAACAACATTAAGAAAGTAATAATGTGGGAACTGACATTGCCTTGGGAAGAGCATGCAGAAGAAGCCCACGAACGAAAGATGTTAAAATATGATTAATTAATAACGAGTTGTAAAAACAATGGATGGAAATCAAGCTGTTTGACAGTCGAAGTGTGTGTAAGGGTTTTTGCTGCAAGATCCCTATGCAAAGCCCTAACTGATATTGGCTTAGTAGGTGCTAACAAAAGAAAGGCGATTCGGACCATAACTAATACAGCAGAAAGGACAGCAAAATGGTTATGGATTAAGCGTGATAGCTCTTGGACTTCAATGTAACAAATAATTATCAAGCCGGGTAAATCTGTAAATAACTATTAATATAATCGCAACATGGCAATAATATAAACATCGTTTTTTATGTTTAAATACACGACTTCAATTGTACAGGTACAGCCAACGAATATATCATGTCAATTTGTAAATTGTGCTATTTGTAAATATGTTGTTTTTTTATGTTGTTTTTTTTTATGTTAAACCCATTTCATACGCGGTAATTTTAAGTTACTATTTACCTTTTTAGCGGTTTAAGACTTTTGTCTGTTATTCTCATATTTTATTTTTAATTTTATACTTATTCGAACGTAAGACCTTTTTGTCTATTATTCTTTCTTTTTTTTAATTTTATATTTATACGAACATTTCGCATTTTGTAATTTTAATCGGAACATAACAATTTATATAGTGTATTTATAGAGTTTTTTCTCTCGATCATCGCTATAAATCGTTTTGTATATTATTTTGATTTTATTCCATTAGTTTAATTGTCATCGGTTTTAAGCGATACATATATAAATATAATATGAAGCTTCTTTAATACTTAATATATTCCAAGATCATTTCGTAGTCTATTGTATTGAAAGACTTCAGATTTGTAAATAGTTTTAAATCAATGTTAAGTTTTTTTTTGTGTGTGTGTGTGCTTATTGTACTTTTATTTTATTTTTAATTTTATTTTTTGGGTGTACAGGGTAAGGAAAATATACGCCATGTTTATGGACAATTATTTTAATTTTGCGAATACATCCATGTAAAGTTAACCTGTAATAATGTTAAGAATCAGGCTAAACGATAAAATGTGATAGTAGGGTTGACTTTAAGTTTCCACGCTAAAAAAAAAGTACAAAAAAAATAAAAACGGCAAATAATTAAACTATACAATACTTAATGAAAAAGGATTAAACTTAGGAACATCAAGATTACCTCCTCGGTTATCCATTGAAAATGAAATCCACCGAAATAAGAAGCCAGTCCCCACCGCGGGCTATTTAAAAGATAGTTTGCGCAGCAGATTGGTTGATACAAACATCCAATCGGATGTGCGTACTATGTGGTCTGTCTTCGTCTAATTCTTTAGAAAGGCCAGAGTAGCTGTTAGCGTTTGATTGAAGGGGGGAATCAGGGATTGGGTCGATTTGGTTATGGGGAGTATGATGTTGAAAGACCCGAAACTCCCTGATGAACCAAATCAAAACATCACTGACGACCCCCTCGAGCGCCTACTTAAAAGCGTATTTTTTTAATTAAATAATGATAATTCTTCATCCCAGAAATTCAAATAGAAAATTTTTACATTAGCATAAAAGATCTATTGAAGGGATGAGATAAAAAAAATTATATAATCATTTTAAAATTTAATTTTTAATCGTTTTAGAGAACCATTTTGCTTTCAATCAGCATGGCTGATGCTAACATCCAGGGGACTGACATGATGCCTTCTCGGGCGTTTTCTGCTGACGTGAACCGGAAAGATTATATTGTATCAATTGCTAGGGCTGCTGATAGGGTCGGGTTAATCAATATTTCTCGTCAGAACCTACTTTACACATTTATAAGTTTACCTTTCGACAATGTACTGCGTATTGCTGACACACCAGGTCAGGCCTTTCTACTATGTATTTAGATATTCTTGATCAAATCCAAAGAGAACCTGCAATGTTATTGGACCTGTCTGTGACATCTCGGCATCAGTCATTTTCCCGCCGCCGTAACGGAGCTTCACTGTGCCTTTTCTATAAATATATTAGCAGGCTTCGCACGCTTGCTATCGCTTCACTACTTGAAATCTATGAAACAAAAATTTTAAATTAACATTTCATTCATAAATTGTCTTGTTATAGCTAGGGAAAGTTTTACAAATAGATGCCAACTTATTGAAGGCTAAGTAAAATACAAATTTCAAACATTTTCTCCACTATATAAGGCGATATTCCTAAAAAGAACTATTTTTGGATAAAAATCAAAACAATCTCCGAACAAAAGAATAGTAAGCTGAGCAATATATTCATATAGATTCTATAAGTTTTATTTCATTAGCTATTATGTTTTTCTAACTCTTCAAATGTCCAATGTATAACTAATTCTAATTTCTATTTCCCCATCTTTACACTATATTACTTTTATCTAATAATTTCCCCTGTTCTGTCACCCATGAAATAAAAGTAATTGTTTGCACGGAAAAAAAGGATCTACGTACATGAAATCGTCTTCAAATTAAGTGGCAGCAGAAGAATTATCGTTCATCTTTTGAAAGATAAATTAAACATTAATTCAATTCTTAAATGCAGCGATCAATTTTGAGTTCTTTTGTAGTTTATTGATGCCTATCGCATCTACCCCTTCCTAGCTATTGTGATGATGGCCGCAGGAGCTAGCTGAAATGCTGCCCGATAGGGCGGCTTTTAATCTAACTTAAAATTTAACTATCTTAAACTTATAAGCTAGCTGAAATTTTGGATACAAAAGGAAAGTAAGAGTTAGTCCCCTTGAACGATGAAAGCAACGATAATGCCTATATATCATATACTAATATATATATATATATATATATATATATATATATATATATATATATATATATATATATGTTAACCTCGCTTAATCCGCCAACCCTGAATCTGAGTTTAAAAAAAAATCGTTCCTTCCTTCTAATTTTCTAGGGCTTTTGAATGAGCTATGAATCGTTGAAATTGGACCAGTGGGAGCAGAGGAGTTGTTTCGATACACACACATGCACAAACAATCACACATACACTGAACTTTATATATAAAATGTACGGTGATTTCTCCTGATGAGTTGGTGTAGGACCTGAGTGAGCGGTTGGTGTAATTGATAATGTCTCGGAATTGTTAATCATAAGCGGACTTCCAATTCCAGTTAGGTTCATTTTATTCACTGACGCGCAAATACCCTTGGAAAAGTTATGAATCCACCTCTTCTCCCTCCAGCTGTGGATTAATTAGTAAGAATGATCAATAAACCGGTATTATCTAAAAAAAAAAGAAGATTTTATAATCTAAAAATATTTTCTGGCTTTAAATAACATGCAAAGGGTTGATATGTCCTAAAAATCTAATCAATCAATCTGACCAATTGTGTATTTACAACACCTATTTTCTTTCCTACCGTAATATTCAACATGTCTTTGTTGTTTTCATGCATTACTTAAGTGTGTACCGTAAAGAAATAAAATACCCTTAGGAAAGGTATAAACCCACCTCTTCTTCGAGTTACGGGTTAATTAGTAAAACTTTATCATTGAATCATTATTGCCGCCAAAACAAAAATTCTTACTATCTGAAAATATTTTTCTAGCTTCAAATAACCCGCAAAGGGTTCATAAAACGCAGAAAACTAATTAAGCAATCAACCAATGAATGACAATGTTCCTTGTCGATTCAGAAAGAGGATAAAGTCAATTAGATAAATATCTTTTTAAAACAATTCTATAGTAACTTAGACGTTTCTAAATTAAAAGCTTGTTTTTCTATGCTGCACATGGCACCTGTAACCGCAACTTAGTAACAAGGTGAGACATTGTGAGTTTCAACTTTAAAAAACAAACATGCTTGTCAAGCAGACTTGCTAATTTATGCTGAATCATAATCCAACAGGAACTCCAATATTATTGACAGTTTTAATGAATTAATTTTGGGGGGCTAAATTTTTTAATGCTATTTTTGTCTGCTATTTTTTTTTCTGCTAATAGCCGTAAACATTTTCACAAAATAGATATTTTTTTTTAAATCATTTCACCCACCAAGCAAAGCCGAAAAGTATGCAGGGAGTCTCAGGGAGTGAAAGTGAAAAAGAAGTGAATATTGATGAAAGGACAAAAGATGATCGCGATTCAAGAAGATAGAAGCGATAGATGTTGCATTTAAATCTTTGAATATTGTAGTCATCAGGGATGCAATGAAACGGAAGGGAGCTACATAGATGGGAAGTGCGAGAAAAGAAAAACTGTTGGAGTAGGAATTGCTATTTCATCAGTAAAATGATGGGATCTAGATGCCAATCAAGTTGCACGTTTAAATCCATATAGTCGGGAAACCAAGGAAAAGGTTCGTCAGAGCAGTTGCCATAAAAATATATGTAGAAAAGACAGAGGGAAGACACGTCATGTCGGACTTAAGTCGAGATGACTGGTCAGGATGTATTACATTACAGGTCCTTTGTTGGATTATGTCAAGAATACCAAGATATACAACAGGAGGACCAGACCAGATATGGCATTCAATGCACGGACGAATGGTAGTCCTAGGTATGACGATAAACTACATCCGCAGCAAGGCTTCTGATCGGAAGATTGGAGGTTTTGAGGAGCGTCGAATCACCTCTTAATTGATGTTGTTCTTAGGTCCACCCGGAGTCGTAGAAAGTGACTGATGCCTGGTCAAGATCGATTACATAAGAGACCCATATTTGAATTTTTTCGAGAATCTTTAGATGTACAGCTGGGGCAGCAGACCAGATAAGGCAATAGTATTCAATGCACGGAGGAATGATAGATTTGTAAATGTGTAGGGTGGATTCTGATGAGAAACATTTTCTGGTACGACACAATAAATTTCCTTGCAGTAGATACAGTTATTGATTCAATGTCAGTCTACTTCAAGTCAGTGGAAAACGTGAGCTGTCGCGTATTGCTCTTCTGGAGTTTAGCCTCAGCCATGCTGATGGCAGGCAGAAAAAGGCTCTCTGTCGTGATTAAGTAAAAACAGTGTTATTGTGAAAGCGTTAAATTTTACAAGCCATTTCCTGCTCCAGCTAGCCACTATCATCAATAAGTTTATTTTAATACGATCCTCGCTAGCATATTTTTGAATGATTTTGCATAAAGATTTAAATTCCTCTCGCTCGTGCAATATTTTGGGGAAGGACAACTCGAAACAATTGTGGTGTGGCCGGGGCCCCTGCTTGCTGTTTTTGGACAGGATCGATCCTCGTATCGGAGAAGAAGCCGTCAGCCCACACTCGTCGGTCGTTGGTGGCGTTTGACACTTTTTTTTAAAGCATTACGCCAGGACCAGGGCGTTAAGCCACTAGGATGCAGGGGGTTGCAGAAGATTTGGAGCGAGAGCAGATAGAAGTGATAGAAGAAAGGATGAGGGGAGGTATAGTGAATAGATCAAGGTAACTGGAGATGTCGATTGACATTACATTTGAATAGTTGGAGATTATAGCTCCCAGGGGAACAGTAATTGGGAAGGGTGTTCCACAGGCGAGAGGTGCGAGGTATGAAGCTATTGGAGTAGAAGAGACGGCTACATTTAGTAGTTTCTACGGTGTAAGGGTGAAAGCGGGATGACAGCCTCGTAGGGCGCTTGAATTCATGAAGTCTGGGAACCAGTGAAAGCAGCAAATCGGAGCAATTACAATGAAAGTATTTGTAGAAAAGACAGAGAGAGGCGACGGCGCGTATGTGAGAGAGTGACTGTAGACAAGATGCCAGATCAGGGCCAATTATATTACATATCCGTTTCTGGATCTTGTCAAGAGCTCCGAGGTAAACAGAAGGTGCCCCAGACCATATATGGCAGCAATACTCCATCCAAGGGCGAATGGTTGATGTGTATATTTGAAGGATCGATTCCGGGGAGAAAAACTGCAGCTGGTCTTGAAGTTGACCTCTTCAACTATGACCTCTCTTACTCATGTTGTGATTTTTGATCTTAATTTTGTCAAGCCGGATTATCACTGGGGTATCTCAACCAAGCTAAACCAAGGAGTTGAATACGAACACAAAATTCAATATAAAATAAACGACGCCCGAATAAGTCACTAGATGATATTTATATCAAAATAAAATAAAAAATATTTACAGTTCCTTTTTATCATTTTCGTCTTTTCCAAACCCGTTTCTAATAATTGGCGACGGAACGAAAATTTTGGCTAACTCCTCTAAGGATGGCCAGACTTGACGACTGGATTTCTTCAAGTACTGTTGATCGTACTTTCAAAGACGGCACAAGGATATCGTCGGAGTTTTTCTTCAGCGACAACTTGATTTAATTTCAAGTAATGTTGATTGTACTTTTAAGGATGGCTCAGGGATGTCGTCGGAGTTTTTTCTTCAGTAGATAATTATTATTATTATCATTAGGTTGGCAAAACAGCGTAATGGCAAAAATCTCTTAGTAACCCGTTCGGGTAACTCGCTGGTACTCCGGACCGCAACTCCAACTCCAACCACTTTAGCCCGTTTGGCCATTTGTATCTATGGGTGTCCATTCCTACTGGTATGGTGAACGCGCATAAGGGGGGAGGTATGCAAATATCCTAAAATTCAACCAGTCTCCTTCTTTCGTTCTTTGTTTCACACTTCCAATTTTGTAAGATTCCCCCCTCCTCCGGTAGGAGCCATTATATGATGTCAGTCTTCCTGACATCTCCTTCAATTGCTCATTCTGTCTTCACAATTATAATTTTCTTTCTCAGAGAAATTTTGGTTAATAATTTTCCCAGTACTTAGACATTGACACCTTTCAACAGTCGACTTTAACCTCTGGTCCCTAAACCCGCCAGCCGTGTCTCACCGAACAGTAACAATCGTATCTTTTTCCACAGAATTCATACACCTGTTCTCAATATCCTGGGGAAATGAGTTTTTCTTTCTGATAAAAATAAATAAATAAAACCGTTTTTTTTTAAACCCTTTTCGTCCTTATGCCATGTTAAATATTGTTACACTATACAACACGTATACAGATGTGAAGTGATATGCACTGATCATTTAAGCATTCTATACCACATCCCAAACCGATCTACCAGTAGAAAACAATGATCCTGTTTTTCCTTACATAAGACGATGGACTGAGGGGTTATGCCGACGACATGTGTATTTGTATTTAGGATAAGAATGATCAGAAGGAACAGAAAATTAACATGCTGAAAATTTAGGTCTGCTTTGTGGTGATTAAACGTTACAAGCTTAGATTGGGAGGTGTTGAAAGTTAAAAGATAGTTGCTCCCCGATTGAGCTGTTAGTGCTAGATCAGAGGGGAGATCAGGTGTCAAACTCTGATCATCTAGATTTTAGAGGTGCACCCATAACCGTTGGCATCGACTGAATATATATTTTCTAATTATTTGAGTATATTCCTGGGTAGATCGTTAATATAAAAGAAAGAGAGTAGGACCGAGAACACACACAAGTTTGTGTACATGTCAGTGTATGTATTCTTGTGTGTATATATGTGTATATGTGTCCGTGTATGTGTGTCTGTATATATGTGTATATATATTTGTGTGTTCTTGTGTGCATGTTTGTATATATAAATATATATATACGTGTGTGTGTGTGTGCTTATGTGTGCATATATATATATATATATATATATATATATATATATATATATATATATACATATATATATATATATAGCATCGTCTACATGTAAAAAAGGCTAAACATAATAGAAAGCTTATTAATAAAAACAAAAATCTCAATAATATCAGCTATGAACATTGACACAATACGCTGACTGTGTTTTGAAAATGAAACATTCTATAATACTAAATAAATATATTACAACAATCCATTTCCTGTAAACAGTGAACTTATTTCATTCTTGGCTAAAGTTATAGTCGAAAGAGCTCGGAAAAATAAAACATTTCGACAGTTTTTGTATAATTTATCTACTGAAAAGAAAAAAATTCTAAGAACAGATGAGAAATTATATAAAAAAATAATCAAAGCATCTTGCCTCTCATATTTAATGAAACTTGCATGAAATACACAACACACACGCACACACAGACACACACACACACACACACACACACACACATTTGGTTTGTTAACAATTTATGGACAAAATTCGTTCAAAATTTATCGCTCCACGAAAGACATTAATCCGATCACTGATGTACCTAGGGTCAAACCCCAAAGAGTCATTAAAAAGACGAAGATTGTATAGATGTCGCCAGCTGCGAGCTGATAATCACAAACGTCATTTTGCAGACCGAATATGAGGGTCTGTGCAGGACCACTGTGTAGTATACGAGAATCGGCCTGAAATCAAAGATAGTAGGAGCCAATTCTAACAACCTTAACTGGAGATGGAGCTTTGGTATCATGCTCCATCGTTTGGCCTTCATCTCCGTCTTCAACTGTTTGGATTTTGTGTCAGGAAAATGCTGGTCATAGTGACCATCAGAAAACCATCTTCTTGGGAGTGTACTGAGACTGGTCACTTCTCCTCTCCCTGTCCAGAGAAGAAAGCTTCCCAAATCCCCCTTCTGACTGATACTGATAATTCTGAGGTGCCTGTAATGGTCCTACCAACTATTCGGGCCGGTGCGGATAAAACCCACGTCTAGGTCCCGTCCCACTTTCCCCAAAAAACCGACGCCTTGAATAAGGAAAAAGGACGAAGGGGAATGGTGTGCCGTTTGTAAGGGTAGAGGGAAGAGCCAAACAAACCCCAGCTCCATGAAGCCCCCAGGGAAACAGTCAACAATAGCACAATTCCCTCAGCTACAGCTATGAATGACACAGAAGTTATGCGAGCCTGAGAACTGACTCAGCAGTTGCAAAAATTAAAAAAGGAATTAGACACCAAGCGGGGGAAGAAATCAAAGCTGTATCTGGCCCCTCATCCTCTGTCCCGTTTTTCCCATCATTTAAAAAAATCATGCCCCCCACCTCCAATGACACGATGATTAACCCCCAACCCATCAAAAATGACAGCACTCGCAAAGAAAGAAACTCCATCTCATTCTCCAGTTCAGTCCACCACAGCGACACCAGTTAGTCTCATAAAAGCAAGGCTCCTCCAGAACGCAAAGAAGCACGGAAAATGCTGGAAAAGTGGATAGAAGAAAAAAATTCAATCAACCTCATGAGCATGACGAAGGCGTCTGCCGCGTATCCGAGGAACAGGGTGAAATAACTTTGAGTCATTCAAAGAAATTAAAATAGATAAGAAGACGTCGAAAATCCACGAAAAGCCAAAAGGATATTAACAGTCGTTCGAACAGGATCTGGTGCGTAGCGGATATGGAGCATGATAGAGGAGAGGCCATCGATACCATCTGAACGGGCCTCCCGCTGTCATATTTCAACATCGATAAAGTCAAAATGTGCTGGAATGCCCCCGATTTTTGTCAACCCTCTCTGCATATAGCTTTGAAATTAACGTTTCCTTTGGACATTAGAGACATGTCTTCTGATGGCATCATAAAAATTGAAATGGGTCGATGCACATTGGGACAGGACGTCGGTGTTCTCACCCGGCCATGTTTAATGTAGAACTTTACGTAATGTCTCTCTAGTTGGCTAGCCTGAATGCAAGAGAGGACTTAGAAGTTCGAAGCCTCGAAGGGCGAGACTTACTCGCGATCTCGGGGTGAATGTATGTTGTGTACAGGGGATCCGTTTTTCAACTTGCGACTGTGAAAGCATACTGTCTCGGGGTTTCTATTCAGCATGATTTGATGGACGCTCGAGAGGAGTTTCCTGGCTGGTGAGCAAATCTTTGGATGCGGCATGTGCACTTGTCTTCGTAGATCCGGAGAGCAGGCCTTGCTTGCTGAATGTTACTTTAATGGATAAGTCTCTTCGTCTCATTGGTGTTTATGCGCCCAGTGACTATTTTGAGTGGTCTGATTTGTTCCGGCGGATCAAGCAGTTTTTGACGACATCTCGTCAAGTAGTTTTAGCGGACGATTGGAATGCCGTACTTGACCCTGAAATAGATTGTATAGGACCAAAATCGTGTACTAACAACCGGGATGTGAAATCATTTCGAGACTTTGTCGACAAGTTTGATCTTGTAAATAATTATCATAACGAAAACCTTCGGTAGTAAGGTGTACTTGGTTGAATAGGAGCGTTGCGTTCTAGCTAAATCGACCATTTTCTAGTTAAGATAGTCGATGTAGGCTTCTTAGGATGTCCAAATTTCCATTATATAGTTTACTCAGATCATAGGTTTGCGGGAGTTTGTGTAAACTTAGATAATCATAAGGTTATGATGGCTGGCTACTGGAAATTTAACGCAACAATATTTGGTGAGCGAGTTTTCCATGACCAAGTGCTGCTAATACTATAACGGGAATTGACAGGAGCTGTTGTTGGCAATGTGTGATGGGATTAATTAAAATCCAAAATTGGTTCTTTTGCTGCTGATTATCGTCGTCAACACAATCTAATTAAACTGCACTTGAGGATAAAGTTTTTCGAGTATAAAACCCCATGATAGTGGGGACGTAGCCTTATCTAGGGCAGAGTGGGCTTCCTAGCTTATCGAAAAGAATCAAGCTCTGGTAGTTAGGGTTAGGTTAAAAAGAATGTCTTCTGAGGCAACGAATATGTCTACTGAATTGCGTACAGAGGAAGTTAGTAATACGTCCCATCGACATGTCACCTGTGTCACATTTCCGGATAATCAGACTGTGACTACAAAGTCGGGCATATGTGAGGTTCTGTTCACCGGGGAGTCCGGTATGATCACTGCTCAGTTCAACACCTATTTGGCCGTCTTTCCCTAACTCGAGGCGGCTGAAGCGGCTGGGTTCGAGGGTTCCATCACACAATCGTAAATATGGGAAGTGCTGTAGCTGGTTAGCCAGGACAAATCTCCGGGATTAGATGGTCTTCCTTACAAAATGCACCTGAGGCAGTCACCCGTACTTGTCCCTTTGCTGGAACTGATTTACAGCAACTCAATGAAGCAGCGCTCTGAACCTCAACGATTCACCAATCAATTCATAACCAAGTTATTGCCCAAGAACAAAAATGGTGGCGATGGAATTGGTAAATTTCGTCTTTTGATGGTGTTAAATGCAGAGTTCAAGATTTTAGCCAAGGTTTTAGCCAGCTGTTTTAAGGCTGTCTTTTCTAGTCTGATTAGATCTTCGAGCAAGTCGACAGTGAAAAAATTGAGGCCCGTCCCAGGCATTCGATAGGGTTGACCATCGATTTTTGGAAGTTTTATTACGCTGCAGCCGGTTTCGGACCGTTCTTTCGCATCTGGATTCGACTTCTACATGCATCGCCGGTGCGCTAGTAGAAGTAAATGGAATAAGATCGGAACCTTCATATTGTCTCGCGCCATTCATCAAGGTTGCCCGCTTTGTTTTACGTTCTTGCATTAGAACCTTTCCTTCGCCAGGTACTCCGCCTATGCTGACGACGTTTCGGTTCTTGTGTCGAGCAGAGACGAGATTGATGAAGATGTCAGTGGATACGAGCCGGGGACAGAGGCACAGATCTACCGCGATAAATCTGTTGGCTTGCGGTTGGGTGGGTGGAAATGAGTTTCTCTTTCCGGACCTTTCCTTTGGACGGACGAGCAGTTGAAGATCTGGTTCGTCCCGATCTCCTCTTTGAAATGAATTTGTCAGAAGTGCGGGAGAAAACCGAGTTGGAATTTCATCTCTGGTCCTTGAAGAATCATTCCTTAAAGTTTCTAAGTATGTGCCACTACCCGAGAGTCCTTTACCGACTCTCCGTACTTCCATTTCTGTCTGCCACACTAATATCATTAGTAAGGCTCTTGTTCTCCGTTCTTGTAGGGGGGTAAAACCCATAAGGTACTTGTAGAGATGCGGTACCTCCACTCTTCTGGAGGAGTTGAGAATCGTCAACATACGCTTCACATCGCGTTCCTGGAGCAATTCTGTCAGCAATCGGATGGTGAGAACGAATTCTGGAAGGAAGACGCCCTTAAGAAATTCCCATCCCTGAGAAGTGTGCACTCGTGAGCGGAGGAGGCACCCGTTTACCCAAAGGCCAGTGCTTCTTCTATCGTGAATGTCGGACTACATTGAAACACCTCTTACGGACGATGTATTGCCTTTCCGACGCTCAGGCGTTGTCACGTAGGGCATTATATTAGGTTGGTGCAAAAATAATGTCGGTTTTTGACGTATTAACGTCAAAAACCGACATTATTTTTGCACCAACTTAATATTACGTGTTTGTTAGGGAGTCCATTCAATGTGATCTGCTAGACGAGCTGGATTTACGAAGCAGGAAACCCGCTCAATATGGCCGTGGGCAGCCAGGTTGAATGAAATGTTTTAATAATGATTAGTTATTACTCACCTGGCTGGAGATTCGTTGAGCCTCTGAGTCGGCAAAAGACTTTGTTCGTCGGGTTTGGAAAATTATCCAAAGTGTTCACTGTGAGTGGGGAGCTGGAGAATCTGTATCACACCTTCTTCCATTACAGGATAGTAGTCCTGTTGGGCAAGTTTATTGAATATATCATTGTTCACATGCTGCGCGGAAAGTTTTCCATCCTCGACGGCCACTTCGTTCTGTACCAATGTGATACCGTCATTGGCGAAGGTTGAACAATATTTTTTTTTATTTGCGTGGCGTGATATTATTCGTGATATGGAGAATACGCCAAATGGAATTCTATGGAGGGAAAAGTTCACCTCTTCCCAACTGATCTTGTTCTTTAAGTATCAGCTTGAAGTCAATATTTAAACGGAAAAGCGGCGGTTTTCCCAATCAGAATTTGGAAAAATAGAAGGACCAGTCTTGTGCGTCTGTGTCGAGTAACTGAGACCGATTTAGTAATTTTGATACCTGTTAGGCATTAAGATATTGTTCCAACTGCTTTAAACATAAGTAACCTAGACTAAAATTAGTTTAGGGTACTTTTTGCTTTAGTTTCTTCTGTCAAAGTTTACTTAGCTAGAGGATGTATGTTTATTGGCTTCTTTTATTTCTGCCCCACGTTCTTTAGTTTAATTACCCCTATCCTCTCCCATTAGCTAACAAGAGATGTCAGTTCTCTGGTGGATGCGGGATGCCTTTCGTATTTCAGTTGGGATATTCGTATTTGTTGTTGTGTTTGAATGAGTGTGTTTTTGGTGTGAGTGCAAGAACAAATGAGCATTTCATATTGTTAAAGTCCCGTACTAATTTCGTCCCGTTAACTGATGTTTCTGCAACAATTAAGCTTAGTGTATTTTATTTTTATTAGCAACACTATCTTTAGTTTCTTGTAAATATTAGGTTGGTGCAAAAATAATTTCGTATTCTCACATAGTAACATATGTTAGAAAACGAAATTATTTTTGCACCAACCTAATAGTTTATTTCATATTGTAAATACACAATGGGATTTACATTTTAAAATTATGTTTCAGTCCCCTCCCCCACAGACAAGAATTGTACCCAATGGGACTAGTTAGAACTTCATAGAGATTCTGTGGTATTATGGTGAATGAAAAATGGTAAGAATGTGTTGTTTTGGTGTAAAGAATATTGTGGCGTATTTGGGTCAGTGATTGTAACTAGCTAAGTTTATTTATAAACAGAAGAAGAATATCATTTCCTCGTCCTCCCTTTGGCCTTGTGTCACATCTTTGTAAATTTACAAAATTTAAGCGAAGTATTAAACAGCCCTCGAGATCTCATGAATTTACAGTTGAGTTGGTTACACGTAACCGTAAATTTTATTCTAAGAGTTTCTTTTCTCGCACTTCTCGCTTGTAGAAATCCCTCCGGCTCCATATTTTAACTTTGATATGCAAAAATTTAAATGCAATGTCAGTCGCTATCTACTGATTATTCTTTTTGTTCTCGCTCATTCGTATGGTTTTTGTTTCTAATTCTTCCACACCCAGTAATTCTTCGTGTATTAGAGGCTTTACTGCCTTTCATGGGGTGATCACGATTAAATAATATTTATTTTCTCAATGTGTGATTGGTGATTTAGTTGTCTTATACTTCAAGAGTCAGTATCACGCTTTCGTAATGATTATGAATCACAAAGCTAACAAAAATCTCCTCTTTCATTTCTCTTCTTTTTTCACTAATTTTTGTCATTTTTCTCTAAAGACAGGTGCGCATTATATATGTTATTGGACCTGATCTGACATCTCGGCTTCAGTCACTTTCCCACCATCATAACTTAGCTTCTCCCTGCCTTTCTATAAATACTTTCATGGTAATTATTCAGATGAGCTTTCTTTTATAGGACTTACAATCTATGAATTTAAGCGCTGTAGTAGACAGGTATCCTCGAATACCAGTTGCCATTATTATTACTACGATTTTTACCAATAATAAGATGATAAAATAGTTTATATGGGCAAGGAGATTATGGTGTCGCTGCAATTGCCATATTATAATTTAGATTCGTAAAATCTCGTAGGTGACGTGTGAACGTGACTCGAGTTCCCGGACGTTATGGCTCGATATCATTTTATTCTATTTGCTAAAGTAAATGTCATCGCAAGCATACAACACGTCTTTGAAATCATCTCACCGGCAACAGATGACTTGCCCCAAAATGATACAACAACAAAGAAATAAATTATTTGAAATTAATTTTGTTTTGAGGAAATTCGGTCATTTTTTTTGTCTCTAAATATTTTTAATTTTTTCTTTTGAAAATTAAAATTTTGAATAAATCCAACATTCAATTGTCAGCATTCACTAAAGCAGCGCACATATTCGAAGAATGTTTCTGTGTCTCAAATATTCTTTAACTTCTAGCAGACATTGCTTTTACGGGAAGCTCTTTTGTCTGAATAGCTTTTATTTACTATTCATGTCGATACAAGTAAAAAAAAGTAGCTCATTTTAACCTATCGTTGACTTTTCTCTTTTTTATTGAATACGCGAAAATAATTTATCAAAATATAATAGTAAAAAAATTCTTTGTCTATATTTTTTAATCAAAAAATCTTTTGCCGTTGAATTAGATTCCAGAAATCTTATATATAGAGTACAGTGTATGTGTGTGTTTGTGCGTGTGAGTGTTCAAGCAATTCCTACGCTCCCACTGGTCCGATTTCAATGATTCATTCAAAAGCCCTAGAAAAATTAGGCGCAGGGAACGATTTTCGTTGAGCTCAGATTCAGGTTTACCCGATAATGCGAGGTTAAAAATATATATAGATATATTATACTAGCCATAATCGTTGATTTCATAGTTCAAGGGGGGTAACTCTAATTTTCCTTTTGTATCCAAAATTGCAGCTAGCTTAAAATTTTAACCAACTACTCGAGAGAGCAATTTGTATTTACTCAACCCCCTACCACCACCAGGTCAGGTTTTGACACAAGGTCGATTTAATGTAGGGAGCCCGAGCACGTACATACGGGCCAGGAAGAAAAAACTGTCCGCAAACATCGCTTGCACTGGCCTCGGTGCGAGCATCGATCCTCTCTCTGGTGCAATGAGATGGCGCGCCCTCAGGCAAATGTTCCCAAGGGCCGGCACATCTTAGTATAATTTTCCTCAGTTCCGGGTCTGTCCTTTGACGGAGTCACCCCTGAGTGCATTCTGCGCAAAGACAGAGACGCAGCTGGGAGAAGATAATTAATGTGTTACAAACTACTCGAGAGAGTGTAAATTGTATTTACTCACCCCATACGAGATCAGGTTGTGACACAAGGGCGGTTTAATGTGGGGAGTCGGAGTGCCTACACCCGGGCTAGAAGAAAACTTCCCGAGACCCAAGAACAGTCGGTTGCCCTGGCCTCTCACTAATGCAATGAGCGGGCGCGGCTTAGAGCAGTTGTTCCTCAGGGCCTGCACCTCTCAATATAATTTTCCTCAGTTGCTGCTCTGTCTTTTGAAGGAGTCGCTCCTGAATGCACTATACCCAAGGACAGAGATGCAACTGAGAGATGTGTACCACTCGAGAGAGAGGAATTTATAGTGTATTTACTCACCCCAGTCCCCACTGAGTCAGGTTATGACACACGGTCGGGTTTTAATGAGGGGATCCGGGTGTCTTCACTAGGACCGCTGGTCTTAGCTGATCATAGTTTGTCCAAGCTGGTCTATGCTTGCCGTAGCTTGTTCAAGCGGGTCAGAGCCGGTCCAGCTAGTCATAGCAGTTATACTACTAGCTCTGTCTCCTCCCTGAGACGACATGTGACACAAAGTCTTTTTTTAAGGTTGTGAACACCCGGGCAAGAACAAAAATTCCCCACAGCCCCCGCAACCATCTGGTGCGCTGGTCTCGGTGTGAATAGCGATCCCTCTCTGGTGTAATCAGAAAGCGAGAAATCGATGCCTAGGACAGCTGTACCCCAGGGCTAGGCACCTCTGAGTTTAATTATCCTCAGTTGGAACTCTGTCCTTTGACAGAGTAGCCGCTGAGCGCATTCTGCCTAAAGACAGAGCTGCAACTGAGAGAGAATAAATAGATGTGTTACAAACTCCTTGAGAGGAATTTACACACGGTATTTACACTTTCTCCCCACTAAGACGAGATGTGATACGTGGTCTTTTTTAAAGTCGGGACCCGAGCACGAGCAACCGGACAAGGAACACAAATTGCAAATGTTTTCCAGGGCTGGGCACCTCTCAGTATAATTTTCCTCAGTTGCCAATCTATCCTTTGACGGACTAGCTCCTGAGTGCACTCTACTCAAAGAGAGAGACGCAACAGAGAGATGATAATTAATGCGTTAGAAACACCTCCAATTAGGGATTTACACACGATACTCTGTCTCCCCACTGAGATGAGATGTGACACAAGGCCTTTTTAAGGTGGAGACTCGAGAGCGAAACCCTGGGCAAGGAACAAAAATTGCCGACAGCCCCCACAACTGTCGGTTGCGCTGGCTTCGTTGCGAGCAGCGATCCCTCTCTCTGGTGCCATGAGAGGACCATGACTCGGGCAACTGTTCCCCAGGGCTGTACGCCTCTCAGTATAAGTTTCTCAGTTGCTCCTCTGTCCTTTGACAGAGAAGTCCCTGAGCGCACTCTGCCCAAAGACAGAGACGCAACTGAGAGATGATAAGTAGACATGTTAGAAACTCATCAAAGGAGGAATTTGCACATTTAATCTGTCCCTCAAGACGAGAGGTAACACAAGGTCGGTTTAATGTGGGCAGCCCGAGAGTGTACACCCAGGCAAGGGACAAAAATTCCCCGAACCCTTCGCGACCGTCGTGTGCGCTGGACTCCGTGTGTGCACCGATCCTTGTCTCTAGTGCAATGAGAAGGCGCGGCATCGGGCAGCTGTTCCCCAAGGCCGGCACCTCTCACTATAATTTTCCTGAGTTGCAACTCTGTCCTTTGACGGAGCCGTCCGTGAGCGCACTCTGCCTAAAGACAGAGACGCAAGTGAGAGATGATATGCCATGCGTTAGAATCTCCTCCTAGGAGGAATTTAAACCGTATTAACTGCTTCCCGCCACTTGAACAAGATGTCCCACAAGGTGCTTTTTAGTTGGGACCCCGAGCGCGTACGCCCGGGGCAAAAGCAAAAATTGCCCACAGCCACCGCAACCGTCGGTTGCGCTGTCCTCGATGTGAACAACGATCCCTCCCTCTCGTGCAATGGGAGAGCGCAGCCTCGGGCAGCTGTTCCTCAGGGCTGGGCCCCTCTTCAGTATTATTTTCCTCAGTTGCAGCTCTGTCAATTGACAGAGAAGACCCTGAGCAAAGACAGATACATAACTAAGAGATGATAAGTAGACGTGTGAGAAATTCCACTAAGGAGAAATTTACATACGGTATTTAGATTGTCCCTCCACTAGGACGAGATGTGACAGGAGGTCTATATTTAGGTGGGGACCCGAGCGTGGACCCCGGAACAAGAGCAAAAATTCGCCTCAGGCCCAACAACCGTTACGAGAAACGATCCCTCCATCTGGTGCAATGGGAGGGCACGGCGTCGGAAAGCTGTTCCCCAGAGCCGGGAATCTCTTCAGTATTATTTTTCTAGTTGCCCCTCAGTCCTTTGACAGAGAATCCCCTGAGTGCACTCTTTCCAAAAACAGAGACTCAACTGAGAGATGATACGTAGACGTGTTAGAAATCTCCCGAAGGAGGAATTTGCACACGGTATTTACTCTGTCCCTCCACTGGGACGAGATGTGACACAAGGTCTGTTTTAGGTGGGGATCCGAGCGCGTACGCCTAGGACAGAAACAAAAATTCCCCACAGCCCCCGCAACCGTCTGTTGCACTGACCTCGTGCGCGCACCTATCCTTCCCACTGGTGCAAATAGTGGACACGGCCTCAGGCAGCTGTTCCCCAGGGCTGGGCACCTCTTCAGTATTATTTTCCTCAGTTGCAGCAATGTCTCAGCAACGATTTTTAACAGAGCTCATATTGTAATTTGTTTTTAAATAATTCTTCAGCTCATTTGATTTATTTTTGTTTTTTTGTTTTTGTTTTTTTTGTTTTTTTTCTTTTTGTTTTTTTTTCTTTTTGTTTTTTTTGTAGCTGTCTTTATTACTGGTTCTCATATTATATACATTTCTATGTGTGACCGGCTTAGGAGATTTTTTTTAGCTTAGCATACGCGATGAATATATTTTAAACGCAATTGTATTTCTTCAGTTACAGATCAAATGCATTGCTGGCAATTTGCTTTAAAATGCATTGTTGATATTGATTTTATATAAAAAATGTATTGCTGATATTTTTAGTATAAAAATGTATTTTTTATATTTTTCATGGTGTTTTATTTGAATATTCACTATTTTCACATAGCTGGCATCCTAACACGTGCTACCATCCCGGGTCGAAGTGGACCTGGGAATAACATTAAATATGAAGTGGCTCCATGTTCCTCAAAACCTCCAGTCACCCGATCAGAGACCATGCCAGGATAGGGCAACATGTAACAAAATAAAACAAAGTTCCTTTCATGGACATGTAAAAAAAAAATAATGTTTCTTGTGATATGTCCTTCAGGACGTAGGTATTCATGGCTCTCTACAACTTCCTATCCGTTGTAGCTCTTAGTAATGTTTTACACTCCCTGTCCCATCGAAAGCACTTGTCGACCTCTTGCCCTTTTGTTTTGATATGTCCCATTAATGTCGAAATTTCCAAGCTCTCCTTTCACAGAAGCCTTGCTGCTGGATGTAGTTTATCGTCATACCGAGGACTGAAAATGAAAAGAAACCAAACCACCCTGTAATATTAATCTTCCTACATGACAAGGAATGCTGAACATTGGACGAAACGGCAAAGAAGAAGACTACAAAATTACATGCCTTAAACTACAGATAAAATATATTGTTGATTATTTTGCTTTAAAAGTGTATTGTTTGTACGTTTACTGGAAATATGTATTGTTGGTAATATTCCTAATATAAAAATGTATTTCTGGTATTTATAATATATAACAGTATTTTGATACTTTCATAGCGTTTTTTATTTTTGGTGGGGGGGTGTTTACTATTAGGTTGGTGCAAAAATAATGACGTAATAATGTCGTTTTTTGACGTATTTTTAACGTCAAAAAACGACATTATTACGTCATTATTTTTGCATCAACCTAATATTTGTCCATTGCTACGACGCTAACAGGTGTTACCACCCCGGGACAGGATAGATTTGGGAACAGAGACCTTGCCGGGTGTAGTTTATCGTCATAATCAGCACTACCGTTTTAGGAAAAGATTAAATATCAATCCCAAAAGCAGTTGAGCGTGGGTCTGGCAAACCCTATCTAGCAAAAGCATATTTTCTATAGAAGCCATAGCAGCAGCACAAACGGGTCGGAGAGTGTTGGAGCTTATAGAACTTGCTCAACTACTGACCGTGACAGATTATGCGCCCCCTCCAAAACAATCACTCTGTTATGTCCAGCAGAGTTGTATTATAAAATGTAGGCTTTCCATTGTGTGTTATGCACGCAGAGATATGCCTGAACAGATGGTTTCAAGAAGGGTTTAGCTGGCCATTCAAAAGGACAGGCCTACACGAAATATTAATAGTTGGATGGCATTTCTTTCAAGTGAATTCCTGGAAGTGAACTTTGGCAAATAAAAAAAGCCGTTCTCAACACACCGAAGGCTCGGAATAGACGCTTCAACTAGTATTCAACAAAACACAAAAATAAAATCCCATGCAGTCAAAAGATAAAGAGAAACAACACCTCAAATAAAATCCCTTCAAAATGGCTAAGGAAGTGTCCAAAAGCGCTTAGGACAATGGACATTATGGAAAGTTTTTGTACATGCTTACTCCCACCAAACGGAAAAGCATAAGAACGCTGGAAAAATGAAATAAAAAATTGTATGGTGAACTCTACTGTCGTATTCGACGAATGAGAGTTATGCAGTTCAGTTCCGAGGAATCGACAGCCCAGACACCAGCATATATGGTTTGATTATAATGGTGAGGGCTTTCTGCAGAACCAACCACACTTTTTGCAGGGCCGAATACAGAGATCTGGTGCACTACGTGTTCTCCAAACGACCCTCCGCAGGTTTTGACTAGAGTTGTTGTTCTTCTAGATCAATTACCATACAAGTTTATGGAACCCGGTCTGTCAATTTACTCGCTGGAGCGAGAAGAGGATTACTACCTTTTCCAAGAGTATTAGCACGAATTGAATGCAATGGATTCGACTGGAATTCGAAAACTATATATATATATATATATATATATATATATATATATATATATATATGTCCCGGAAAGGGATATATTTGTTCAAAGTAGCAAAGTGGTTATTGACTACTGTAACCGGGTAGGACAATCTAGCAGGTAACCGTAATGGTCCTCGTCGTAATGGTAAGCAACAGGCGTAGAAAATAGGCGTACTCACTAAGCGTAGTCCCTGTTCCTCCACATCAGTCTGTATTTATGGCTGACACGAGCCAATCACATTACTGTGAGGGGGAACCCATGTGTATGCATATTCATTACATCAATATATCTATCTACCTATCTATCTATCTATCTATCTATATATATTTATATATATATATATATATATATATATATATATATATATATATATGAGTGTGTGTATGTGTGCATGTGTCCTTGCGCATGAGTCTATCTGTGTAGTAATCATTTTTAATGCATGTTTTATTGAACACGACTGACACGATATATTTTTAATTTTTTGTGACATTTTTCTCCCATGAGGACAATTGGCTACTTTTCTGTACTTAAAGAATGTAAACATTGTCTGAAAGTTTATTGATCCCAAACACTTTCGGGTAAACTCTTATCAATTTTCAAGGATGATTATTAACATTATCCTATTATAAAATTGTGCTTCTCCCTGCTTCGTTAGTTAGCACGACCATTATGTCCTGTCAATATCTCATAAATAATGGACTATACCGCGTTTTGATCGTGTGGGAAGACAGGAAAAGACATTACTTTCTTTCAGCGAGAAAATGAAATAAAGAAGGGAAGATAATGAAACAGATTAAACTGATAAGAACTGATAAACACTTTGGTTTCAGCCCAAAAGCCAAGAGACGTTTATGTTTCCGCGCGCCAACGTTGCTACCGAATCGTGACACAAGATCGAAGTTTAAAGTGAGTTTAACGGCACTACCGTGGAAAAATTGCCAAAAACCGCTCGTCACTTCCTCTTTTGGGGAAGCTTCAGGTGCCGGCAATAAACCCAACTCCTTTCTGAAGTTTCGTGAGCGCATTATAGTAATTCCTTCATAAAGCAGCCCTGAGGAGTGAAGGCATTACTACAATGCGCTCACAAAAGTTCGAAGTAGGCATGACCAAAACAACACCACTCAGTTAAGTGATAAGTTTCTCTACATTAATTATATATATATATATATATATATATATATATATATATATATATATATATATATATATATATATATATATATATATATATATATATATACAGGGTGACCCAAACTAACGGGAACTTTTTAACAATCCAATAAAACCAAGAGTGATGGAAGAACAATATTTTATTCATAGTAATTGATACCTTAAAATGTGCCATTAAAGAAACAATGATGGAATTTTCATTTTTTTTTTTTTAATTAATTTCTGTACGAATGCATTCTTGAAATCTGCTTTTGAGATTCCTCATTGACTGCTGCATCATCTCAGCTGGGATACTGTGAATTTCATCTTGAATTCTAAATAGCGAAATGTTTACTTGCTCAAGGTCACTGTCTCGCAGTGTTGCCACTTGCTCATGTCTGGCAATACGTACTTCAAAAATTCCCGTTTTTTGGGGGTCATCCTGTATATATAATCCTATTATATATATATATAATATCCTATTATGTCTATATATATATATATATATATATATATATATATATTAGGATTAGATAGATTTAGCTATCATCCAGTATACACTCCTCCTCTTAAGTAGGAGATGAGGTTTATCTCATGTTTCTTGTTTATGATTGGGTTTCCTGTTTCCAGTTTCCATTTAATATCTTGACATTCTCTATTTAA
>OZ010588.1:95127874-95132874 GCA_963932145.1 Acanthosepion lycidas | reverse complement strand
CTTATGTATAACACATATATATATATATATATATATATATATATATATATATATATATATATATGTATGTAAGGTATATATTTATATATTAGTTATATATATATAAATATATTTCTTGTATATATAAATTTTATATGTGGTATATATATATATATATATATTTGTAGTATATATATAAATACGATATATATATATATATATATATATATATATATATATATATATATATATATATAATTTATATATTTAAGGAGTATATGTGTATATATACCTTATATATTTATATGTATCCCTTATATGATATAATTAGAAAGGAATTATTGATCAACCCCGTTTTATTAAATTCAACCGACAAAGGCTGTATGTTTTCGAATTAGATGTTCTATCATTATATCATGTTTTTATTCGTTTTTGTTGTTGAAATATTTTCATACGACTCCGTTATTATCAATTTAATCAAAAAAAAAAAAAAAATATATATATATATATATATATATATATGTATATATATATATATATATATAACCATTATAAATGTTGTCACTTAGCTGATTGATACTACCTATATACATAATGATAGCGAGAGTTGTAAATAATTATATAAGATTAATTACATTTCCTTCAAAAGCATCGATGAATGACTTTTAAAATATTCTCGTGATTACTGGGAAACATTGAAGCAAATAAAATAAAACCGTTATAGAAATAAATAAAATGTCATAAAAATATAACACGTCAAAACAATTATGAACACGATTAAGATGGCTAGTGACGGTGGTTTAAGGAAAACATGAAACCACAACATTGCAATGCGACATATTAAGTTTGGTAGAGGTATCGATTCTTACAAAGTAGAAAAAGGCAGAATATAGTGAAGGGAAACGAAAAGAGTTTTAAACATCAATTGAAAGAAGATCGACTGAATGGTTGCTTCCAAAAAAAAAAAACAGCCTAGCATGTACATTACAAATTGGAGAGACTAAAATCAAACAAGTACAGAAATTTAAATATCCGAATAGTGTTTTAACAGAGCAGGAAATGTGTAACACTGAAATCCGAAGGCGAACTGGGATAGCGAAAGAATCCTTTGCAAAAGCTAAGCAATGTATTAAAAACAGAAAATGGTTAGTTAAAAACAAAGAAAATGTGTAGCGAACTGATATGTAACATCACTGCTCCTATAGATCCGTGAGTGAAGGGCGATCTCACAGATGAAAAGAAAAGAAAAACAGTTGAAATAACAGAAATTGTGCTTTACATTTGTTGAGAATGTTTGGGGTCCCTAATGAGGAACCGGGCTTGGAAAATATAATACTCACAGGAGCGCACGCAGGAGTCACAAATGAAAACAAAGCATCACCTAATATCTGTCTATATTTCTGAGATGAAGTATTATGTGCTCTATTTACATTACTCGGACTATTGTCCTCATCTTTGTCGCCATGTTTATCACAATGTTTCGGCCGTTGTACGCTCCGGCCTTCTTCGGGTAGTTGGAATGTTGAACTGAACCCTTTATTTCGCTTACTTGGGTAGACTATTCTAGTTCCACGTGCCATGTCTAATGGATGTCAGTTATCTCCTGTTAATTCCCCTCTGAAAGTTCTCCACTACCTTAAGCAGATATCGACTGTGCCATATATCCTCAAGGACACATGGTACAGTGGATAAAGGCGTTAGTTAGATCCAGTGATAGGACACAAAGAGTGTGGGTTCAATACCTTGTTAAGGCGGTGGAGATAACTGATAACTGACATCCATTAGACATGGCACGTGGAACTAGAACTGTCTACACCAGTGAGCAAAATAAAGGGTTCAGTTCGACATTCCAACTACCTGAAGAAGGCCGGAGCGTCCAACGGCCGACACACTTTTATAAACATGGCGACAAAGATGAGGACAATAGTCCGAATAATGTAAATAAAGCATCACCTACTTTATAAGTTAGAGTAAATGAATTATAGAACGGGGTTTAAGCGATATAAAAGAAGCTTACAATCGAGGCAGGAGGAAATTGTTGTGTCATCAGAGTAGATATCAAGTTGAGAAAGGATATCATCAGGAAAATTTAAAACATAGCAGGATCAAGGATGTAGCCCTGGGGGATACGCGCGTTAGTACGAAAGGATCTAGACGAGTGGCCATTAGGGATGATTTCATTTCACGATTTGATAGGAAAGACTGGATCAGTTCAAAGTATGTCCAGAGAAACCATAATTTTTTCAGATGATATTCACCAAAACGTACTCCGGCATCGGAAGACAAAACAAAAGATGCTGGTTTTAAAAGTGTAGCTTAGATATGCTCCAAGGTCGATAGCATGGAAATAGTGAGTTCAACCAGTGAGGATCGAACTCACTATTTCGTCGTAATTGATCAATCGAGAAAAATTTACTAAACATTACGTCGACGTACACAAATATTCTCATATGACATAATTTCTTAAAATTAAAAAATAGTTTTTTAACTTGAACTGTTTAAGGTAATTTTGATATGAAAAAAAAAAACAGATCTAATTTACTTTATTTATTTTTCGTTTTTTTTTTTCATTTTAAGTAATCTCGTTATGAGTATATTTTCTTTGGGCATTCGTAGGAAATCAATCTACAATGAACTTGTATATCAATTTAAGTATTATGAAGTTTATTAAACTATTTTTTAATATTAATGTTTTCGAGTGATTAATTTATAGTAATATGAAAGAAATTGGAAATAAAATGATAATTTATAGTCACAGGGCATATTGTACATCTCCATTTTTCCCAGTGTGAAATTAATGAAAAACCCCATTTAAAAATTTTGTTACGGAAAGTTGAGGTCAAAATTAAATTCATTGTTATGAAGTGGAATTGCCTTCATATTTCATCAGTCCAGCAACAATCATCGATCTCGCGTATCAAGAGATTGATTTTTCAGTGCGCCCACGTCGCTAACGAATGTGACGCAAGGTCAGTTTAAAGTGAGTTTAATGTAAACACCGCAGAACAATTCTCAAGCCACAACCACACTTCCCCATTTTGGGGACGCCTAAGGCGCCGGGCAATAAACCCAACACCCTGACGCAGGAGAGTTACTGCTTGGAGCTAAGCGAATATTATTGAGAGGCGAGCCAACCCCTCTACCGGTCAGCACACGATACAAGCATGCCAAGAGATCTTCTATCCTTATTGATTGGGCATTTATAGAGTCTATGCTTTAGATATACTAATTATAAAATCATTTCTATAGAATTACAGAAAATTTAACTTAACACAGCAAAATTATCAAATTATTAGATTAAGCTCGGAACCGTTGTATTTTAGAAATGATTAAAGATATCTTACAGGAATTCTCCGAGTTTTTTTTTTTTGTTTTTGTTTTTTTTTGTTTTTTGTTAAACTATTGGACTCTCATTTGAATAATAGTAATGTATAATTAATCTCTGAGCTTCACAGAAATATCGTGATGTAATCGATCATAAATGAAAATGACATGTTCATTAATTCATCATAACAAGGGGTAGGGGCTCATGAAGTATTGAATTAAAGTTCACACACACAAATATATATATATATATATATATATATATATATATATATATATATATATATATATAATGGACTTTCCCGTCGGTTTCGACAACTTATTGATTCAGTTATGAAAGTTTATGCGCTAATCTTAAGTGGCATTTAAGAACCGCTAGTGATTTACAAAAGAAGGCCACATATGGAGCAAGAGTGAGGATTGTGAGATGAGTACACTGTTAGATTGTTTGACCTTGCTCTCAATTCAGACAAGCACATATATATATATATATATATATATATATATATATATATATATATATATATATATATATATATATATTTCAGGATCAATTTCCAATTCATCAAAATGTTCCAGTTTTCTGTCCTGGAGTAACAAGGTACCTCACAGGTTTCAAGTACAATTTCATTTTCAAGTCTTTTTTTTTTTTTTTCACAACTCTTTGGACTCTCATTGACAAAACTCCACTATCACGTGCTAAACGTCTAATGGATTGAGTTGGATCTTTTCTAATTGATTGCTTTATATTTAAGTTGAAATGATGAGTCATCTTCCTGTTGTGACAGCCTGATCCAGTTTTCCAGTTATTCACCGTCATCTTGATGGTTGTTGAATGAGCTTTGAAGATTGAAGCCAGAGTATGAATGTTTTTACCATTACTGAAAGCCTGAACCATCTTTTTCATTTCATCATTGCTCAGTTGGGAAGACAGTGTCTCTTTAATTTTAACCTGCTCTATTTTAGCTGAATAACTCAAAAGGTTTTTTTTTCTGTGATTCTTACGAAAAATGATGTCACGATGGCTAAACATGAATGAATGAACAAATATATATATATATATATATATATATATATATATATATATATATATATATATATATATATATATATGTATGAAGAAATATAGTTTTAAGTCGTGCTATATTTATGGGATAAAGTGCTCAACCTCAGAGATAGAGCTTATGTAAATATAAATATAAAAGTGAACATTGAAGTCAACACTCAGAGGTGGCAGGCTGTTTCATGCTGGATGCAATCGTCAGGCCGCCTGCACCCGTCTAGAATGAAACAGCCTGCAGCCTCTGATTGTTGACTTCAATGTTCACTTTTATATATATATATATATATATATATATATATATATATATATATATATATATATATTCAAGTAAGAAACCCAAACTTCCAGTGCAATTTATTAGGTTGGTGCAAAAATAATTTCGTTTTCTAACATATGTTACTATGTGAGAAAACGAAATTATTTTTGCACCAACCTAATAATATCTTTAAAAGGTAGGAACGCTGACCAGAACACTGCCGCGCTTTCGACCGGCGAGGTCTAATCATGTGATATATACATATATATATATATATATATATATATATATATATATATATATAGAGAGAGAGAGAGAGAGAGAGAGAGAAAGAAAGAGAGAGAGGGAAGAAATATGTGAGAAGGACAGCAAAATTAG
>OZ010588.1:94955374-95125374 GCA_963932145.1 Acanthosepion lycidas | reverse complement strand
TCTGTGGAGGAGCACAGCGGAAATGAACTAGCGGAGTAAATATTAAAATTCCACACTGTTTCGTCGATTTATTAAATGTTTGTGAGAATTAAAGAAAATTGCATTAAATTAAATTGAAAAATTTCTGTGCTTTAAGCAATCGATCACGTGACTTCGATGGAAATTTAATTAAAAGAAATTAAAAGCAAGTAACTTTGTTAAACAATTTTATTTTGTCTGAAATAGATTCAGAAATTAACCGAACACCCACACATATATCAAGTTTTCATGAATTTATTTATAATCCAAGATTTTATTACTTAAAACTTTATTTCTAGCGGATGCTTCGTATTTGAAACAGACGCCTCGGATTTATTTATTAAACATTGTGTATTGCGTCTATCGAACTGCGTATTCGAGAGATCTTGCTAAAGATAGACGTAACACACACACTGTAACAAATAAAAATTGGTTGTCTATATATATATATATATATATCTTACTTCCAACGTTATTATATATATAGTTGGAATTTATATATATATATATATATATATATATATATATATATATATTATTATTATTATTATTATTATTATTATTAGACAACAGAAATATCCAAAGTTACCACATGGGGTATAGTCTGTTTCAACCGACGCCGAGTACGTCAGTCATATTTAACCCAAACGGATGGACTGTATTTCCGTAATACAAGTTGAAAGAGGTGAAGTTGACTTTTGAGATCAGATACTAGACAAAACAAAGGAAGTAGATAAAAAAAAAGGTTTTCAGGGGGTCGAGTCTAAAGCGACGAACAATGTAGACGTGTTTTTTACGTGTCTGGAAACGCTTATTCAGTGCAGAGGGAACAAGTTAAAATTCTCTGTGTGGAAGTTCTTTCCATCTCGGATCACAACAACTAGCGATCTCCGTCCGAGACAAGACCAGTGAGAGAGAAGATACAACATCGGCGTGAATCGACACCGTCTCCCAAGAGAACGAAGGAGCAATGCAATTTAGCGCAGTGACCATGACCTCCTAGCATGGGTGGCGTAGAATGTTGTGTTGTAAACAATACAATACAACGTGGAAAAGTTCGGAGCGGAATTCCGAACTGAGGAATCAAACAAGGGAATATGGAAAAAATGTAAATCTACACATAAGGACAGAAAAAAACTAAGTACGATGGTATTACTATGTTTTACAGCTCACGCAAACACATCTAAGAAGAAAAAAACAAAATAGCAAATAATGATAAAAAAATAGGAAAATAATTTAATGGACTTGATGGACAGACAATGAAAAAGAACAACTAGGAGAAAGGAATAAAGCAAGCACACAATGAACACCTACACTCACGCATGGACACAAAAAGACTGATTTTGTTGTTTTGTTTCATCTTTTTACAAAAGTTTAGAACCTTGTGCGAATTTTTATTGCAGATTTTGAATAGCACACTTAATATTGTATGTCTGACAATCTGTTTTTTATGTGTGTGTATTTATGCAGGTCACTGCTCTATCGCATATATCTAAGCGTACCAGTGTTTTTTTTGTTTTGTTTTTTATTTTGCTTTTTTTTTTGTTGTTGTTGTTTATTTCTTTTTAGTGCAAAAAAATTTACACGAGAGAAAATAATAGAATGGCCACCACCATGTCCCGATCTAAACCCGATCGAAAATCTACGGTCAAGTGTTAAAACTGAAATTAAATGAAGGTGACAAACTATATGAAAGCAGCAGTTTAGTGGGAAGCTAGTAAAACCTCTATGTCGGAACTATAACTCGCTGAAGTAAATAAATTACTGAGAAGATTCCTTGTATTCAAATGCAATTTCTTCAAAATCTTATATGCGTTTGTTAATTAGTCTAATGTAGATCTTGATCAATTGCTGATTCGTCCTGGGTATGACGATAAACTACACCCGACAGCAAGGATCGGGAGTTTTAGCGGAAGATGGATCCACCTTTAATTGCTGTTGTTCCCAGATCCAACCTGATCCGGTGTAGTAGCACCTTTAAGGGCCCCAGCTATGGGCAAATAGTGAGTCCCTGAACTAATTTCAAAACACTATGAAAGAATAAAAATACATTTTTATAGTAAAAATACCATTAATATATTTTTGAAAAAAAACATTATCAGTATTGTAATTCCCCATGTAAAATACGCCTTCATCCATAATACGCACACCTAAAATTGTGCTGAAAGTTTGAGAAAATGCTTCTACTCACAAAATGTCTTGGAGATTTTTTTTCAAAGACTAGGATGATAATGAAATTCTCTCTGTGGAGAAACATGATCGCCTACATCCTGAAGAAAGATTGAATTAAAAATACTTTGTTTTTGTATGACACATCGCAGCACTAATAAGGAAATGTGATGCAACAATATTTTTGTGGGGGTTTTAGTAGTTTGATTTGACAGTGTTGATACAAGAATACCTACGGAAGGTGTTAAAGAAAATCAAGAATAAAGGACTAAACACCAATTATAAAAAGACAGAATGTACGTTTGTCAGAAAGAAGAGTTGCTCAAGATGCAAACTAGGAATTTGAAACACCCAAATGAAGCAAGTCCCAAAATGTAAATATCTAGAAGATTTTTTACCAAAGAGCGGGAAATGTGGCACTGAAATGCGAGAGCGCAATGGAATATTAAAAAATGCCTTCTAAAAGTTAAGAAATGTATCAAGAAACGGGAAAATCTCTTTAGTAACAAAGAATACTGAACTGTTGTGTATTATCAATCCTTCAATATGGCTTTGAACGCGAGACAATCCCCTCACAGATGAAGAATATATGCGAGAAAATAAAAATGTGGTTCTACAGAAGGATGCTGAGGATACCCTGAACCGAATATGTGGGCAATGAAGAAGTCTTAATATAAACGAAAGCAATAAAGGACACTTATAATAAGAAAGAAATAGTTAATATTTCTAGAGCACACAGCGATTTTCCAAGCAGAGCTTAGATGTTGCACAAGGCCGAACGTAGGTGCACCCAGTGAAGATCGAACTCACTACTCAGTCGTTATTGATCGTAGCAAGACAAGCTTTGTAACCATTACACCACGTCGAGCTGCCCTATTTCTATGGAACATAATGAAGAAAGAAGATTTGGGATAATTGTCACTCACAGGCTATGGCAAGAGTGACGGAAAAAAACAGCGAATAAATCTATCTAATGAGCTTGTATAAATGAATGTCAGACCAGGGATTGGGAGTGATGGTGTCAGAAAGGGAGGGATAAAAAAAATCTAGGAAGTTGTAGCGACCGATAATCGCCCATATCCTGAAGGGACACGGCTCATATAAGACGAAGTTGGACTTTTGACTAGCTGAAATCTCAGACTCGCAGATGTCCATTCCGCCACAAAAACTGAACACTTGTTCGCATATAAAACTATTTCTTTAAAGTGAGGCGGAAACGAAAAACACTCGGAAAGAAAGATAATCTCACTGCGGAAATGAAGTCGAGTTGAAGACAAGAGATTGGAAACTAAGATTAAAATGGCTGAATTTTTATAGCAACAATAAGAAAGACTGACGTCATAAACTGCAACCGAACAGGCGTCCTCATATTTTACATCCGCGTGTCAAGATGTACGAATTATTCTTTGGTTTCTTTCCCAACTGAACGTTTACGACTTTGCAGAAAGACAAGTCCGGTTTCCGACATTATTTTTTCTTAAGACATTGCAGTAAACAGCGCATATAAATGCATCAAATGCAGCCGGCGGGTTCCAGGTTGCTTTATAAAGAACTTAGATATACATCGCACAAGACATGTTCAAAACACAGAGACGCAAAGAAAGAAATATATATACTAGTTGCAAATATCGTTAGGAATTGCTATATTTTGAATTCCTTGGTTTTATAAGGTTTTCACTTGTGAGTTTTAAATATAATTTTCTATTAATTATATTGAATCATAGTTATTCTGAAAGGACCAAGTTATGACTTATTTTATGATAATGGAAAACAGAGCCTCGCCTTTTTTCAAGTAGAATCTTATATTAATACTAATTTGTCCATGCTATGAAAATGACATATCTTACTATTATGAGAATGATTTCTAATATGTTACTTTTTATATATATTTTCCAATTGCGATATTTATATATAATTATTCTGCGATGATCATTTTATTATTTAATAATAATCGAAAACCGGACCCCCACTTTTTGAACAGTAATATCTTATAGTAATATTTATCACTTAATAGGGAATGCTAGGCACAGGAAGCTTGGATGTGCGGGTGGTGCAATGAATAATGGCTCGGAAATATGAATAGGAGAGCATAGATCGAAATTCAGCTGGGTCCGTTATATCCCCTTAGGCGCAAATATCTATTAGGAAATGTATGCATCCACCTCAACTCCCCCAAATAGGAGTTTATTAGTAAGACTAAATATATCAGTAAATTGTTATCTCCCTCCCCCCGCCAAACAATTCTTACAATCTAAAAAAAATACAAAACAAAGTCTCTAAATACTGCAGAAAGTGACGTAGTAATTAGAACAATATATTTCAAGAACCCAATTGAAAATTTCTTAAGAGCAAAGACTTAATTATTTTTCCAGTTTTGATATTAAAATATGTGTATTTAGGAGCGTTCAGTTTATTACTTAATTATGATAGAAAACCGATCTCCGACTTCTGTTCAGTTATATCTTATATTAATTTTAGTTTCTACATACTTTAAAAAATATCATATCTTGTTAAGTCTTTACAACCCACATCTGAAAATAGTCTCATGATCGTAAGATACTAAGACTATTTTCAGATATGGGTTTTAAATATATTTTTCCAGTTAATAAAATAATCATTAATTACATTGTTATGTCAAACAAGTGAATTCTTCTGAGAACATTCTTTGAACAATAAACATTTTACAAAACATATTTGCTGTTTTGCTGCACAACTATCAATCATTTCACAGACATCTTCATACTCCCAAGCTCCGATAATTTTTGTCGAAGAAAAAAATTTTTTGGAACTAACAATATTGTATGTATGTGTGTATGTATGTATTTTGATGGGCTAAAGAACAGGTCATCAAATGTGCACCCTGTGGTTCTCGAGAAAATACACCAAATACTCCTAGTGTTAGAACTTCCCATCCAATCATCGCTGGGCGAGGTTTTGCGTGGCATGGAGGGCCTCAGACTAGGGCAGAGGTGTTGGGGTTGACGGCATTCCTGATATGTTCCGTTACCCTGTTATACATTTAAGTCAACTTATGCATGATCTTATTAAAGAGGTTTAGAGAGATGTAGACGTGCCGAAAGATTGGTGGGAAGCAACAGTGATACCAATATGTAAGGGTAAAGGTGCCCGGAAATTATGTGTTAATTATAGAGGGATTCGACAGGTAAGGACATAGCTCTGTTCTCCTATTAAGATTAAACCAGAGATTAGTTGACAATATACTGCCTGAGTCACAATGTGGTTTCACACAACACAAAGAGACCGTAGATATGATTTTCAAAGCACGACAAATCCAGGAAAAGAGCTGTGAACAACAAATCGACCTTTATCGAATATTTCTAAATCCGAGGAAGGCTTTCGACACTCTTAATCGTGATGGTCTCTGGAAGATCCACACGAATTTGGGCTGTCCCGCCACTTTCTCAAGATTCCGTGATCCTTCCATGACGGTACGGAAGCCTGTTTTGGCGGTGTGCTTACGGGGCCCAACAACGTTGAAAATGGAATTAAGCAGGGAGATCTTCTAGCGCCTACATTGTTTTCTATCTACATTGTAATTTTGCTGCTTGATGCGTTCGGGACAGCCATGATGTTATTATGATAAGGTACTGGTCAACTTGCAATGTTTTCAACATACGTAGGTTTGCGGCAAGGACAAAACTCTTTTAAAGTTTAGTGTGCAACTTTCTCTTTTACGATGACTGTGACGTATACACATTTCATCACGCACAGGAATTCATGGATAGACTATCGGGGTCATGTAAGGTTTTTGGACTGTCCATTAGTCTTGACAAGACAGTGGTGGTGTATCAACCTGCCCAAGGAATACAGCATACAGAGCCATCAATTTACATTGACTTGTGGTAGTTGACAAATTTGTATACTTTGGCAGCACCCTCAACCGCCACTGCTCTCTTGACGATGAGGTAGCACTACAAATTAAGAAACTCTCTGATGCATTTGCATCACTAAACGTCCGTGTCTGGAGTCAGAAGGGCATAAAAAAGCAAACAAATTAAAAATGTATAGTGCCTACGTTATGTCATCTCTGCTATATTCATGTGAGACATGGGTAGTCTATCGCAGACATCGGAAGATAATGGAACGTTTTCATCAACGCTGCCTTCTCTTGTTCTACAAAGAGTCAATTAACTCTCTGTTGAAGCACTTATACACAAGCACAGATTGCGATGGACGGGCCATGTCGTCCGTATGGCAGATGACAGAATTCCAAAACAAATAAGGTATGGAGAAGTGGAAATAGGAAAAAGACTTCCAATCTTCTTTACAAGTGTGATATTGGTCTGGACAACTAAGAGACTTTAGCTGAAGACCGGGTTTCTTGCAGAGCTGGTATTGTTGATGGCGTCAAGATCTTCCATGAGGCATCACAAAAATATGCAGAACTGAAGAGAGAGCTTCGGAATGGTCGTCTTAATTGTCATGTGGTGCCAATCTGGCCATGTATTGTTTGCAACAAGTTTTACAGATCATCTGGACTGAAAAAGCACAGAGTGGTACACAGAAGAGTTTAGGACATGCAGATCAAATCAACCTAGTCTGGTCTCAAGTGTCAGCTTAAGTTCCGTGGAGGCTGAAACGAGATGGAACTTTTACAAGGGATATGAACGGCGAGGAGATGATTCTCATATGAGTAAGATGTGACAATCACGTTGTATGTATGTATGTATGTATGTATGTATGTATGTATGGGCACGTGGGTGAGAAGTTAGAATGTTCGCATTCTGACCATGAGACTCAGATTCAAATCTCACCATGGTCGATTTGTCAGGAAGGAGACATCCTGATATTGGACTGGAGGGATCGATCCCAACGTGAGGCACCTTTTGAAAGTGCCCGAAAACCATACCATGTGTTGACCTAAGCCGTGTGAGTGAAACTGGGTAGATGGAACCCTTGGAGGGCGTCGATAGCTATGCTATTACGAAGTCGCAAGTCAACGTGACCGAGGGCTTGAGCGGGCTTCTCTTGTTCAAATTATTGATCACGCGAGATAATACGTTCTTTCCCAGAAACAGTAACTAAGGTCTGCAGTATAACTACAAATGTGCTCTGTGGGTGTTGAATAAACACAAATGCGCCAGAGCAAGGGCCTACAATAGGGATTGGCTAGCCGCTCTTGTAGATGGCTATCCTCGAATACTAGTGGTCAGTTATACATGTATGTATGTATGTATGTATGTGTGTGTGTCACATGATTGTACACAGGTATTTATGCTTACCAGATGGAGAGGGAGTGTGGTCAGAAACTCCTGTGTAATGTCGTTAACATGCTAGACGGAGAGAAAAACACTGGTGAGTCAGACATCTCTACTAATCAGTGTATGGCAAAAATAGAATCACAGTGGAGAAATAAAACAGTGGATTATAGATTCCGGATTGTCTCACGAGACAATACAGGTTCAAAGCGCTGTTTCCTTGAATCTTATGAGACAGTAGTTGTAAGTTAAATCATTTGGATGGACAGCCGAACGATGAAAATCTACCGTCGTAGATTAAATAAATCGTTATCTTTCAATCTCGAAAGAGAGCGAGAAAGTTTGAAGCTGACAACGGCTGAAGTATTCTCCCTTTATTCTATAAACAGATAAGGTTATCACTGTTATAGCTTAACCCAGTCTGCTATAGGTACACAGGCCCACTACGTTAGGTGTTGCTTCCGTAGGTTTCATATTAAATATGTTTTATAATATTTATATGTCTAGAAAATACTACATTTGAATTCACTGTTGGACTTCTGTTTAACAGGTTTCCAACCAAATCTAGAAAGCCCACTCTGCTCTGCTATTGAAGATAGCTGAGGTGGGTGGGGAGAATGAAAGGTTACATGTGCAAAAGCAAAAGCGAGCGCAACGGCTTCGCCTGGAATTTGAACCCCACATAGAATTCTCACAGCCTTACTAGCAAGGCTACGTCCAAATCCTGCAGATAAAATTGCAACTCAAGAGAGAAGACACTTCCAAACATATTTTTATGTCATGTCTCTTTAGAACGTAGCCAGCCATGGCTCTTCACATCTTCTCGATGGATAAACCAGGTGCTGTAAGCTTGGATGTGCAGGTGGTGTAATGGATATTGGCACGAAATTGTTAATTGGAGAGCCACGTTCTAATTCCAGTTGGGTTCGTTATATTCACTTTCGCGTATATACTCTTGGAGAAAGGTATAAATCCACTTCTTGTTCCCCTTCTACGGGTTAATTAGTAAGATTATAAATTAATTTCAACTTTTCTTATTAATAACTGCATTGTTTCTTCCCATGTAAATTGACTTTTTAAAGAAGACCTTTCATTCAGTTGTTTATAAAAACCGTATCAATCAAACATCTTCTTGGGGACATTTATTATCGCTTTCTTCACGGTCTGGAATTAAGAGTGGTTATTCTATTAAAATGATACCAACCAAAAGCTCAAACTAGAAGGAAATTACTGGAAAGTAATTGAAACTCACCTGAAACGAGCTGAATGTGTAATGCTCCTCATGCCAATGACACTTCCACCCAGCTTCACTACGGCATATGGCTTCACTAAATTTGATGTGTTCCTCTCGTTATATTCACTTTCGCGTATATACTCTTGGAGAAAGGTATAAATCCACTTCTTGTTCCCCTTCTACGGGTTAATTAGTAAGATTATAAATTAATTTCAACTTTTCTTATTAATAACTGCATTGTTTCTTCCCATGTAAATTGAATTTTAAAGAAGACCTTTCATTCAGTTGTTTATAAAAACCGTATCAATCAAACATCTTCTTGGGGACATTTATTATCGCTTTCTTCACGGTCTGGAATTAAGAGTGGTTATTCTATTAAAATGATTGCCAACCAAAAGCTCAAACTACCTGTAACTGGAGAATAAAGACGAGCTGTATTCCTGACATTTCACAGGAAACATTCGGCATTTATAGTCAGCATTAATTTTCCGGAAAATAGTTGACTAACTGTTATAAATATTTCATGGGTTTTCCTTGCTAACCTTTTGTTTAAGATAGTGTGGAAGGTTAACATCTTCATCATGTCATTATTCACTCTTCTAATTTCATGTGCTACTTTCAGTTGTTACTGCTGTTAGATATACTCAGGTAATGTAGTTTCTGTTAATTGGAATAGATCTTTGTGCTTATATAGCTCTAGTGCACAAGGTTAGCAGAAAAATTGTCCTCGCTAAAGGCTCTTTCGATTTCAGCCATTTTTATCATTAGGAGAAAGCGTTTGTATAAAGTTTATAATCTAGACATTTCTTAACGGGTTTGGTGTCAGACATCATCATATCGATATGAATGTTTCAGGCTGACAAGATTATTTCAGAACATGATTCGATTTTTTGCGTTAATATTTTGAGTTTACAGCATCGTCTGTTACAAAACAAAAGAACTCTTGCGCAACTTATTGTTTAAATTCTTTAATCCTTATACCAAATGTATTATAACATATCCATACAACGAGGCTTTTTAATTTGTTCTATATTTCAAAGCACTTTCTTGGTAGATAATTTAAAAACAACTTATCCACTGTTCGATTACATTCATATGCGATCATCCAAAGTTTTTTTTTTGTTATGTCTATTTCATCATTTTTAAAATATCGCGTCTTCACACGTCATGTTAGTTTTTATTAAAGACCCACGCTTTCCCACATCAGTTATTGTTGCTTTATTTTTAATTATAAATATACATTTGACATGCGGTTTCTTAAAATTTGATATAATATTTTTATATTGGGCTGTTTACTTTTTTATGTTTAATACTTCTAATATTTGTTGTCATGTTTACACTGTATCCGATTTTGAATTTTTATGTCATTGGTAAGGATTTGTCGTATTGCATGTTGTGCTTTGTTGTTTTTATAGTTAATATTGTTTTAATAGTTGTGGGTATGCAATTAAATTCAGCTGCTGTTACATGGATGGCAATTTAATCAGCATGATAATGTAGTGTTTATATAACCAATATATATATATATATATATATATATATATATATATATATATATATATATATATATATATATATATATACAGAGAGAGAGTACTGTGAAGAAATATATTATTTGAAATTTTTGGTACGCCTTGTCACTTCCGTGTGTGATCGATTATGGCTCTACAAGAATTCCTTTAATTAACTGTGAGTAGCTCTTGGGAAGAACAGGAGTAAATTCACTTGGGAAGAACGGGAGTAGATTCTCGTTTTTTCCCTTCATATATATATATATATATATATATATATATATATATATATAGAGAGAGAGAGAGAGAGAGAGAGAGAGAGACATAGATAGATAGATAGATAGATAGATAGATAGATAGATAGATAGACTGGCTGCCATTTAAGGCTTAAGAGCCCAGTCTAAGTTATGATTTAATCCAATCTAGAGGGATAAGAATTAGATTCCTGTTTTCCAAAGATCAATTGAGTAAATATATTCAACAGGTAGTCCTACTGGTAGAAAGTGTCTTTGTGTTTAGTGTTAGTCAATCTAAACACTTTATTCCTTATTTTTAGAGTCCGGTCAAAGCGATACGCAGAGCAATTGGCTCATTTGAATGACACATTGGAACGGAAAATATGCGGGAAGGATCAAATGGAGCAAGCGTTTATTTTTTGTCTAGCAACGCCTGTAATTGAGATCTAAATAATCAAAATAATCTTGGATCTTCAATTCTCTATTCTGCAGACATGTTAATTTTACGGTATAAATTAATTTATAAATTAATTTCATGAAACACTCTTTATCCTTCCAGTGATTCTGCCAACCTGAAAATATGAGTAATTTATCGAAGCAAAACCAGAATCGTTCTTTTATGACATAATACACAAGTGAAGTAAATCATTTATTTAGTAAATACATTCAGTATAAAGAGATTTGAATAATATACATTTTTTTTCTTTTTTGGTGCACTGTAAATTTGTTAAACATTTCTTATTTACACGAAATTCTATTGCTCCCTGGCAGGATAGGAAAGGTCTCTTCGGTACGCACATTAATTATCCTAAGGATATTGACTAACGTAGAGAATATTATATTTCAGTTTATAAGAAAAATAGCTTCATATATATATATATACATATATATATATATATATATATATATATATATATATATATATATATATATATGAGTGGGTGGGTACTGGTGTTTTTCTATCCAGCAGAGATTTATACGCATTACACACACACACACACACATATATATATATATATATATATATATATATATATATATATATATATATATATATATATATATATATATATATATATTGGAGACCAAGTTTATCTTAACAGTTTTTTATTAATGATGTTCTCTTGTTTTCGTACAAGATATCAATCAGATGTTTGGTTCCACTGAGTGTAAAATTGTCCGTACGAAAAATTCCCTCGTGTTTTAACCTTCATTTATCATTTTCAAGAATGCTGCAATAGATTTCAAGTATCGACTAAAGTCTTAAAAGACTGATATTAAAGATATTTTCAAACTAAATTTAAGTACTTATTTAATTTGTTTTCTAAATTATCTGTTGAAAAATTACACATATCTTACACATATCTTAAGCAGTTGAATTATTTTACATTCTCCTTAATTTACGTAGCTTCAATTTTTTATTACCGCGAAATAAAATTTAAGCATCGTTCTCCAATTACATGACATGTTGCATTCTTACCATTTTGGGTTAGCTCCCTTACGTTCTGAACGCTTGTTTACAAAAAATAACTATAGCTGCAACTAACAGAAAGATTTACCATTTCAAAATAATTAAACAGAACGTGTTCACGTGTGTTTACAATAATCACTATCACAATAATCACAATTACATTAAGTTTTTCTTCGCAATTCACTCCTGACGATGTTCTTGCAGCCGATCGAAAGTAATTCAGTTACCAAAAACTACGCCGTCGTCGTTGATGAATTTCCACTTCACATCAAGAAACTAATTAGAAAACTAAACGGATTATCATAAATTAGATAGACATAGGTCTATATTATTCAATGAAACATGCTTGAAACATGATTGAATGAAGATATGATGTCTAAATATCATTCTTCTCTCTATCCCTGTCTCTACATATATATATATATATATATATATATATATATATATATATATATATATATATATATATATATATTAATCATTTTTTTATGTTTATACGGTCTTTTTATATAACATTTACATTTTTTAATAACATTTACCGGCTTGAATGTCCGAAAAATTTTTAACAGAAAATATGCATCCTCCGACAAGAATCAAACCTGTACCCTATACGGAACCGTCATATCGCCTGACGTGCTTTTTACCGATTGAGCCACAGAGGAGCGTTTCGGTTAGCAAGGTTGATTTTACTGTTTTTAAACTACAATTCTCCATAATTTTCTCTCGTACATTCTTATCTGCTCTTTGCGTATCCAAATGTAAACAAATGACGTCAAACATTATGAAATGGACAAAGCTCGACAATTATTTTTAAGACATATTTTATGTTTATACATTCTTTTTATAGATACAAATATTAAAGTAAATGCTATGTTTATAACAAACAGTATTAACAATATTTACCGGCCTGAAAATATCCTGCGTCCTGTAAAAATTTATTATAACCATAGCATTTGCTTAAATATTTGTATCTATAAAAAGAACGTATAAACATAAAAAAATGTCTCAAAAATAATTTTCTGACTTTGTCCATTTAATAATGTGCAATATATATATATATATATATATATATATATATATATATATATATATATATATATATATATAGCTTGACAATTCCGTTTAGCCTGAAACTGACTTTTGTCTCTAGGCGTTGACTTCAATGGGCTCCCTTAATATTTACATATTTATCAAAGAATTTAATTTCGTCTTTGCGTTGCATTTTCAGGACTTAACGCTTCCAGTTTCACCAAAACCTGCTCCCGTCATACATTCTATGTCAACGTTTGTCTTTTCAAGATTTGTTTGGAGGTGAGAGAAAATCAGAGTAGAAGAATGTGCCGATGGCGTAAATTTGTTTAAGGTCGACCTCAACTTTCCAGGAAGTGACCCATACAACTGATTACATAACCTTCCTCTTCTGCAGTTATGAAATGAGACAAGCAGAATCCTGTTATGTTATGAAACTTCAACGGACTTCTGTTATAATTTGCAGCGGCGTCTACTGTAACTTGTCTGTCATGCATAGACTTCTTTACCCGCTGGTTCAACCGTTAAGATATATATATATATATATATATATATATATATATATATATATATATATATATATATATATATATATTTAGTTTTAAGGTGTGCTATATTTATGGGATAAAGTGCTCAATATCAGAGATAGAGCGTATGTAAACATAAATATAAAAGTGAACATTGAAGTCAACACTCAGAGGCGATAGGCTGTTTCATGCTAGACGCAATCGTCAGGGCGGCCTCATGATTGCGCCTAGCATGAAACAGCCTGTCGCCTCTGAGTGTTGAATTCAATGTTCACTTTTATATTTATGTTCATATATATATATATATATATATATATATATATATATATATATATATATATATATATATATATATATAGGGGGCGCTATCTCGTTTATTGGTATTTTCTGTAAAGGATATCTCATATATATCAATTCTTCGTAAAGACAGACGTGTGCATCTTCTGAACCGATAGCTCTACGAAGCTTACCATTTTTCTTGTACTTTGCTTGTGAAATGACATTTGGACTATTTCTGATGAGATTTCCTAATTATCTGAGAAGGGTTATTCACAATTTGGTAAAGTCGAACATTAAAACTCATCTACACATAATGTCTAATACCTTTGTAAGGAGACCACAATTGTTTTCCCTTGGATTGAGCTCATGGGAGTTCGGCCCCTTTAGAGAAGAGAACTCTTCTATCCCTTTTAGTTTTTGCTTCCGTTTTTTAGGAAAGGCCTCTTTACCTTCCTGACCACCAGGGCATCCATACACGTGGAAACTGGTCAACATGTGAACAGCCTAGTGTAAAGAAAAAAGTCATTTCTATTCACTTATCTGCGGACTATCAAATCTGGTATGTTATTTTTTTGCTCTCGTTCTGTAAACCTCCTCGTTCCTTTGGGACAATATGAACAATCATTTTTTGGGACATATGTAATTTTTTTTTAATATATGTATGTAAGTTGTTTGGCTTATTAAATGTTTCGTTTCTTACGTTCGCGTATTTCGTCTTTCTATATTCGCATTCAGTGTTAGTGTATCAATGGCTATACTAATGCTAACATTAGTATCGGTGTGTCTACTGGAAGGCGAAAACACGTTAGTCTACCTAACACCCTAACACAAAATAGTCGGTATACTCTGTGTGGCCGATAACTTATACTAATACCTTCAATAATATTTAGCCTTAAAGAATCATTTGCTTCCTAAATACAGAGAATATATATATATATATATATATATATATATACTCGAATCGATTGTAGTGAGGACGAAAATAATGTAAATTCTAACGTTCACAGCATTAATTTAAAAGACGGATGAGTACCATGAGTAGAACAATAATTAAAGACAAAAGCAACTTACCCTTACAAATTGTTTCTGCGCGTATATAATACTAGCAACAGTATTAGATAAATTGGTTCATATCCAGACTTATTCTACAAGTTATAGTGTTTGGCAATAGGTCAAAATTTGCTTATACAAAATTATATTAACATTCCATACTTTATATGACTTTTTACTTATATCTTAAATTCTGAACTAAAATTGAATGTAATACACCAAAAATCTTATGTATTTAAGATAGCAAAACTTTTTGACTTAAATGACCATTTATTAATTTACATAAGTTTATTCCAGAACAAATAGCAGAAATTTAAGGATAAATCTAAATAATTCAGGCCTGGTTTTGTTTTAAGATCACCGACCTTTCATCGGTAAATAAGCGTCTTCAATTACTACTATGGCCTTCCCAAATACTTATTTCTCCTTTCTCCATCATTGTTTTCCTATTTTCTATTTCCACCTCTCTCTCTCTCTCTTTCTCTCTCTCACTCTCTCTCTCACTCTCTCTCTCACTCTCTCTCTCTCTCTCTCTTGGGAGTTTTGGCGTACTTTACTTAGATTTCTGACCGTTGCACCGTATCAAAAACTATAGCGGACACTTACGTTTGTTTTAATTTTTTCGGGTCAGGCCATTGTCTTAACGCCTCAACATTCCTTCACCGCCCAAACCCTTATCAACAAATACTATTGTCTTATTCTGTCACCCTCTTTCCTTTCCTTCACTTTTTTCCCTTCTCCCTTTCCTCTTAAGATTTTTTTTTCTTTCCGTAAGCGGCTTGCTTGTAAATAGAATTGTTCACAACCAGCCGCATCGAAACAAGAATGCATCATTGTAGTGAATAAGTTGTTTTTGTCCGTACGTTAAAAAGTATAATATATATATATATATATATATATATATATGTGTGTGTGTGTGTGTGTGTGTGTATATATATATATATATATATATATATATATATATTCCGTATATTTTGGCAACATATCTTCATTTAAACATGTCTGATTAAACAATTTAAATATGTTAACATTCAAGAAAATCCTTTTGTAATCACGGATAAGCGTCATTGTTTCATAATTAAAGAGAGCAAGGAAGATACCATGGTTGTATTTATTCATTTTTCCGTGTACTTAAGATATATTGCAATATCATCTTCAGGCTTATACGTGATTATATATATATATATATATATATATATATATATATATATATATATATATATATATATACACCTACGTTTTCTGTGCGACTCGAGTTTCGTTGATTACCTAACTCGTTAGGCACAAGATAAAGCTTATTGTTTTATTGTTTATTTAAAACAAAAAGGTTACAGATGCTCATGGGATCGACGCTGATTCATAGTTCAAAATTAAAATAGTACAAAAATAGAACTAAATTAATACTGGGGTTTAAGTGCAGGAAATGAGGTGTAGGTATGAGTCATTAACAAAAAAAAAGAGAGAGAAAAAGAGGAATTGAAGTTGAACGATGGACGTTGTTCGTAAAAATCGTTTGACTGATTCAAGGGAAGTAATCGGTGTCACTTAAAATAAGAGTTGGCGAAAATTAAAATTTGAAATTAAATTTAGACGAAAAGTGGGTTATCCTGGATTAAAATATTTTAAGAAAAACATTTTTTCTATGCATACATCTAGACATAAGCTAATATCTTCTATGATGAATTATTTTTCGTGTAAACAGATTGCGTCTGTCCCCACCGACTGTCTGAGAATGGATTGATTTTAGCAACTAATTCACAATTTACTGCGGTTGTGCAGCTATCTTTTTAACCTATATATATATATATATATATATATATATATATATATATATATATATAAGGAAATTGATTAAGACCAACAATTCTTTAATATATTTTATGTTTATATGTTATTTTTAACGATACAATTTCGAGTCCTGATTCATATTTTCTACGAAATTTCCCGAACATTCAGGCCGTAAATGTAATTAATATTGTTTTTTGTTTTTTTATTTATTTATTTTTATTTTTATTTATTTATTTATTTTTTTTTGAAAAAATATAAAATAAAGAAAAATACAGGCTTGAGAGCTTTATCCCCATCAACCCAGCCCTTAAGACTTTATTTTATAACACTGACAGGACACACCGACGGGGTAAACGAAAACATCATAAACCTTCTTTTTCAGGGCAGTTCACCCTGTAAAAAGACCCGGGAGTTTCTCAAGGTAAACGGTTACGGAGTACGGTAGTCCGTTCTACAGAGCAGTGGTTCGCGGGAAGAAATTTCTTTAGGGAACTTCTTACTTCTCACCGATGGAATACGGAGATAAAATGTATGGTTCGCTAGAGTGTGCCTAGTATGACGGTTCCTAGCCTTGAAGGTTAGAACTGGTGGAACTAAGGAATATAGTTCGCCTAAACACTTTCCATAGAAATAATGATAATGCGCTACAAGACTAGTTACATTACGTCTGTGAAAGACGGGTCGTGGGATGGAAAATAATTTGGACTCTATCGAGACTGATCTGGGTAGCTCCTGACCCATTATAACCGCAGTACTCCATTTTAGATCTGATCTGACTCTTGTAAAAGCAGAGGATCACGCGCATCTTTAACGATTGATCGTATGTACAAGTTCTAATTTAGATGTGGGTTTAGTTTAATCCCAAAAATCGCTCAACGTATCGGGACTGGTGTTGGTATACGCGGTATTCAATGTAACCAGCTAGTTTTTCTCCCGCTAAGATGTTAAAGCTAGATTGGAGGAGAGTTCAACTGCCAATCTCTGGACTCGCTAATGCAATACGGAGGTAATTAGTGTGGTTCGCTATAATGTGCGTAGCATGGCGGGTCCTAGCATTGAAAGTGAGAACTGGTGGAACTAAAGAATGTAGTTCGCCTGAGCACTTTCCATAGAAGTAATGACAATGCACTGCAAGGCTTGCTACATCACGTCTGTAGAAGAGGGGTGGCTGGGGTGGAAAATATTTTTTCACCCACAAGGATGCGGAGAGGCTTTTGACTCTATCGAGACGGAACTGGGGAGTTCCTGCCCAAATATGAGCGCAGTATTCCATTTCAGCCCTGATCTGGCTCTTGTAAAGACAGAGGATAACACGTGAAACGGTATAGAGAACTGACTATTTTACTTGCATCTTTACCGATGGACCGTATGTACGAATTCCATTTTAGGTCAGGGGTGAATTTAAGGCCCAATAGTCGCTCGGGATTGGTGATAGTTCAGGGTCCGATCGGCGAACTAGGTATACGCGGTATTGAATGTAACCGTCCAGTTTTTCTCTCGCTGATATGTTAGAGTTATATTGGAGGAGGGATCAGCTGCCAATCTCTGGTCATCAGGCGTTTTGGAGGTGCGCTAAGGCCACTGACGTGGGTTAGAACTTTGAAGAAGAGGAAATTATGAAGGGAGACGGCACCTAGAAAAAATATTCAAGTTGAAAATAAAATTAAAAAAACATTTGCTTTCTTTTTTTTTAACTTTAAATCAATTTTATTGAACGACATAGAAAAATTAGGAACAAGTTAAAACATTATCTCATAAATATTTCGTGTTATTAATTACTCATATCTTATCGTCATTTCCGTTTTCGTCTTATTTCTTGTTAATCAAATTCAAAGTTGATTAATTTTTTCGCTAATCTAAAAACAATTTTCTTATTCCACAAACAGGTTGCAATCTTGTGAATCGTATTTTACCTATTAAACCCGGAAACAGAGATATATGAACGTACTTATCATTTTATGCGAAATATTCATGACACTTGAGGGTGAGTTAATTTTCTGTCAGAAAAAGCAGGTGACTACTTATAATTTCAAATAAGTCTCGCCTGCAAAGAACAAAAATGACTAGGTTACTATATATATATTGTCATCCACAGACAAACTGTTTCGCTGTATCACAGTTTATCAGTGTGGCCAAACATCCGATTGCTTCAAACTGGGATCGAAAATTTACCCCTAGGCTATCAGAGGCCAGTAGAAGGGAAGGTGAATTTTTGCGTATTTATTCTTTTGAATAAACACACCAGTTAGCTAGAGGGCTCACTTCATGGAAGAGCTTTGCATTATCAGCAGCAGCAGTTACTACTTACAAATTCAAGCTTTGTCTGCAGAGTGCTCGAACGAAAAAAAATTTTTCAGCGGCGTATATATTGTCATTTACATTATAAAAACATGTTGTAAAACAGACTTGCCATAACCTCGGCGCATGTGCAGACAAAACGGGAAAAGGGCGCGCAAACCAGGCCGTTGACCTTTTACCTGTAGACAGCGTGCAAAACAAAATCTGATTGGCTAATGCAAATCTCGATGCCATTATAAAAGTAAGATCTTCCTCCTGATATAATAATTGTTTTTTATAAATTACACCGTGGAGTGAATTATGCAGTAAGGCGGCCTGTCCATAGGTCGGGGTACCTGGCAGAACGGATCTGATATTGCAATGCCCAAAATTCGTAATATCACTGATGACCATTACCGTTTCATTTTACGAATGTATTTCAAGAATGTACTATAAAAAAAGCAATATTGATGTAATCAACAGACAACTTACCAGACAGCCTAATATCTTGGACAGGAAAAAAATCCCGAACGAGGTAAAAAAAAAGAGAAAGACAAGAAGCCAAACATCAAGCTATAGACTATCTTGACAGAGCAAAAAAACGCTTTGCAACGTCAACAGCTCGAGTTGTTACTTCTGTTCTGGCAGGCTGAATATCGCGATAGCGTCAATCTTGAGCGTCAAACTTGAGAAACGGCACGAGCTGGCTTTTGTATATACGAGGCGTAACAGTAAAAAATGCCCAGATAGCGTAACAGCATGCGACAATTCGCCATCCCACATAATGTTTAATATCTAAAAAAACACTAAACTAATTTGAGTTTCTTCTTTCCAAGCTTTCAGATACGACGTTTAGCCATCTGGACACCATTTGTCATAAGAATCACTGAAAAACACCTTGAATTATTCAAACAGAAACTGAACAGGCTAAAAACGTTTTGCGTCAGCCTCACTATATATTCCCAATGGTGTGAAGAAAAAGATTTATTTCATTTTGCATGTGGTGTTCAAATATAAAAAGATAGAGTTTGGAGTACACTATTTACATTATTCGGACTAGTGTCCTCATATTTGTCGCCATATTTATTACAACGTTTCGGCCGTTGTACGCTCCGAACTTCTTCAGTTGGTAGGAATGTCGAACTGAACCCTTTATTTCGCTCACTGGGGTAGACTGTTCTAGTTCCACGTGCCATGTTTAATGGATGTCAGTTATCAGTTATCTCCTGTTAATTCACCTCTTCAAGTTCTCCACTGCCTTAACCGGGGATTGAACTCTTAGAGTCCTGTCACTGGATCTAACCCACGCCTTTATCCAGTGTTCAGTTCGACATTCCAACCACCTGAAGAAGGCCGGAGCGTACAACGGCCGAAACGTTGTAATAAATATGGCGACAAAGATGAGGACACTACTCCGAATAATGTAAATCGTGTACATAATACCTCATCTCAGAAATATAGACAGGGTTTGGAGTTTTTTCCTTGCAATTGGTACTATAGAGTAATTTGGTTTTGTCAAGTAATATTTGTCTTACGTTGATAGTTACATTTTGATTGACCATGATGTGTTTGTCGATATGTGCACCAATTGCAAGGAAAGACTCAAAACTTTAGAAGCTATTATTATACACAATAAACAGTACATATAATATCATTAATCACAGCAGATGTTATCTTGAAGCGCATAAAATATAATGGAAGTATATACAGGGTGTCCATAAAGTTCGTGTGCACTTTAAAAAATTATAACTTTATTTGTATTTGTGATAGAAATAATCTGTAAAAAATGTTATAAAGTTTAATGTACCTAGTTTTAAATATAGCTAAAGTAACTAATGTGATTTCAGGCATTACTGTAAATCAGTTGGCAAATGTTTTCCGTGAATAGCAAAATCGTATTACCCTTTGCATTGCTAATGATGGAGGCCATGTGGAAACTTAAATAAAATTTCAATGAAATCTTAAAAAATATAGATTTAATTGTTCCTAATCCTTTTTACAAATTATTTCTATCGCAAATACAAATAAGGTTATAATTTTTTTAAAGTGCACACGTACTTCATGGACCCCCCTGTATAAATATTAAAAATTAACAAAATAATTGATAAAATAAGATAAACAAACGCATTTTTTTATGTACTGCTTCGTTCTCAAAAGTAGGTACACGTGACGTCATGTTAGACTATTTCAAACGTCCAGCGTCCAAATGAAAACCAAGATTCAGACAAAGGAAGTAAAACTAACAGGCAGACGTTTCCTGATAATGAATGGAAAGTCGAAATTACTTGAAGAAAAATAGAAAAAATATGAACTTCGGACAGTTTATTAGCAACTTTGAATTTAATACTGAACATCTTCTCTGGCAGCTTTAAAAAGTATAACAACAAAAGCAAACATACAGACCTTGGCCGTTCTATTTAATCAAACTTGTTTGGGTGAATACCTTATTCATATTTTTGTGATGTTAACGGACATTCATTACCACTTTTGCGATTCCAACGAATACTTGCTGTCACTTTTATAATGTTCGTTGTAGTAGAGACTTTGTATTCGCAGATACAACTACAGTACGCCGTTGAACAATACTGGTGTCAGACGCCTTCGAATATCACTCGCACAAATAGTACATGTTCGCTAATACTCGCTCGAATAGTAATCCGTATAGTGATCCGAATAGAGAAATAGTATAATGAACAGAGTAGAGAATAGCGGTGCATAGAGGATAGAATAGAAATAACAATCGTTAGTCATCAGCTACTTCCTACATATATGCGTTTCTCTTTGGTTACGTAGTCTACTTAATTCAATAATGGGATCGCTTGCGTTTGCTCACTGGCGGTCTATGTTCAGACTCAAGTGTTCACAGCGACACTTTATTCCTATTTAACACACACGCTCACATACAGACATACAGATATATGTACACACACACACACACACACACACATATATATATATATATATATATATATATATATGCAAGTGTTTGATCGAGGACAACCTGAACATCGGGATCATTGTAAAGCAGGCCTTGCCGTCAACTCGCGGAAACATGTGGCAATTGATGCTCAACTACTTACGCAAAGTCTTTTACCCACATATTCCTTCTGCCTAAAAGTTTGCAAAACAGCTACAGGCCTTTGGAGAGACTTGCCTGTCAATAAAATTTGAGCACCTCTTTATCTTACTGAGCCCTCAATTTTCGTCCGCGATGAGAGTCCACTATTATTTACTATTGTTCTATATGACGTATCACGATCATGACACTCCATAACTTTCTATCCTTTTTTACTCTATAAGATGTGTCTTTTCGCTGCCCATACATATTATTATTATTATTATTATTATTATTATTATTATTATTATTATTCCTTTGCGTTCCAGTGTATACTCATTTCTTTCCATGTCCCGACCAGAGACCTAAGGTCAGAAATTGCATCATGACATTTTTCATTGAGCAATTTTGGAAAAAGTCACATATTTTAAATAGATAAAGCCCTTCGTAAGGTTAGGGCTGTACTTGTGAGTACAATTTTTTGTATTGGTTTCAGGCATGCACTTCCAGGAATCCCTTCACTGAGTCTACTGGAATCTTTTCCAACCAATCCGAGGGATTATTAATGTTTCCTTGTTTCACATTTTTGAGATTTCGATTTCAAGGTCCTTGTATTTTGATGTTTTTTAAAAGGTCTTCAAAGATAGATTGCAGTCTACAGAAACTGTCATATCAATAAGGAGTTACATTTTGTCTTTGCGGTCTATAATCACAATGTCAAGGTTATTAGCTTTGATTGTTATTTCTGTGTGTATTGTGAAGTCCTATAAAATTTGTTATAGAACCTATCTCCGTAAGCGGTTCTGGGTTTATTATTATTATTATTATTATTATTATTATTATTATTATTATTATTATTATTATTATTTTATTTCATTTGATTTCTGATGTGAACTCATTTCTTTCCGGGTCCCGCCCAGGAACCTAAGGTTAGAAATGGCATCATGACGTTTTCCACTGCAAAAAAAAAAAAAAAAAAAAAAATTACATAGACAATGCCCTTCATGAGGTGCGGGCTGTACTCGTGAGAACAATTTTTTGAATTTCTTTAAGGCATGGGCTTCCAGGGATCCTTTCAATTAGTCTACTGGAATCTTTCCCAACCAATGCGAGGGCTCCAACTACAACAGGGATTGCTGATGTTCCCATGTGCCAATTATTATTATTATATTAACAATTCTTTGACGTTAACAATGCTTTTCCAGATACACGTCCTACTATTTAACACATAACTGTAAAGAGGAAATGCATCCATATCTTTTACAAAGGTATTTCGATTTCTCACCGCGATCCACTACCATTTCGCCATCAGCACATTCCCCAAATATAAAGAGTGTCTGTTAGAAAAAGGGAAAAACATAGAAGAATTGGAACAAGAAAAAAAATGCAGCTATTTTTAGATGAATTTTTCACCTCATTCAGTTTTTCTTATCCAATCGCGAAATGAAAGTTATCTTGAACGGCCACTCTTCTAGATCTTTGTGCATGAATGCAGGTGTACCCTTCCCGGGGCTCGATCCTTGGATCTACGTTGTCCCTAATTTTCATCAATAACCTTCCTGATGTTATCAGTTCTCATGCTGATGACATAACTATTTACTCGTGTCTTAATCGTAACTCTGTAAGATCAAGTTGAAGGCACGGTGGATTGTGGAATCGGAGAACCGAGTTCGAATTCCAATCGAACCTATTACATTCACTTACATGCTAATGTCCTTAGCAAAGGTATGAATCCTCTTCAATTATGGGTAAATAGCAGGAAAAACCGGGTTCTTGGATAGCAACTGGTCTACCACAGGAAGAAATGGCAACCTACTGCGGGAAAAAAATCTGCGTCATTTAAGCGTGTATCACGCATGGCACATAACTGACTGAAGATCAAATTGACAGCTGATGTAAAAAATGACCCGCAATCTGTTGTTAACTAGGGCAAAAATGATATGTTAATTTTAACACCCCGAAAACGGAACTTCAGGTGGTAGGTGATCATGGCTCTCCACAATTTTCTCTTCTTTGTAATTCTCTAGGATTTTTTCTGTTTGCTATCCATCCACTACATGTTCTGCTATTTATTCACACAAGTTGGTTTAGGTAGTTTGCTCGCTAATTTCATCTGTAACCTCTTGCATTTAGTGTTTTGTGTGTGTTATATTTTCCAAGCTTTCCTTTCTCACATAGTCTATCTGATATTTGAACTGTCTCTTTTCTATGCTAAGAATATTTTTTTCCATATTTCTTAAAAATTCATTGTTACACGCATCTTCAGTCTAAGGTATTCTTGGCATTCTTATTTCCATTGTCTTCATCTGTGAAGAGACTGTCCAGCGCTCGAATTGTTCTGTTACCTTCGAATATGAATACCTACAAAAAGTAGTATAAAGCTAACAAGAATTTGAATTATATTATCCGACTTTTCTTACTACTCAGAAGAGAAACTGCTGTTGCTGTTGTTGTTGGCACCCGCTCGAATTCGATCTTCGCGGTCGTCAGCCTCTCTCCTAATTCCCTTTCTCTCCCCTGGTGGCGGTGGCGGAGATGGATGTGAATCAAAGAGATTTTAACCAGACCCTTTGCGTGAATTTGATTTTCCTGGACCATTCTCCGCCACAGAGAAGTCTACACACTTTACCAGAACCGGCTCCCTAGCGACTCAAAGCGGATTGAAACAGGCGAGATCTGGCATACCTGGTTGTATGAGACCTTTCGGATGCTTGGTCTGTCAAGTTCCCCCTCAGCTACGCCAGCCCGACTAGCGCTGACCTCTTCTGCCGATTTGACGTCTGAGATCCTATAGATCTTTGCCTATTCCGTCGTTGGAGGGGGGTCTTCGGGGGGTTGATCGCGCTCAGTCTAGTCCTTCTTTTTCGACTTTACGGTCGTCCTACAGGAGTCAGAACTCCAGAATACTTCATTCTTGGGACAACTGGGACATGTTAGCCCTCTACCATGACAAATAACGATCATATATAGTTTAGATTGGATTTAACAGTACGTTATCAAATGTACCGATTTGACTTCTTATTATTTTAATGATAGAAACAAATCAATATATAAGAAAAGAATGCAATTAATACAAGTATGAAATTGTCATTAAATATATGAGAACATTTAATATTATTGTTGTTGCCAGAGATAAATAATAAAGAAATTAATTCACAGGTGAACCAATAGTAACAAAAATATAATATAAAAGAAACAAAAAAAAAATAACGTTAGGTCTCGAAATTTTTTTCCTACAAATTTGTAAATACTTTCTCGTCCATAAAAACATTTCGTTACTAGGATCAATAACTGAGAAAAGGGTAACAGAATAAAACCATTAGCAAATGTTAAAATTTTTGAATGTTAGGTAAAGAAATTGACGAAGTTATCGTCCAATCAAAAGACAACACATAATAACTCATATATATATATATATATATATATATATATATATATATGTGTGTGTGTGTGTGTGTGTGTGTGTCTGTGTGTGTCTATGTGTGAAAAGTGTGTGTATATAAATATATATATATATATATATATATATATATATATATATATAATTATTTATATATTATATGCGCGGTACTTATTATAAGGTTGGTGCAAAAATAATGACGTAATAATGTCGTTTTTTGACATATTTTTAACGTCAAAAAACGACATTATTACGTCATTATTTTTGCACCAACCTAATAGAAAGCGCTCAATATCAGCGATAGAGCTAACATATTTGGTTGGATTGATGTGAGTTTGTGACCCTGGGTTTCACGCTTTTGCGATGTACGATCGCAAAAGCGTGAAACCCAAGGTCACAAACTCACATCAATCCAACCAAATATATATATATATATATATATATATATATATATATATATATATATATATATATATATATATATATATATATATATATATATATATATATAAAATACACAGTTCCATTTTGGATATATTTATGCTTATTTACTTATTTTTGCGCCCATGTATCCTTTTCACGTTGAAAAAGCCTCTGAAAATGAGCAAAGATAAAGCTGTTCAGTCCTCTTCAGGACGTGGGCAATCCTGGCACTTCACGACCTCCTATCGTTTGTAGCTTTTAGTAACGTTTGCATTTGACTACTTCCACCCCACTCTTCCTTCCACTATCCATTCACAGAATCCGGTCGGGTAGGTGGCCATGACTTGGTTTCCTTTTATATGTCCTGTGCGTATAGAATTCTCCAAGCCCTCTTTCCTCATTATACGTCCAAGAGATTTCATCTGACTCTTTCCTATTCTAGGTATAAGTGCCTTTTTTGTTTCCATTTTACTTAAAACATTTTCGTTGCTGACATTCTCGTCACTGTTATTCTCAGTATCCTTCTGTAGAACCACATTTCTGTTGCTTCTTGTCTTCTGTTCATCTGTAAAGTGTGACGTTCTCCTTCTGGGCTTTATTTTTATTTCTCAACGTGATGCCCTTCGAGAAATATGCCCCACCCGGTAAGAGAAATTACCTGGAGCGACGCCCTAACCGCTTATTTCGTACTGTCTCCTCACTGCAGATGAATCTTCCAGGGTGGGGTATGAGGCTACCCTGCTTTCCATCCACTCAAAAAAAAAAGTGATTGTGGGCTTAGATATGTGAAAGAATCTGTATGGGAACGAGTCGGGTTTTCTTTTAGTAAAAGAACAAACAAAACAATTCTTTTTCCTTTAATTAAAGGTATAATTGCAATTCTCTTTTTTTCTATTTTTTTTTATTTATTTCAACAATAACAAACAAAAAGAAGAGATAACGAACATCTATTGAGGACCGATCTTTGGGTGACTCAGTCAGGGTGCATTCATGTTCAGAATGTAAGATAAAAATGTCAATTAATTACTTTCCTGCTTGTTGGCACTTTATCCGTCCCTTTTCTCTTTTTTTTTTTTATATTATTACAAACTCTTTTGCCTTCAATGCAAGGGGAATAACTTTTTCTTTTTTTTTTTTTGTCTTCTTTTTTCTTTCTTCTCTCTTCTTTCTTCTCTCTTATTTTTCTGTTTTTTTTTTTTTTTTTACAAATGATGACAAAAAGGCAATGGCACCTCACGTTTTCGTTAAGGTTTTGATAGTTCTCGGAGCATAAGATATTCATACAAATTTCATGGCGGTTCTCCGAATAATATCACTTAGGCTCACAAATCTTTCCAACAGATAGAGGAACGTATGGCTCGCAAACACAATCCAAAACATTTAACTTACAAAATGAAAAGAGAGACCAACCTCATTGTTGTGTGCTTTTTTTTTTCTCCTTCCCATTTTTTTTTTTTTGTTTGTTTCTTCTTTTTATCTTTATCTCTTCAATTGAGATACAAATTTTTCCTTGCTACCAACATCAATTCCTTCTCTTTTGATGTTGTGCATGGATTGTTTTCTTCGCGTTGCACTTTCTTCAGTTCACGTTAGAAGAGTATAACGGAGTTGCACCTAAATCTTTTTCTAAGTATCAGAGCCTTTATGTGGGCGATCCTCACTCCGGCAAATCCCGACAGCAACTGACTTTCTTTTCCAACTTCTGACCTTGGGCACTTTTTGGCGCGAAAGTCCCCTCCGTCTCCATATCCTAGAACTTGGGCTGTCACCTTTGTTGTCCTTTTATCCAATTTCGGCGCCAAAATTTTACTCTGTTCTATTTTTAACTCGCTCGTGCCGCTGTTTCTAGGCGCCTTCATCATCATCATTGTCTTTGCTATTGTCATGTGTATTTTTAATTTCTCTTTTTCTTACTGACGACCTTAAATCGTCACAAAAGCAATAGTCCAACATTTACGGCGATATAGGAGAATTGATATTTCTTAACATTTGGACACTCTTTTACTTGTTTCTTACGAAATATTTCCTGTTTATTACGTGTTTTGATACGCAGGTTCGGTGTGCTGACGGCAGACACAGAATAAAAACTCCAGGTCAGCCTAGAGAAGATAGTGAAAGACAGCAAGTGTAATGGATTAATTATGAATTTAAAATAGAATGCATGGGTGTGAACATGAAAAAAAATGACCAAGTTTCGAACTAAGCATTTGAGATGAGAAAGTAAACGAGTACAAAATTAAATTTAAATAGCTAGGAAGGGTTTCAACAAAAAGAGGGAAAATTAAGCAACGTTCTAATGGGGGAACTATGCAAGGAAGGAATATTAGGTATTATTATATTGGTGTTATAATAACACCTCAATAAATGGACGGAACAGAAAAGCTGATAGAAAAGAATGACAAACGTTCATGGACTTTAAGAGACTTTTTAAACCGATATGACCATACCTATAACCCCGTATCTTCCCGTACACGTCTTCTAATCCCAGTTGGCCTAGTCTCACTTTCTGTCGACGTGTAGAGGCTCAGTTCGGACCCCACTTATTCCGATAACTCAATCTTCGCACGGCCATGGGATAAGGAGAGTTATACAGCTTGCAAACTGGTTTAGGGATTGGTACCAGTATAATTAATTAATACCACACGGAGAAAATATACCATATGTACAGTGCTGTTCGATAAAAGTGACTCGCCTGATTTTTTTTTTCTCTTCTGCGATGAAACAAAAGCTAAATTCAAAGGATAAGCGATCTAAAATCCGAAGAAGAAGCGTTGAAAGCTCTTTGAATTTAGCAGTACGTACTGTCAATATCCGTTCAGTATAATGTTCTGGGAATGCTTTTCTTTTCATGGAACTGGTTTCTTAAAACCTATTGAAAAGACCTTCAGGAGCGAGCAGTACAAGAGAATTTTAGAGTCTTGTCTGCCCCCTTCTGCTGAAACGGTGCAAATCGACCCCACCAATCTCATTTTTATGCCGGATAATGCTCCCTGTTACAAATCAAAATTGATGAAGGAATGCTTTGATGAGAAGCAGGTGAGTGTTATGACATGGCCGCCCCAATCTCCTGACCTCAACCCCATAGAAAACTTATGGGGCATTATAAAGTACAGTCTCTCGAGAAAGCAGTTGAGCAATAAAGAAGATTTGATTGTGAATTTCATATCCGAATGGAATTCAATGCTTGGTGATGACATTTGCCAGAACCTAATCAAATCAATGCCAAAAAGGGTTAAAAGGTTATTCAAAATAAAGGAGGACCCATAATTTATTAAATATTTCGAACTATATTACCTATTATAAATAAATTATACCTCCATTATTCTTTATTTAAAGCTTGTCGGTTATGTTTCTATTGATTACTAGTTTCAGGAAATTTTTTGGCACAGAGGTTTTCACTAAATCTCATTTATATCCAAAATTATAAATATAAATAGAATACCTTAGGGTGAATAAACTTTTTTACTAGGTGGTCGGGAATGGGTATTTATATTAGTAAGATTAAAAATTAGTTTGACCCCAAAAACAATAGTCGAAAAAAAATTTAAGTAAAAAAAAATCAGGTGAGTCATTTTTATCGAACAGCACTGTATATAACAAGCGAAAAGAGAGAGAGTCTTACTTCTAATATTTCCCAATAGGAAAATGGGCAGCTGATGGTGAGGTGAGACTGTATAGTTTTCTCTGTCTGTCCTACCGTTGTGGGTTTGTGACGTCTGTCTTGTCTGTGGCTTCTATAGCAACTCGTTTAGGTAGACACTTCTTACTTCACCCGCATGCTAAAAAGCAACTGATGTGGGATTTCTGTGAACAGATTTCACCGGCTGTCATGTGATCCTCTGGATTTCGTCTCCAACAAAGGGAAATAATCGCTCTTTGTGTCATCCCTACAGTACGTAGATGATTAATTACTTTCAAAGAGCAGGTGTAAGATTAACAGTTAACTACTCATTTTCACGACTTTACGTTTGGTGTGCCTATTAAATTGAATATTCAACAGACAGCTGATGATGTGACTTTTCGATAAAATGAATATGTATTTTTTGTATCGAAACCGTTCCAAAAACGTTGGAGTTGAAGATGAGAACATTTATCATTTTAAGAAGCAACAATGGTACCAAATGACTTTCCGTACATCCGTCATTCGTTCTTTCCTAGAGCTTGCTTTAACAGAATTAAAGTATAGAACAAAGATATGAATTACTTTTAATCCCAATTGAGTTCCCCTACTGAATTAAATCCGTTCAGGAACGAGTTCATTTTGAAAGCTTTTTATCTCGTCAGATGTACTAGTTCGGCGGAAGAAAATTCTTAAATATAGAGAGTAACGTTCTAAAGCGGCGAGATGTTCCATGCCTGATGGCTGAGCTGATAATGTTACGCCTGTGAAGTCTTCTAATTTGAACAGTTGCGTAACATGGAGGTCAGAGCGGTGAGGGAATGCGTTTTAGTATTGTAAAGATAGCGGAGAAATTGGTCAGTCTACGGTTTTAATCACAATGACATATTTGCTGGGTATTGATGCAAGCACTTCAAAAGGCATGTTAATAAGTGCCGCATAGAATTGCACAAAGACTCGGTTTGTTCGATCAAGATAACGTATGGCTATTGCGAGGAGAGTTTTAGTCATTCATACATTTGTGGTTATTGTGATGAATACTCAATCTAACTATTCATGGAAATTTAAATTAACGCTGTTGCCTTTTCATTGATTCTGCAACGGAGGCAGAAGTGAAAGACACATAAAGACACATTATGTAGGAATTGTCCTTAAATTTCAAGCCAATAATTTTCACTTATCTATCTATCTATCTATCTATTTCTTTGTTAATATTTCTTTCTTACTTTCTTTCCTGCTTGTTATCAATCTATCTATCTATCTATCTATCTATCTATTTCTTTCTTTCTTTCTTTCTTTCTTTCCTGCTTGTTATCTATCTATCTATTCCCTTCCTTCCTTCTTTCCTTCTTTCTTTCTTTCTTTCTTTCTTTCTATGCCTGTTATCTATCTATCTATCTATCTATCTATCTATCGGTTAATATTTCTTTCTTTTACTTTCTTTCATGCTTGTTATCTATTTATTTATTTATTTATTTCCATGCCTGTTATCTATCTATCTATCTATCTATCTATCTATCTATCTCTTTCTTGTTTAATATTTCTTTATTTCTTTTTTTCTTTCTTTCATGCTTGTTATCTCTCTCTCTCTCTCTCTCTCTCTATATATATATATATATATATATATATATATATATATATGTGTGTGTGTGTGTGTGTGTGTGTATGTATATATATATATATATTTCTTTCCATGCCTGTTATCTATCTATCTAATTCTTTCTTTCTTTCTTTCTTTCTTTCTTTCTTTCTTTTTTTCCATTCCTGTTATCTATCTCAGTCTAGGTCTTTTTGTTTCTTTTTTTCTCTCATCCGAGCTATAAGGGAGTGGATCAAAAAGTTCTCAGTTCGACAATGTTCTGATAATTGCTTATTTGCTCAAAACTTGTCTGGTCGAAAAATTATGAACACCATTTCTTATCAATGCCGATGTCTATTTTTATCCCTTCCGGAGATTTGGTATTTTTTAACGCCGTGAATTCCAACAATTCGGTGTATCCCCCTCAATACATCAAAGTCGGCGGTTTGGATGTCAGCGTGATAGTTAGTCTAGGCAATTGTCCGATTTTTTAAAACCAGTGTATCTCCAAACAAGATCATAATGTCACTAACACCAAAGGGGTTTCCGGAAGTGAAAGAGATGTCCGTAAGAGAAAGAGACCGGAAACTCAATACTAAATAAAAAACTCTACTCCTGTTCAAAAAACAGAAAAGAAATATGAACAGGGCGAAACCTTATGAAATAGATAGCAATGAAGGTCTCATAAACTCCTTACAGTTAAAGAAGAAACTTTAGGCTGCAGAAATGTGGTTCTACAGAAGGATGCTGAGAATACCATGGACTGAACACGTAAGCAAGAAAGAAGCTTTATAGAAAATGAAAACAAAAAGGAGAGTTATAGGAAGAGGCAGATGAAATTTCTAGAGCATATAATAAGAAAAGAAGGCTTTGAAAATCTGATATTTACATGGTGGATTGAAAGTAAATGAGACAAATGAAAACTAAACGTAAATGGATGGCGAGGCAGGGTTCGAGAGAAATATCAAAAAATGAAAATATATTAACAACTACAAAGCAAAAGATTTAGCGATCCCAAATTGCCAACGCCCTGAGGGGTCACGGTATATAAGCAGGAGACTTAATATATACCTATATTAGAACACCATCATTCGGGCTTAGTCTTCCCTAAAACAGTTCAGTAACATGAAGAGCAACTAACGTACAGCTTTAGGCAGCAGAAATGTGGTTCTACAGAAGGATGCTGAGAATACCATGGATTGAACGTTTAAGTACCGATGACGCTTTACGGAAAATAGAAGAAAAGACCCTTATGCATAAAATTTGAAAGAGACAATTGAAATTCTTTGGGTATATAATGAAGAAAGGTGGTTTGGAAAACTTGATACTCACAAGACTTATTGAAGGCAAGAGAGACAGCAAAGCCACAAATAATCTACTTAATTGGTGTGAATGGTTTGGTAGAAAACGGATTGGGAGTGATAGTAAGAAATAAACTTACTAAGCGCCATAAAGGACAGTAAGCTGCGGAGATCAGTGAAAACTTACGTTACTGAAGGAATACGTTATACAGAAGAAGAATACTTAACTGGCAAATCCGTGTAGGATCCCCAGCACTGCAATAAAATCTGAAATGACGACTTACAATTCTTCAGATTTCTTATTTTATTCACCTTACAGTATTGTATCTTGGATGAAGAGATTGATTGATTGATTTTTTACGGTTTATCAACCATTTACAGGCTATTTAATGCCAGAAAATATTTTTATATTATGAGAATTTTTAAAAAAATAATTAAGTGATACAAGTCTTACTAAGTAACCCATTGCTGGGAACAAGAGATGGATTCATACCTATTCCACGTGAATATAACGAAACCAACTAGATATTATCACGAGCACCTGGTATGCCCTATCGGTCACGCATCTAGGTACTGAGCAGGCTCGACGTTGCTTAACTTCGGTGATCATACGGGACCGGTGTTTCAACGTGATATGGTCGTAAGCTTCGTGGGGAGAGAGAGAGAGAAAAGTCACAAAGAATGCGTCTAGATGAGGAAGAAGGGGATGAACTATCATCTACAGCATTGAAAACGTAGTGGCAGTGTTGGACCGTTTTTCGGTCACCATTTAAAAATTAAGCAAAGACAACTCATCACTGTACTTCCCGCCAGCAACGTTCAAACCACGCCCATTTAGTTCGGGTCATCGAAGTTCCGAACACAACATCAATGTTCCCGTTTCTTTTTGGCTAGGCTATGCATTCTGAAACAGAAAGTAGATCGAGCACTAGTGAAACACGATGGTCTCATTTCCCTATCGATTGGTTCGATTCACAAGAGAGGTCGCAGTTTGGCAAATATATTTTAAGCGTTTCGGTTTCTTTTAAGGAGGTAACAGCTGTCTACTATCACATGGTCATGCCTGTTGATAAAATGCTCAATTGCTTTTCAGGTCTTTTAAGGGTATTCGGCTGTAACCCCCCACTTTCTTTATGTTGTTAAAATGCTCATAATTTTTCTATCAACGCTTCATAAATTAAATAACACAGCAATTCATAACGCCGAATCGTGAATATTCATTTAGATTAATATATAATAAATATTTTATGTTACAAGAAGGATATTTTACTCATGTTTTCGTGGGTCAATGCCGATAATTGGTGAATCAATCTCATCCCACACCAATTTCAAACTGGAGTTACGAGACTGAACGGAATTGTTCAGTTTTCACAAAGTGGGCCGAAAGTAGACTTACAGTTATTTCACTATTTTTTCAATGTTTTAGATCTACCTTCACCAAAATGTTCTTTCAGCAAGATGGAGCACTTTCCCATTATGCTTCGGCAGCAAGGGACTAACTTAATGAAACCTTTGAACACCGCTGGTTCGGAAGAATGGGGTAACATCGAATAAAGCCACGTTCACTTCACCTTACACCAATGGATTTCTTTTTTGGCGGGTGTAGTAAAGATCAAGTTTCATGAGTGAAATCTCCAGGCAGTCGAGGAATTAAAAGAATACATCTCAAAATTATTTACTGAAATTGGTGTAGATCGGGATTTGTGTCGTCCTGCGTGTCATAGTGTTCTGTAGAAGTTTAAGGAATATTGCATTGTTGAAGGACATTTTTGAGCAAAAGAGATTAAAATTGCTAAAAAATGTAAGCAGAGTGTTAAACAATTGTACGTAAACAGTTTTAAACAAATATGATTGTTATAAATAAATATAAATGTAATATTAAAAAAAACGCAAATTTCATGCCTATTAAATGTAAGTTTACTTTTGGCCCACACTCTATAGACGGGAATGTGTTATGATTACAAAAATATGAGTATATATAATTCTTGATATTTGAACTCATTTCTAAAGTTCTGGGTTTTAGAAACCATCACGGCAATTACATTTAAAATTAAAGTAAAAATTAAAAATTATGAGATATAAATAAAAGTTTAAGATTTGTTTTACCTTCGATAACCGTCCGTTTGGTTTTAGCATTTCTATATTTTCCAATTTGGTTAAACTATTAGTCATATCAATCATAACTAATATTCGTTTTCGCTTATAAGTACTTTTTATTCAATTAAATTTTTACGATTAATTCCAGTTACTTTTTTGAAAATTATCAAACAAGATGTAGATAGATTTTTTAGTAAAACTCCGCTGGTTTTGATGTGAATATGTTATCGATAAACTGTTGAATCGAATTGAATTAGAAGTTACCGCTTTTGCTTTTTGCAGCCGACATAAACGGTATTATTCGATTGGTGGAAATGCAGATGAATATTTTTCGTCCATTATTTATGCGGTATGCGACAATTTGTTGCCATTGGGAAAAACAGCATTTTCCTATTGACGAATGCCGGGGGCTTTTCGACCAGACTGTTATGAATTCATTGCAGCTTCTGAACGTATAAATATGTATTGTATTCTTCTGTTACGTCTAACGAACTCTAAATGAATAATTCTTGCTAATCCCCTCCCCAATGGACGAGATTACCTTTTTTACGATAGAGCTCAGCTTTTATGTTTGTTTAGAGAGATTTATACCTGTCAGTCTACTGTATTTTGCATTAAACATTGAAGTAGGTAACTAATGTTTCAACGCCTGAAATATAGGGAAAGCTTATTTACGATGATACACTCGCCATTTTCAATTGATTCCCCAAAACGCAAACTATTAATGACTCAACCTCATATGTGAGAACTAAAAAATCGTCAAGTATTTAATTATTCTCGCTAAATTAATTTCAGAATGAAAATATAAATATAAGTTATGTTCTACGAAGTTTTTGTAATCATTTCACCACAGTTAAGATTATAAAACCATTTGGACGAAAGAGGTTGCTAAGTTTTCGGGAATATAAGAAAATAAGAAACAATTAGAGAAAGAGAACAATAAAAGAATAGGAATTAAGAAAACAGAAAGATAACGATAGACGATTAAATTTTTGAAGCTCAAAGTTGATTGGAAAGCAAGAAGCCGGAAAAAAATTCACAAACAAGAAGCGCGATAGAAGAAACTGTTAGCATAGAACCTACGGTTACATCGCAGCACTTCAACTGTATATTGACTAATTTAAAACTATGCTTATGTATTATTTCGCTCTTTCTAATATATTTTCTTTATTATTTTTAGAATTAATGCATATTGCCAAAGATTACATTTTCTGTTCTGTTGTTTCTTTTTTTTTTAATCATTTTATCTCAAGCAAGGCAATAAAGCCCCTAGGACGCAAGAGTGATAGAAAATATGTGACAAAAATCTACTATTAAGAAAAGAGGACAATAAAAGAACAAGGATTCAGAAGATAATAACGATCGGCATTGCATTTAAATTTTTGAAGATCAAACTTAACTGGGAAGCAAGAAGCCGGAAGAGATATCCCACAAGCGAGAAGTGCGATAGAATGACGTTTTAGCATAAAACTTACGGCTACATCCAACCACTTCAACTGTATATTGATGTGACCTTACCACCAATTTAAAAATATGCTTAAATTCATAAAATCTAGGTACGATAGAGTTGAGTTCATCAGAAAAATTACCATGAAAATATTTATAGAAAAGTTAGATGGAAATTACGTAACAGTGATGGGAAACGGACTGAAGCCGAGATGCCAGGTCAAGACCAATAACTTTCCAGATTGTTCGTTCGATTTTGTCAAGAATCTTTAAATATACAACAGAAGCACAAGTCCAGATGTGGCAGCAATATTTAACGCGAGGTCTAATGGTAGATATATAGATATGTAAGATAGATTCTGGCGAGAAAAAATGTCTAGTACAACATAGTGGAGCTTCTTTTTTTTTTTTTGCTGCAGAGAGAGAGAGATAAGTTTGATAATCCGTTGTTCCTCATTATGTGTTCAAGAGATTTAGGCTCCCTCTTTCTGATTCTCAGAAGTGTGACTATTTTGTCTTGCTAGTAGATTACGAATATTAATTATGGGATGCCGAGATAGCATGTATTGTTATCATTTAGTTCTTTTAGAAGTGTCTCTGTTATGTTATTAGATTTCGGACATGACTTATGGGATGGACTGATAGAATGCATTGTTAGCATTAATTATTTTAGAAGTTTGAATATTTTATCTTGCTATTAGATTTCGGCCATTGCATATGGTATGGTCTGATAGCACATATCGTTATAATTAAATTATTTCAGGAGTTTGACTATTTTGACTGGCTATAAGATTTCGGACATAAATAATTTTATGGCCTGATAACATTTATTCATTTTATTCAATTATTTTAGAAGTGTGACAATTTTGACATGCAATTAGATTTCCCTATTACTTATCGGATGGTCTCATAGTAGGCATTGAAATCATTTAATTATTTTAAAAGTGTGAGAAGTTTTTGTTGTTATTAGATTTCGGAAACTACATAAAGGTGGGGCTGATAGCATGCATCGTTATCATTTAATTATTTTAGAAGTGTAACTATCTTGTAGTGCTATAAAATATCTACCATTACTTATAGAATCGCCTGATATCATGTTCAATTATTTAATCATTTTAGAAGTAACTTGTGAGGTAGTTAATGGTGTTGGTTAGAATAGAATCAGAAAGGTTTTTGATCAAGGTTGCGTTTTTACATTAACATTCCACTTTAAATTTGTAAAGGAAACACAAGAATGAATGACGAGAGATCAATGAAAATCAACAAGTAAACATGTAATTAAAACAAGCATATAGTATATGCTTGTATATGCCATATACATATAATCTGTTAATAACAATAAACATTAAGTCACACGAAGTGGTTTCCCTTGTATTGTGTGAAGAACAAATGTATATTGTAATAATGTCTTTTTTTAAAATTTCTTGGTAGTTTAAGAATGTTTGATGTTTGAGTTTAAAAGTTGAAATATTTGTGCAGAAGAATGATATAGTTCGAATAGTTCACTTGGCTTGAAAACAGACAGTTCACTGTGTTGTGTGAGTGTAGTTTATATCTGTGTGCGTTTGTGAGTAGAAAATTGAATATACACGTACGTGGTTTAGGTTGTGAAAATTTATAATCTACTGAAGTTATTTCTTTAATTTCTACATTTATAGATGTAAGGTGGCTCCAGGAACGAGCGCGGGAAGGATATTGAAAAAAGTGTCATTTAATGTGATTGGCCAAAAATCGACCACTCGTTGATTTTTTCTATAGCTAGTTTGGTGAAACAAAAACACGAGAAATTGTTATGTGGCTCGTACGATGCGTAAATTGTCTGTAAAAAAGGTATTGTTTATTTTTCTGTCCAATTACTATTGAGTAATTTTTGGGCGTGGTGCACGTAGGCGTCCACTACAAACTATTTTGTTTAGATATTAGAATTCGAACATTAATTATGAGATGGCCTGACATCATGTATTGTTCTCATTTAATTATTTTAGAAGCGTCATTATTTCGTTTTACTACTAGATTTCTGACGTTACTTATAGGACATGTCTAATAGCACGCATTGTCATTTAATTATTTTAGAAATGTGATTGTTCAGACATGTGGTTATATTATCTATGGGATCGTCTGATAGAATGAAAGTTATCATTAAAATATTTTAGAAGAGCGATTTTTATGTCTTGCTATTAGGTTGATGCAAAAATAATATCGTTTTTTGACGTATATTTTAACGTTAAAAAACGATATTATTTTTGCACCAACTTAATATTATTTATGACATTACATATGGGATGGCTGATAGCATGCACTGTTAACATTTAATAATTTTAGAAATGTGTCTATTTTCTTCTGATATTAGATTTCAGTCATTACATATGGGATGGCTGATAGCATGCACTGTTAACATTTAATAATTTTAGAAATGTGTCTTTTTTCTTCTGATATTATATTTCAGACATTACTTATGGGATGGCTGATAGCATGCACTGTTAACATTTAATAATTTTAGAAATGTGTCTATTTTCTTCTGATATTAGATTTCAGACATTACTTATGGGATGGCTGATAGCATGCACTGTTAACATTTAATAATTTTAGAAATGTGTCTATTTTCTTCTGATATTAGATTTCAGACATTACTTATGGGATGGCTGATAGCATGCACTGTTAACATTTAATAATTTTAGAAATGTGTCTATTTTCTTCTGATATTAGATTTCAGACATTACATATGGGATGGCTGATAGCATGCACTGTTAACATTTAATAATTTTAGAAATGTGTCTATTTTCTTCTGATATTAGATTTCAGACATTACTTATGGGATGGCTGATAGCATGCACTGTTAACATTTAATAATTTTAGAAATGTGTCTATTTTCTTCTGATATTAGATTTCAGACATTACTTATGGGATGGCTGATAGCATGCACTGTTAACATTTAATAATTTTAGAAAAGTGTCTATTTTCTTCTGATATTAGATTTCAGACATTACATATGGGATGGCTGATAGCATGCACTGTTAACATTTAATAATTTTAGAAATGTGTCTATTTTCTTCTGATATTAGATTTCAGACATTACTTATGGGATGGCTGATAGCATGCACTGTTAACATTTAATAATTTTAGAAATGTGTCTATTTTCTTCTGATATTAGATTTCAGACATTACTTATGGGATGGCTGATAGCATGCACTGTTAACATTTAATAATTTTAGAAATGTGTCTATTTTCTTCTGATATTAGATTTCAGACATTACTTATGGGATGGCTGATAGCATGCACTGTTAACATTTAATAATTTTAGAAATGTGTCTATTTTCTTCTGATATTAGATTTCAGACATTACTTATGGGATGGCTGATAGCATGCACTGTTAACATTTAATAATTTTAGAAATGTGTCTATTTTCTTCTGATATTAGATTTCAGACATTACATATGGGATGGCTGATAGCATGCACTGTTAACATTTAATAATTTTAGAAATGTGTCTATTTTCTTCTGATATTAGATTTCAGACATTACTTATGGGATGGCTGATAGCATGCACTGTTAACATTTAATAATTTTAGAAATGTGTCTATTTTCTTCTGATATTAGATTTCAGACATTACTTATGGGATGGCTGATAGCATGCACTGTTAACATTTAATAATTTTAGAAATGTGTCTATTTTCTTCTGATATTAGATTTCAGACATTACTTATGGGATGGCTGATAGCATGCACTGTTAACATTTAATAATTTTAGAAATGTGTCTATTTTCTTCTGATATTAGATTTCAGTCATTACATATGGGATGGCTGATAGCATGCACTGTTAACATTTAATAATTTTAGAAATGTGTCTTTTTTCTTCTGATATTAGATTTCAGACATTATATATGGGATGGCTGATAGCATGCACTGTTAACATTTAATAATTTTAGAAATGTGTCTATTTTCTTCTGATATTAGATTTCAGACATTACATATGGGATGGCTGATAGCATGCACTGTTAACATTTAATAATTTTAGAAATGTGTCTATTTTCTTCTGATATTAGATTTCAGACATTACTTATGGGATGGCTGATAGCATGCACTGGTAACATTTAATAATTTTAGAAATGTGTCTATTTTCTTCTGATATTAGATTTCAGACATTACTTATGGGATGGCTGATAGCATGCACTGTTAACATTTAATAATTTTAGAAATGTGTCTATTTTCTTCTGATATTAGATTTCAGACATTACATATGGGATGGCTGATAGCATGCACTGTTAACATTTAATAATTTTAGAAATGTGTCTATTTTCTTCTGATATTAGATTTCAGACATTACTTATGGGATGGCTGATAGCATGCACTGTTAACATTTAATAATTTTAGAAATGTGTCTATTTTCTTCTGATATTAGATTTCAGTCATTACATATGGGATGGCTGATAGCATGCACTGTTAACATTTAATAATTTTAGAAATGTGTTTTTTTTCTTCTGATATTAGATTTCAGACATTATATATGGGATGGCTGATAGCATGCACTGTTAACATTTAATAATTTTAGAAATGTGTCTATTTTCTTCTGATATTAGATTTCAGACATTACATATGGGATGGCTGATAGCATGCACTGTTAACATTTAATAATTTTAGAAATGTGTCTATTTTCTTCTGATATTAGATTTCAGACATTACTTATGGGATGGCTGATAGCATGCACTGGTAACATTTAATAATTTTAGAAATGTGTCTATTTTCTTCTGATATTAGATTTCAGACATTACTTATGGGAAGGCTGATAGCATGCACTGTTAACATTTAATAATTTTAGAAATGTGTCTATTTTCTTCTGATATTAGATTTCAGACATTACTTATGGGATGGCTGATAGCATGCACTGGTAACATTTAATAATTTTAGAAATGTGTCTATTTTCTTCTGATATTAGATTTCAGACATTACTTATGGGATGGCTGATAGCATGCACTGTTAACATTTAATAATTTTAGAAAAGTGTCTATTTTCTTCTGATATTAGATTTCAGACATTACTCATGGGATGGCTGATAGCATGAACTGTTAACATTTAATAATTTTAGAAATGTGTCTATTTTCTTCTGATATTAGATTTCAGACATTACTTATGGGATGGCTGATAGCATGCACTGTTAACATTTAATAATTTTAGAAATGTGTCTATTTTCTTCTGATATTAGATTTCAGACATTACATATGGGATGGCGGACAGCATGCACTGTTAACATTTAATAATTTTAGAAATGTGTCTATTTTCTTCTGATATTAGATTTCAGACATTACTTATGGGATGTCTGATAGCATGCACTGTTAACATTTAATAATTTTAGAAATGTGCCTATTTTTTTTTATATTAGATTTCAGACATTACTTATGGGATGGCTGATAGCATGCACTGTTAACATTTAATAATTTTAGAAATGTGTCTATTTTCTTCTGATATTAGATTTCAGACATTACATATGGGATGGCTGATAGCATGCACTGTTAACATTTAATAATTTTAGAAATGTGTCTATTTTCTTCTGATATTAGATTTCAGACATTACTTATGGGATGGCTGATAGCATGCACTGGTAACATTTAATAATTTTAGAAATGTGTCTATTTTCTTCTGATATTAGATTTCAGACATTACTTATGGGATGGCTGATAGCATGCACTGTTAACATTTAATAATTTTAGAAATGTGTCTATTTTCTTCTGATATTAGATTTCAGACATTACTTATGGGATGGCTGATAGCATGCACTGGTAACATTTAATAATTTTAGAAATGTGTCTATTTTCTTCTGATATTAGATTTCAGACATTACTTATGGGATGGCTGATAGCATGCACTGTTAACATTTAATAATTTTAGAAAAGTGTCTATTTTCTTCTGATATTAGATTTCAGACATTACTTATGGGATGGCTGATAGCATGAACTGTTAACATTTAATAATTTTAGAAATGTGTCTATTTTCTTCTGATATTAGATTTCAGACATTACTTATGGGATGGCTGATAGCATGCACTGTTAACATTTAATAATTTTAGAAATGTGTCTATTTTCTTCTGATATTAGATTTCAGACATTACATATGGGATGGCGGACAGCATGCACTGTTAACATTTAATAATTTTAGAAATGTGTCTATTTTCTTCTGATATTAGATTTCAGACATTACTTATGGGATGTCTGATAGCATGCACTGTTAACATTTAATAATTTTAGAAATGTGCCTATTTTTTTTTATATTAGATTTCAGACATTACTTATGGGATGGCTGATAGCATGCACTGTTAACATTTAATAATTTTAGAAATGTGTCTATTTTCTTCTGATATTAGATTTCAGACATTACTTATGGGATGGCTGATAGCATGCACTGTTAACATTTAATAATTTTAGAAATGTGTCTATTTTCTTCTGATATTAGATTTCAGACATTACTTATGGGATGGCTGATAGCATGCACTGGTAACATTTAATAATTTTAGAAATGTGTCTATTTTCTTCTGATATTAGATTTCAGACATTACTTATGGGATGGCTGATAGCATGCACTGTTAACATTTAATAATTTTAGAAAAGTGTCTATTTTCTTCTGATATTAGATTTCAGACATTACTTATGGGATGGCTGATAGCATGAACTGTTAACATTTAATAATTTTAGAAATGTGTCTATTTTCTTCTGATATTAGATTTCAGACATTACTGATGGGATGGCTGATAGCATGCACTGTTAACATTTAATAATTTTAGAAATGTGTCTATTTTCTTCTGATATTAGATTTCAGACATTACATATGGGATGGCGGACAGCATGCACTGTTAACATTTAATAATTTTAGAAATGTGTCTATTTTCTTCTGATATTAGATTTCAGACATTACTTATGGGATGTCTGATAGCATGCACTGTTAACATTTAATAATTTTAGAAATGTGCCTATTTTTTTTTTGTATTAGATTTCAGACATTACTTATGGGATGGCTGATAGCATGCACTGTTAACATTTAATAATTTTAGAAATGTATCTATTTTCTTCTGATATTAGATTTCAGACATTACTTATGGGATGGCTGATAGCATGCACTGTTAACATTTAATAATTTTGGAAATGTGTCTATTTTCTTCTGATATTAGATTTCAGACATTATTTATGGGATGGCTGATAGCATGCACTGTTAACATTTAATAATTTTAGAAATGTGTCTATTTTCTTCTTATATTAGATTTCAGACATGACTTATGGGATGGCTGATAGCATGCACTGTTAACATTTAATAATTTTAGAAATGTGTCTATTTTCTTCTGATATTAGATTTCAGACATTACTTATGGGATGGCTGATAGCCTGCACTGTTAACATTTAATAATTTTAGAAATGTGTCTATTTTCTTCTGATATTAGATTTCAGACATTACATATGGGATGGCTGATAGCATGCACTGTTAACATTTAATAATTTTAGAAATGTGTCTATTTTCTTCTGATATTAGATTTCAGACATTACTTATGGGATGGCTGATAGCATGCACTGTTAACATTTAATAATTTTAGAAATGTGTCTATTTTCTTCTGATATTAGATTTCAGACATTACTTATGGGATGGCTGATAGCATGCACTGTTAACATTTAATAATTTTAGAAATGTGTCTATTTTCTTCTGATATTAGATTTCAGACATTACTTATGGGATGGCTGATAGCATGCACTGTTAACATTTAATAATTTTAGAAAAGTGTCTATTTTCTTCTGATATTAGATTTCAGACATTACTTATGGGATGGCTGATAGCATGAACTGTTAACATTTAATAATTTTAGAAATGTGTCTATTTTCTTCTAATATTAGATTTCAGACATTACTTATGGGATGGCTGATAGCATGCACTGTTAACATTTAATAAATTTAGAAATGTGTCTATTTTCTTCTGATATTAGATTTCAGACATTACATATGGGATGGCGGACAGCATGCACTGTTAACATTTAATAATTTTAGAAATGTGTCTATTTTCTTCTGATATTAGATTTCAGACATTACTTATGGGATGGCTAATAGCATGCACTGTTAACATTTAATAATTTTAGAAATGTGTCTATTTTCTTCTGACAGTAGATTTCAGACATTACTTATGGGATGGCTGATAGCATGCACTGTTAACATTTAATAATTTTAGAAATGTGTCTATTTTCTTCTGATATTAGATTTCAGACATTACTTATGGGATGGCTGATAGCATGCATTGTTAACATTTAATAATTTTAGAAATGTGTCTATTTTCTTCTGATATTAGATTTCAGACATTACTTATGGGATGGCTGATAGCATGCACTGTTAACATTTAATAATTTTAGAAATGAGTCTATTTTCTTCTGATATTAGATTTCAGACATTACTTATGGGATGGCTGATAGCATGCACTGTTAACATTTAATAATTTTAGAAATGTGTCTATTTTCTTCTGATATTTGATTTAAGACATTACTTATGGGATGGCTGATTGCATGCACTGTTAACATTTAATAATTTTAGAAATGTGTCTATTTTCTTCTGATATTAGATTTCAGACATTACTTATGGGATGGCTGATAGCATGCACTGTTAACATTTAATAATTTTAGAAATGTGTCTATTTTCTTCTGATATTAGATTTCAGACATTACTTATGGGATGGCTGATAGCATGCACTGTTAACATTTAATAATTTTAGAAATGTGTCTATTTTCTTCTGATATTAGATTTCAGACATTACATATGGGATGGCGGACAGCATGCACTGTTAACATTTAATAATTTTAGAAATGTGTCTATTTTCATCTGATATTAGATTTCAGACATTACTTATGGGATGTCTGATAGCATGCACTGTTAACATTTAATAATTTTAGAAATGTGTCTATTTTCTTCTGATATTAGATTTCAGACATTACTTATGGGATGGCTGATAGCATGCACTGTTAACATTTAATAATTTTAGAAATGTGTCTATTTTCTTCTGATATTAGATTTCAGACATTACTTATGGGATGGCTAATAGCATGCACTGTTAACATTTAATAATTTTAGAAATGTGTCTATTTTCTTCTGACAGTAGATTTCAGACATTACTTATAGGATGGCTGATAGCATGCACTGTTAACATTTAATAATTTTAGAAATGTGTCTATTTTCTTCTGATATTAGATTTCAGACATTACTTATGGGATGGCTGATAGCATGCACTGTTAACATTTAATAATTTTAGAAATGAGTCTATTTTCTTCTGATATTAGATTTCAGACAGTACTTATGGGATGGCTGATAGCATGCACTGTTAACATTTAATAATTTTAGAAATGTGTCTATTTTCTTCTGATATTAGATTTCAGACATTACTTATGGGATGGCTGATAGCATGCACTGTTAACATTTAATAATTTTAGAAATGAGTCTATTTTCTTCTGATATTAGATTTCAGACATTACTTATGGGATGGCTGATAGCATGCACTGTTAACATTTAATAATTTTAGAAATGTGTCTATTTTCTTCTGATATTTGATTTAAGACATTACTTATGGGATGGCTGATTGCATGCACTGTTAACATTTAATAATTTTAGAAATGTGTCTATTTTCTTCTGATATTAGATTTCAGACATTACTTATGGGATGGCTGATAGCATGCACTGTTAACATTTAATAATTTTAGAAATGTGTCTATTTTCTTCTGATATTAGATTTCAGACATTACTTATGGGATGGCTGATAGCATACACTGTTAACATTTAATAATTTTAGAAATGTGTCTATTTTCTTCTGATATTAGATTTCAGACATTACTTATGGGATGGCTGATAGCATGCACTGTTAACATTTAATAATTTTAGAAATGTGTCTATTTTCTTCTGATATTAGATTTCAGACATTACTTATGGGATGGCTAATAGCATGCACTGTTAACATTTAATAATTTTAGAAATGTGTCTATTTTCTTCTGACAGTAGATTTCAGACATTACTTATGGGATGGCTGATAGCATGCACTGTTAACATTTAATAATTTTAGAAATGTGTCTATTTTCTTCTGATATTAGATTTCAGACATTACTTATGGGATGGCTGATAGCATGCACTGTTAACATTTAATAATTTTAGAAATGAGTCTATTTTCTTCTGATATTAGATTTCAGACATTACTTATGGGATGGCTGATAGCATGCACTGTTAACATTTAATAATTTTAGAAAAGTGTCTATTTTCTTCTGATATTAGATTTCAGACATTACTTATGGGATGTCTGATAGCATGCACTGTTAACATTTACTAATTTTAGAAATGTGCCTATTTTTTTTTATATTAGATTTCAGACATTACTTATGGGGTGGCTGATAGCATGCACTGTAACATTTAATAATTTTAGAAATGTGTCTATTTTCTTCTGATATTAGATTTCAGACATTACTTATGGGATGGCTGATAGCATGCACTGTTAACATTTAATAATTTTAGAAATGTGTCTATTTTCTTCTGATATTAGATTTCAGACATTACTTATGGGATGGCTGATAGCATGCACTGGTAACATTTAATAATTTTAGAAATGTGTCTATTTTCTTCTGATATTAGATTTCAGACATTACTTATGGGATGGCTGATAGCATGCACTGTTAACATTTAATAATTTTAGAAATGTGTCTATTTTCTTCTGATATTAGATTTCAGACATTACTTATGGGATGGCTGATAGCATGCACTGTTAACATTTAATAATTTTAGAAATGAGTCTATTTTCTTCTGATATTAGATTTCAGACAGTACTTATGGGATGGCTGATAGCATGCACTGTTAACATTTAATAATTTTAGAAATGTGTCTATTTTCTTCTGATATTAGATTTCAGACATTACTTATGGGATGGCTGATAGCATGCACTGTTAACATTTAATAATTTTAGAAATGAGTCTATTTTCTTCTGATATTAGATTTCAGACATTACTTATGGGATGGCTGATAGCATGCACTGTTAACATTTAATAATTTTAGAAATGTGTCTATTTTCTTCTGATATTTGATTTAAGACATTACTTATGGGATGGCTGATTGCATGCACTGTTAACATTTAATAATTTTAGAAATGTGTCTATTTTCTTCTGATATTAGATTTCAGACATTACTTATGGGATGGCTGATAGCATGCACTGTTAACATTTAATAATTTTAGAAATGTGTCTATTTTCTTCTGATATTAGATTTCAGACATTACTTATGGGATGGCTGATAGCATGCACTGTTAACATTTAATAATTTTAGAAATGTGTCTATTTTCTTCTGATATTAGATTTCAGACATTACTTATGGGATGGCTGATAGCATGCACTGTTAACATTTAATAATTTTAGAAATGTGTCTATTTTCTTCTGATATTAGATTTCAGACATTACTTATGGGATGGCTGATAGCATGCACTGTTAACATTTAATAATTTTAGAAATGAGTCTATTTTCTTCTGATATTAGATTTCAGACAGTACTTATGGGATGGCTGATAGCATGCACTGTTAACATTTAATAATTTTAGAAATGTGTCTATTTTCTTCTGATATTAGATTTCAGACATTACTTATGGGATGGCTGATAGCATGCACTGTTAACATTTAATAATTTTAGAAATGAGTCTATTTTCTTCTGATATTAGATTTCAGACATTACTTATGGGATGGCTGATAGCATGCACTGTTAACATTTAATAATTTTAGAAATGTGTCTATTTTCTTCTGATATTTGATTTAAGACATTACTTATGGGATGGCTGATTGCATGCACTGTTAACATTTAATAATTTTAGAAATGTGTCTATTTTCTTCTGATATTAGATTTCAGACATTACTTATGGGATGGCTGATAGCATGCACTGTTAACATTTAATAATTTTAGAAATGTGTCTATTTTCTTCTGATATTAGATTTCAGACATTACTTATGGGATGGCTGATAGCATGCACTGTTAACATTTAATAATTTTAGAAATGTGTCTATTTTCTTCTGATATTAGATTTCAGACATTACTTATGGGATGGCTGATAGCATGCACTGTTAACATTTAATAATTTTAGAAATGTGTCTATTTTCTTCTGATATTAGATTTCAGACATTACTTATGGGATGGCTAATAGCTTGCACTGTTAACATTTAATAATTTTAGAAATGTGTCTATTTTCTTCTGACAGTAGATTTCAGACATTACTTATGGGATGGCTGATAGCATGCACTGTTAACATTTAATAATTTTAGAAATGTGTCTATTTTCTTCTGATATTAGATTTCAGACATTACTTATGGGATGGCTGATAGCATGCACTGTTAACATTTAATAATTTTAGAAATGAGTCTATTTTCTTCTGATATTAGATTTCAGACATTACTTATGGGATGGCTGATAGCATGCACTGTTAACATTTAATAATTTTAGAAAAGTGTCTATTTTCTTCTGATATTTGATTTAAGACATTACTTATGGGATGGCTGATTGCCTGCACTGTTAACATTTAATAATTTTAGAAATGTGTCTATTTTCTTCTGACAGTAGATTTCAGACATTACTTATGGGATGGCTGATAGCATGCACTGTTAACATTTAATAATTTTAGAAAAGTGTCTATTTTCTTCTGATATTAGATTTCAGACATTACTTATGGGATGGCTGATAGCATGAACTGTTAACATTTAATAATTTTAGAAATGTGTCTATTTTCTTCTGATATTAGATTTCAGACATTACATATGGGATGGCGGACAGCATGCACTGTTAACATTTAATAATTTTAGAAATGTGTCTATTTTCTTCTGATATTAGATTTCAGACATTACTTATGGGATGTCTGATAGCATGCACTGTTAACATTTAATAATTTTAGAAATGTGCCTATTTTTTTTTTGTATTAGATTTCAGACATTACTTATGGGATGGCTGATAGCATGCACTGTTAACATTTAATAATTTTAGAAATGTATCTATTTTCTTCTGATATTAGATTTCAGACATTACTTATGGGATGGCTGATAGCATGCACTGTTAACATTTAATAATTTTGGAAATGTGTCTATTTTCTTCTGATATTAGATTTCAGACATTATTTATGGGATGGCTGATAGCATGCACTGTTAACATTTAATAATTTTAGAAATGTGTCTATTTTCTTCTTATATTAGATTTCAGACATTACTTATGGGATGGCTGATAGCATGCACTGTTAACATTTAATAATTTTAGAAATGTGTCTATTTTCTTCTGATATTAGATTTCAGACATTACTTATGGGATGGCTGATAGCATGCACTGTTAACATTTAATAATTTTAGAAATGTGTCTATTTTCTTCTGATATTAGATTTCAGACATTACATATGGGATGGCTGATAGCATGCACTGTTAACATTTAATAATTTTAGAAATGTGTCTATTTTCTTCTGATATTAGATTTCAGACATTACTTATGGGATGGCTGATAGCATGCACTGTTAACATTTAATAATTTTAGAAATGTGTCTATTTTCTTCTGATATTAGATTTCAGACATTACTTATGGGATGGCTGATAGCATGCACTGTTAACATTTAATAATTTTAGAAATGTGTCTATTTTCTTCTGATATTAGATTTCAGACATTACTTATGGGATGGCTGATAGCATGCACTGTTAACATTTAATAATTTTAGAAAAGTGTCTATTTTCTTCTGATATTAGATTTCAGACATTACTTATGGGATGGCTGATAGCATGAACTGTTAACATTTAATAATTTTAGAAATGTGTCTATTTTCTTCTAATATTAGATTTCAGACATTACTTATGGGATGGCTGATAGCATGCACTGTTAACATTTAATAATTTTAGAAATGTGTCTATTTTCTTCTGATATTAGATTTCAGACATTACATATGGGATGGCGGACAGCATGCACTGTTAACATTTAATAATTTTAGAAATGTGTCTATTTTTTTCTGATATTAGATTTCAGACATTACTTATGGGATGGCTGATAGCATGAACTGTTAACATTTAATAATTTTAGAAATGTGTCTATTTTCTTCTGATATTAGATTTCAGACATTACTTATGGGATGGCTGATAGCATGCACTGTTAACATTTAATAATTTTAGAAATGTGTCTATTTTCTTCTGATATTAGATTTCAGACATTACATATGGGATGGCGGACAGCATGCACTGTTAACATTTAATAATTTTAGAAATGTGTCTATTTTCTTCTGATATTAGATTTCAGACATTACTTATGGGATGTCTGATAGCATGCACTGTTAACATTTAATAATTTTAGAAATGTATCTATTTTCTTCTGATATTAGATTTCAGACATTACTTATGGGATGGCTGATAGCATGCACTGTTAACATTTAATAATTTTAGAAATGTGTCTATTTTCTTCTGATATTAGATTTCAGACATTACTTATGGGATGGCTGATAGCATGCACTGTTAACATTTAATAATTTTAGAAATGTGTCTATTTTCTTCTGATATTAGATTTCAGACATTACTTATGGGATGGCTGATAGCATGCACTGTTAACATTTAATAATTTTGGAAATGTGTCTATTTTCTTCTGATATTAGATTTCAGACATTATTTATGGGATTGCTGATAGCATGCACTGTTAACATTTAATAATTTTAGAAATCTGTCTATTTTCTTCTTATATTAGATTTCAGACATTACTTATGGGATGGCTGATAGCATGCACTGTTAACATTTAATAATTTTAGAAATGTGTCTATTTTCTTCTGATATTAGATTTCAGACATTACTTATGGGATGGCTGATAGCATGCACTGTTAACATTTAATAATTTTAGAAATGTGTCTATTTTCTTCTGATATTAGATTTCAGACATTACATATGGGATGGCTGATAGCATGCACTGTTAACATTTAATAATTTTAGAAATGTGTCTATTTTCTTCTGATATTAGATTTCAGACATTACTTATGGGATGTCTGATAGCATGCACTGTTAACATTTAATAATTTTAGAAATGTGTCTATTTTCTTCTGATATTAGATTTCAGACATTACTTATGGGATGGCAGATAGCATGCACTGTTAACATTTAATAATTTTAGAAAAGTGTCTATTTTCTTCTGATATTAGATTTCAGACATTACTTATGGGATGGCTGATAGCATGAACTGTTAACATTTAATAATTTTAGAAATGTGTCTATTTTCTTCTGATATTAGATTTCAGACATTACTTATGGGATGGCTGATAGCATGCACTGTTAACATTTAATAATTTTAGAAATGTGTCTATTTTCTTCTGATATTAGATTTCAGACATTACATATGGGATGGCGGACAGCATGCACTGTTAACATTTAATAATTTTAGAAATGTGTCTATTTTCTTCTGATATTAGATTTCAGACATTACTTATGGGATGGCTAATAGCATGCACTGTTAACATTTAATAATTTTAGAAATGTGTCTATTTTCTTCTGACAGTAGATTTCAGACATTACTTATGGGATGGCTGATAGCATGCACTGTTAACATTTAATAATTTTAGAAATGTGTCTATTTTCTTCTGATATTAGATTTCAGACATTACTTATGGGATGGCTGATAGCATGCACTGTTAACATTTAATAATTTTAGAAATGTGTCTATTTTCTTCTGATATTAGATTTCAGACATTACTTATGGGATGGCTGATAGCATGCACTGTTAACATTTAATAATTTTAGAAATGAGTCTATTTTCTTCTGATATTAGATTTCAGACATTACTTATGGGATGGCTGATAGCATGCACTGTTAACATTTAATAATTTTAGAAATGTGTCTATTTTCTTCTGATATTTGATTTAAGACATTACTTATGGGATGGCTGATTGCATGCACTGTTAACATTTAATAATTTTAGAAATGTGTCTATTTTCTTCTGATATTAGATTTCAGACATTACTTATGGGATGGCTGATAGCATGCACTGTTAACATTTAATAATTTTAGAAATGTGTCTATTTTCTTCTGATATTAGATTTCAGACATTACTTATGGGATGGCTGATAGCATGCACTGTTAACATTTAATAATTTTAGAAATGTGTCTATTTTCTTCTGATATTAGATTTCAGACATTACATATGGGATGGCGGACAGCATGCACTGTTAACATTTAATAATTTTAGAAATGTGTCTATTTTCATCTGATATTAGATTTCAGACATTACTTATGGGATGTCTGATAGCATGCACTGTTAACATTTAATAATTTTAGAAATGTGTCTATTTTCTTCTGATATTAGATTTCAGACATTACTTATGGGATGGCTGATAGCATGCACTGTTAACATTTAATAATTTTAGAAATGTGTCTATTTTCTTCTGATATTAGATTTCAGACATTACTTATGGGATGGCTAATAGCATGCACTGTTAACATTTAATAATTTTAGAAATGTGTCTATTTTCTTCTGACAGTAGATTTCAGACATTACTTATGGGATGGCTGATAGCATGCACTGTTAACATTTAATAATTTTAGAAATGTGTCTATTTTCTTCTGATATTAGATTTCAGACATTACTTATGGGATGGCTGATAGCATGCACTGTTAACATTTAATAATTTTAGAAATGAGTCTATTTTCTTCTGATATTAGATTTCAGACAGTACTTATGGGATGGCTGATAGCATGCACTGTTAACATTTAATAATTTTAGAAATGTGTCTATTTTCTTCTGATATTAGATTTCAGACATTACTTATGGGATGGCTGATAGCATGCACTGTTAACATTTAATAATTTTAGAAATGAGTCTATTTTCTTCTGATATTAGATTTCAGACATTACTTATGGGATGGCTGATAGCATGCACTGTTAACATTTAATAATTTTAGAAATGTGTCTATTTTCTTCTGATATTTGATTTAAGACATTACTTATGGGATGGCTGATTGCATGCACTGTTAACATTTAATAATTTTAGAAATGTGTCTATTTTCTTCTGATATTAGATTTCAGACATTACTTATGGGATGGCTGATAGCATGCACTGTTAACATTTAATAATTTTAGAAATGTGTCTATTTTCTTCTGATATTAGATTTCAGATATTACTTATGGGATGGCTGATAGCATGCACTGTTAACATTTAATAATTTTAGAAATGTGTCTATTTTCTTCTGATATTAGATTTCAGACATTACTTATGGGATGGCTGATAGCATGCACTGTTAACATTTAATAATTTTAGAAATGTGTCTATTTTCTTCTGATATTAGATTTCAGACATTACTTATGGGATGGCTAATAGCATGCACTGTTAACATTTAATAATTTTAGAAATGTGTCTATTTTCTTCTGACAGTAGATTTCAGACATTACTTATGGGATGGCTGATAGCATGCACTGTTAACATTTAATAATTTTAGAAATGTGTCTATTTTCTTCTGATATTAGATTTCAGACATTACTTATGGGATGGCTGATAGCATGCACTGTTAACATTTAATAATTTTAGAAATGAGTCTATTTTCTTCTGATATTAGATTTCAGACATTACTTATGGGATGGCTGATAGCATGCACTGTTAACATTTAATAATTTTAGAAAAGTGTCTATTTTCTTCTGATATTTGATTTAAGACATTACTTATGGGATGGCTGATTGCCTGCACTGTTAACATTTAATAATTTTAGAAATGTGTCTATTTTCTTCTGACAGTAGATTTCAGACATTACTTATGGGATGGCTGATAGCATGCACTGTTAACATTTAATAATTTTAGAAATGTGTATATTTTCTTCTGATATTAGATTTCAGACATTACTTATGGGATGGCTGATAGCATGCACTGTTAACATTTAATAATTTTAGAAATGTGTCTATTTTCTTCTGATATTAGATTTCAGACATTACTTATGGGATGGCTGATAGCATGCACTGTTAACATTTAATAATTTTAGAAATGTATCTATTTTCTTCTGATATTAGATTTCAGACATTACTTATGGGATGGCTGATAGCATGCACTGTTAACATTTAATAATTTTAGAAATGTGTCTATTTTCTTCTGATATTAGATTTCAGACATTACTTATGGGATGGCTAATAGCATGCACTGTTAACATTTAATAATTTTAGAAATGTGTCTATTTTCTTCTGATATTAGATTTCAGACATTACTTATGGGATGGCTGATAGCATGCACTGTTAACATTTAATAATTTTAGAAATGAGTCTATTTTCTTCTGATATTAGATTTCAGACATTACTTATGAGATGGCTGATAGCATGCACTGTTAACATTTAATAATTTTAGAAATGTGTCTATTTTCTTCTGATATTTGATTTAAGACATTACTTATGGGATGGCTGATTGCATGCACTGTTAACATTTAATAATTTTAGAAATGTGTCTATTTTCTTCTGATATTAGATTTCAGACATTACTTATGGGATGGCTGATAGCATGCACTGTTAACATTTAATAATTTTAGAAATGTGTCTATTTTCTTCTGATATTAGATTTCAGACATTACTTATGGGATGGCTGATAGCATGCACTGTTAACATTTAATAATTTTAGAAATGTGTCTATTTTCTTCTGATATTAGATTTCAGACATTACATATGGGATGGCGGACAGCATGCACTGTTAACATTTAATAATTTTAGAAATGTGTCTATTTTCATCTGATATTAGATTTCAGACATTACTTATGGGATGTCTGATAGCATGCACTGTTAACATTTAATAATTTTAGAAATGTGTCTATTTTCTTCTAATATTAGATTTCAGACATTACTTATGGGATGGCTGATAGCATGCACTGTTAACATTTAATAATTTTAGAAATGTGTCTATTTTCTTCTGATATTAGATTTCAGACATTACTTATGGGATGGCTAATAGCATGCACTGTTAACATTTAATAATTTTAGAAATGTGTCTATTTTCTTCTGACAGTAGATTTCAGACATTACTTATGGGATGGCTGATAGCATGCACTGTTAACATTTAATAATTTTAGAAATGTGTCTATTTTCTTCTGATATTAGATTTCAGACATTACTTATGGGATGGCTGATAGCATGCACTGTTAACATTTAATAATTTTAGAAATGTGTCTATTTTCTTCTGATATTAGATTTCAGACATTACTTATGGGATGGCTGATAGCATGCACTGTTAACATTTAATAATTTTAGAAATGAGTCTATTTTCTTCTGATATTAGATTTCAGACATTACTTATGGGATGGCTGATAGCATGCACTGTTAACATTTAATAATTTTAGAAATGTGTCTATTTTCTTCTGATATTTGATTTAAGACATTACTTATGGGATGGCTGATTGCATGCACTGTTAACATTTAATAATTTTAGAAATGTGTCTATTTTCTTCTGATATTAGATTTCAGACATTACTTATGGGATGGCTGATAGCATGCACTGTTAACATTTAATAATTTTAGAAATGTGTCTATTTTCTTCTGATATTAGATTTCAGACATTACTTATGGGATGGCTGATAGCATGCACTGTTAACATTTAATAATTTTAGAAATGTGTCTATTTTCTTCTGATATTAGATTTCAGACATTACATATGGGATGGCGGACAGCATGCACTGTTAACATTTAATAATTTTAGAAATGTGTCTATTTTCATCTGATATTAGATTTCAGACATTACTTATGGGATGTCTGATAGCATGCACTGTTAACATTTAATAATTTTAGAAATGTGTCTATTTTCTTCTGATATTAGATTTCAGACATTACTTATGGGATGGCTGATAGGATGCACTGTTAACATTTAATAATTTTAGAAATGAGTCTATTTTCTTCTGATATTAGATTTCAGACATTACTTATGGGATGGCTGTTAGCATGCACTGTTAACATTTAATAATTTTAGAAAAGTGTCTATTTTCTTCTGATATTTGATTTAAGACATTACTTATGGGATGGCTGATTGCATGCACTGTTAACATTTAATAATTTTAGAAATGTGTCTATTTTCTTCTGACAGTAGATTTCAGACATTACTTATGGGATGGCTGATAGCATGCACTGTTAACATTTAATAATTTTAGAAATGTGTATATTTTCTTCTGATATTAGATTTCAGACATTACTTATGGGATGGCTGATAGCATGCACTGTTAACATTTAATAATTTTAGAAATGTGTCAATTTTCTTCTGATATTAGATTTCAGACATTACTTATGGGATGGCTGATAGCATGCACTGTTAACATTTAATAATTTTAGAAATGTATCTATTTTCTTCTGATATTAGATTTCAGACATTACTTATGGGATGGCTGATAGCATGCACTGTTAACATTTAATAATTTTAGAAATGTGTCTATTTTCTTCTGATATTAGATTTCAGACATTACTTATGGGATGGCTAATAGCATGCACTGTTAACATTTAATAATTTTAGAAATGTGTCTATTTTCTTCTGACAGTAGATTTCAGACATTACTTATGGGATGGCTGATAGCATGCACTGTTAACATTTAATAATTTTAGAAATGTGTCTATTTTCTTCTGATATTAGATTTCAGACATTACTTATGGGATGGCTGATAGCATGCACTGTTAACATTTAATAATTTTAGAAATGTGTCTATTTTCTTCTGATATTAGATTTCAGACATTACTTATGGGATGGCTGATAGCATGCACTGTTAACATTTAATAATCTTAGAAATGAGTCTATTTTCTTCTGATATTAGATTTCAGACATTACTTATGGGATGGCTGATAGCATGCACTGTTAACATTTAATAATTTTAGAAATGTGTCTATTTTCCTCTGATATTTGATTTAAGACATTACTTATGGGATGGCTGATTGCATGCACTGTTAACATTTAATAATTTTAGAAATGTGTCTATTTTCTTCTGATATTAGATTTCAGACATTACTTATGGGATGGCTGATAGCATGCACTGTTAACATTTAATAATTTTAGAAATGTGTCTATTTTCTTCTGATATTAGATTTCAGACATTACTTATGGGATGGCTGATAGCATGCACTGTTAACATTTAATAATTTTAGAAATGTGTCTATTTTCTTCTGATATTAGATTTCAGACATTACATATGGGATGGCGGACAGCATGCACTGTTAACATTTAATAATTTTAGAAATGTGTCTATTTTCTTCTGATATTAGATTTCAGACATTACTTATGGGATGGCTGATAGCATGCACTGTTAACATTTAATAATTTTAGAAAAGTGTCTATTTTCTTCTGATATTTGATTTAAGACATTACTTATGGGATGGCTGATTGCATGCACTGTTAACATTTAATAATTTTAGAAATGTGTCTATTTTCTTCTGACAGTAGATTTCAGACATTACTTATGGGATGGCTGATAGCATGCACTGTTAACATTTAATAATTTTAGAAATGTGTATATTTTCTTCTGATATTAGATTTCAGACATTACTTATGGGATGGCTGATAGCATGCACTGTTAACATTTAATAATTTTAGAAATGTGTCTATTTTCTTCTGATATTAGATTTCAGACATTACTTATGGGATGGCTGATAGCATGCACTGTTAACATTTAATAATTTTAGAAATGTGTCTATTTTCTTCTGATATTGGATTTCAGACATTACTTATGGGATGGCTGATAGCATCCACTGTTAACATTTAATAATTTTAGAAATGTGTCTATTTTCTACTGATATTAGATTTGAGACATTACATATGGGATGGCTGATAGCATGCACTGTTAACATTTAATAATTTTAGAAATGTGTCTATTTTCTTCTGATATTAGATTTCAGACATTACTTATGGGATGGCTGATAGCATGCACTGTTAACATTTAATAATTTTAGAAATGTGTCTATTTTCTTCTGATATTAGATTTCAGACATTACTTATGGGATGGCTGATAGCATGCACTGGTAACATTTAATAAATTTAGAAATGTGTCTATTTTCTTCTGATATTAGATTTTAGACATTACTTATGGGATGGCTGATAGCATGCACTGTTAACATTTAATAATTTTAGAAAAGTGTCTATTTTCTTCTGATATTAGGTTTCAGACATTACTTATGGGATGGCTGATAGCATGAACTGTTAACATTTAATAATTTTAGAAATGTGTCTATTTTCTTCTGATATTAGATTTCAGACATTACTTATGGGATGGCTGATAGCATGCACTGTTAACATTTAATAATTTTAGAAATGTGTCTATTTTCTTCTGATATTAGATTTCAGACATTACATATGGGATGGCGGACAGCATGCACTGTTAACATTTAATAATTTTAGAAATGTGTCTATTTTCTTCTGATATTAGATTTCAGACATTACTTATGGGATGTCTGATAGCATGCACTGTTAACATTTAATAATTTTAGAAATGTGCCTATTTTTTTTTTGTATTAGATTTCAGACATTACTTATGGGATGGCTGATAGCATGCACTGTTAACATTTAATAATTTTAGAAATGTGTCTATTTTCTTCTGATATTAGATTTCAGACATTACTTATGGGATGGCTGATAGCATGCACTGTTAACATTTAATAATTTTGGAAATGTGTCTATTTTCTTCTGATATTAGATTTCAGACATTATTTATGGGATGGCTGATAGCATGCACTGTTAACATTTAATAATTTTAGAAATGTGTCTATTTTCTTCTTATATTAGATTTCAGACATTACTTATGGGATGGCTGATAGCATGCACTGTTAACATTTAATAATTTTAGAAATGTGTCTATTTTCTTCTGATATTAGATTTCAGACATTACTTATGGGATGTCTGATAGCATGCACTGTTAACATTTAATAATTTTAGAAATGTGTCTATTTTCTTCTGATATTAGATTTCAGACATTACTTATGGGATGGCTGATAGCATGCACTGTTAACATTTAATAATTTTAGAAATGTGTCTATTTTCTTCTGATATTAGATTTCAGACATTACTTATGGGATGGCTGATAGCATGCACTGTTAACATTTAATAATTTTAGAAATGTGTCTATTTTCTTCTGATATTAGATTTCAGACATTACTTATGGGATGGCTGATAGCATGCACTGTTAACATTTAATAATTTTAGAAAAGTGTCTATTTTCTTCTGATATTAGATTTCAGACATTACTTATGGGATGGCTGATAGCATGAACTGTTAACATTTAATAATTTTAGAAATGTGCTATTTTCTTCTAATATTAGATTTCAGACATTACTTATGGGATGGCTGATAGCATGCACTGTTAACATTTAATAATTTTAGAAATGTGTCTATTTTCTTCTGATATTAGATTTCAGACATTACATATGGGATGGCGGACAGCATGCACTGTTAACATTTAATAATTTTAGAAATTTGTCTATTTTTTTCTGATATTAGATTTCAGACATTACTTATGGGATGGCTGATAGCATGAACTGTTAACATTTAATAATTTTAGAAATGTGTCTATTTTCTTCTGATATTAGATTTCAGACATTACTTATGGGATGGCTGATAGCATGCACTGTTAACATTTAATAATTTTAGAAATGTGTCTATTTTCTTCTGATATTAGATTTCAGACATTACATATGGGATGGCGGACAGCATGCACTGTTAACATTTAATAATTTTAGAAATGTGTCTATTTTCTTCTGATATTAGATTTCAGACATTACTTATGGGATGTCTGATAGCATGCACTGTTAACATTTAATAATTTTAGAAATGTATCTATTTTCTTCTGATATTAGATTTCAGACATTACTTATGGGATGGCTGATAGCATGCACTGTTAACATTTAATAATTTTAGAAATGTGTCTATTTTCTTCTGATATTAGATTTCAGACATTACTTATGGGATGGCTGATAGCATGCACTGTTAACATTTAATAATTTTAGAAAAGTGTCTATTTTCTTCTGATATTAGATTTCAGACATTACTTATGGGATGGCTGATAGCATGAACTGTTAACATTTAATAATTTTAGAAATGTGTCTATTTTCTTCTAATATTAGATTTCAGACATTACTTATGGGATGGCTGATAGCATGCACTGTTAACATTTAATAATTTTAGAAATGTGTCTATTTTCTTCTGATATTAGATTTCAGACATTACATATGGGATGGCGGACAGCATGCACTGTTAACATTTAATAATTTTAGAAATGTGTCTATTTTTTTCTGATATTAGATTTCAGACATTACTTATGGGATGGCTGATAGCATGAACTGTTAACATTTAATAATTTTAGAAATGTGTCTATTTTCTTCTGATATTAGATTTCAGACATTACTTATGGGATGGCTTATAGCATGCACTGTTAACATTTAATAATTTTAGAAATGTGTCTATTTTCTTCTGATATTAGATTTCAGACATTACATATGGGATGGCGGACAGCATGCACTGTTAACATTTAATAATTTTAGAAATGTGTCTATTTTCTTCTGATATTAGATTTCAGACATTATTTATGGGATGTCTGATAGCATGCACTGTTAACATTTAATAATTTTAGAAATGTATCTATTTTCTTCTGATATTAGATTTCAGACATTACTTATGGGATGGCTGATAGCATGCACTGTTAACATTTAATAATTTTAGAAATGTGTCTATTTTCTTCTGATATTAGATTTCAGACATTACTTATGGGATGGCTGATAGCATGCACTGTTAACATTTAATAATTTTGGAAATGTGTCTATTTTCTTCTGATATTAGATTTCAGACATTATTTATGGGATGGCTGATAGCATGCACTGTTAACATTTAATAATTTTAGAAATCTGTCTATTTTCTTCTTATATTAGATTTCAGACATTACTTATGGGATGGCTGATAGCATGCACTGTTAACATTTAATAATTTTAGAAATGTGTCTATTTTCTTCTGATATTAGATTTCAGACATTACTTATGGGATGGCTGATAGCATGCACTGTTAACATTTAATAATTTTAGAAATGTGTCTATTTTCTTCTGATATTAGATTTCAGACATTACATATGGGATGGCTGATAGCATGCACTGTTAACATTTAATAATTTTAGAAATGTGTCTATTTTCTTCTGATATTAGATTTCAGACATTACTTATGGGATGGCTGATAGCATGCACTGTTAACATTTAATAATTTTAGAAATGTGTCTATTTTCTTCTGATATTAGATTTCAGAAATTACTTATGGGATGGCTGATAGCATGCACTGTTAACATTTAATAATTTTAGAAATGTGTCTATTTTCTTCTGATATTAGATTTCAGACATTACTTATGGGATGTCTGATAGCATGCACTGTTAACATTTAATAATTTTAGAAAAGTGTCTATTTTCTTCTGATATTAGATTTCAGACATTACTTATGGGATGGCTGATAGCATGAACTGTTAACATTTAATAATTTTAGAAATGTGTCTATTTTCTTCTGATATTTGATTTAAGACATTACTTATGGGATGGCTGATTGCATGCACTGTTAACATTTAATAATTTTAGAAATGTGTCTATTTTCTTCTGATATTAGATTTCAGACATTACTCATGGGATGGCTGATAGCATGCACTGTTAACATTTAATAATTTTAGAAATGTGTCTATTTTCTTCTGATATTAGATTTCAGACATTACTTATGGGATGGCTGATAGCATGCACTGTTAACATTTAATAATTTTAGAAATGTGTCTATTTTCTTCTGATATTAGATTTCAGACATTACATATGGGATGGCGGACAGCATGCACTGTTAACATTTAATAATTTTAGAAATGTGTCTATTTTCATCTGATATTAGATTTCAGACATTACTTATGGGATGTCTGATAGCATGCACTGTTAACATTTAATAATTTTAGAAATGTGGCTATTTTCTTCTGATATTAGATTTCAGACATTACTTATGGGATGGCTGATAGCATGCACTGTTAACATTTAATAATTTTAGAAATGTGTCTATTTTCTTCTGATATTAGATTTCAGACATTACTTATGGGATGGCTAATAGCATGCACTGTTAACATTTAATAATTTTAGAAATGTGTCTATTTTCTTCTGACAGTAGATTTCAGACATTACTTATGGGATGGCTGATAGCATGCACTGTTAACATTTAATAATTTTAGAAATGTGTCTATTTTCTTCTGATATTAGATTTCAGACATTACTTATGGGATGGCTGATAGCATGCACTGTTAACATTTAATAATTTTAGAAATGAGTCTATTTTCTTCTGATATTAGATTTCAGACATTACTTATGGGATGGCTGATAGCATGCACTGTTAACATTTAATAATTTTAGAAAAGTGTCTATTTTCTTCTGATATTTGATTTAAGACATTACTTATGGGATGGCTGATTGCATGCACTGTTAACATTTAATAATTTTAGAAATGTGTCTATTTTCTTCTGACAGTAGATTTCAGACATTACTTATGGGATGGCTGATAGCATGCACTGTTAACATTTAATAATTTTAGAAATGTGTATATTTTCTTCTGATATTAGATTTCAGACATTACTTATGGGATGGCTGATAGCATGCACTGTTAACATTTAATAATTTTAGAAATGTGTCTATTTTCTTCTGATATTAGATTTCAGACATTACTTATGGGATGGCTGATAGCATGCACTGTTAACATTTAATAATTTTAGAAATGTATCTATTTTCTTCTGATATTAGATTTCAGACATTACTTATGGGATGGCTGATAGCATGCACTGTTAACATTTAATAATTTTAGAAATGTGTCTATTTTCTTCTGATATTAGATTTCAGATATTACTTATGGGATGGCTAATAGCATGCACTGTTAACATTTAATAATTTTAGAAATGTGTCTATTTTCTTCTGACAGTAGATTTCAGACATTACTTATGGGATGGCTGATAGCATGCACTGTTAACATTTAATAATTTTAGAAATGTGTCTATTTTCTTCTGATATTAGATTTCAGACATTACTTATGGGATGGCTGATAGCATGCACTGTTAACATTTAATAATTTTAGAAATGTGTCTATTTTCTTCTGATATTAGATTTCAGACATTACTTATGGGATGGCTGATAGCATGCACTGTTAACATTTAATAATTTTAGAAATGAGTCTATTTTCTTCTGATATTAGATTTCAGACATTACTTATGGGATGGCTGATAGCATGCACTGTTAACATTTAATAATTTTAGAAATGTGTCTATTTTCTTCTGATATTTGATTTAAGACATTACTTATGGGATGGCTGATTGCATGCACTGTTAACATTTAATAATTTTAGAAATGTGTCTATTTTCTTCTGATATTAGATTTCAGACATTACTTATGGGATGGCTGATAGCATGCACTGTTAACATTTAATAATTTTAGAAATGTGTCTATTTTCTTCTGATATTAGATTTCAGACATTACCTATGGGATGGCTGATAGCATGCACTGTTAACATTTAATAATTTTAGAAATGTGTCTATTTTCTTCTGATATTAGATTTCAGACATTACATATGGGATTGCGGACAGCATGCACTGTTAACATTTAATAATTTTAGAAATGTGTCTATTTTCATCTGATATTAGATTTCAGACATTACTTATGGGATGTCTGATAGCATGCACTGTTAACATTTAATAATTTTAGAAATGTGTCTATTTTCTTCTGATATTAGATTTCAGACATTACTTATGGGATGGCTGATAGCATGCACTGTTAACATTTAATAATTTTAGAAATGTGTCTATTTTCTTCTGATATTAGATTTCAGACATTACTCATGGGATGGCTGATAGCATGCACTGTTAACATTTAATAATTTTAGAAATGTGTCTATTTTCTTCTGATATTAGATTTCAGACATTACTTATGGGATGGCTGATAGCATGCACTGTTAACATTTAATAATTTTAGAAATGTGTCTATTTTCTTCTGATATTAGATTTCAGACATTACATATGGGATGGCGGACAGCATGCACTGTTAACATTTAATAATTTTAGAAATGTGTCTATTTTCATCTGATATTAGATTTCAGACATTACTTATGGGATGTCTGATAGCATGCACTGTTAACATTTAATAATTTTAGAAATGTGGCTATTTTCTTCTGATATTAGATTTCAGACATTACTTATGGGATGGCTGATAGCATGCACTGTTAACATTTAATAATTTTAGAAATGTGTCTATTTTCTTCTGATATTAGATTTCAGACATTACTTATGGGATGGCTAATAGCATGCACTGTTAACATTTAATAATTTTAGAAATGTGTCTATTTTCTTCTGACAGTAGATTTCAGACATTACTTATGGGATGGCTGATAGCATGCACTGTTAACATTTAATAATTTTAGAAATGTGTCTATTTTCTTCTGATATTAGATTTCAGACATTACTTATGGGATGGCTGATAGCATGCACTGTTAACATTTAATAATTTTAGAAATGAGTCTATTTTCTTCTGATATTAGATTTCAGACATTACTTATGGGATGGCTGATAGCATGCACTGTTAACATTTAATAATTTTAGAAAAGTGTCTATTTTCTTCTGATATTTGATTTAAGACATTACTTATGGGATGGCTGATTGCATGCACTGTTAACATTTAATAATTTTAGAAATGTGTCTATTTTCTTCTGACAGTAGATTTCAGACATTACTTATGGGATGGCTGATAGCATGCACTGTTAACATTTAATAATTTTAGAAATGTGTCTATTTTCTTCTAATATTAGATTTCAGACATTACTTATGGGATGGCTGATAGCATGCACTGTTAACATTTAATAATTTTAGAAATGTGTCTATTTTCTTCTGATATTAGATTTCAGACATTACATATGGGATGGCGGACAGCATGCACTGTTAACATTTAATAATTTTAGAAATGTGTCTATTTTTTTCTGATATTAGATTTCAGACATTACTTATGGGATGGCTGATAGCATGAACTGTTAACATTTAATAATTTTAGAAATGTGTCTATTTTCTTCTGATATTAGATTTCAGACATTACTTATGGGATGGCTTATAGCATGCACTGTTAACATTTAATAATTTTAGAAATGTGTCTATTTTCTTCTGATATTAGATTTCAGACATTACATATGGGATGGCGGACAGCATGCACTGTTAACATTTAATAATTTTAGAAATGTGTCTATTTTCTTCTGATATTAGATTTCAGACATTATTTATGGGATGTCTGATAGCATGCACTGTTAACATTTAATAATTTTAGAAATGTATCTATTTTCTTCTGATATTAGATTTCAGACATTACTTATGGGATGGCTGATAGCATGCACTGTTAACATTTAATAATTTTAGAAATGTGTCTATTTTCTTCTGATATTAGATTTCAGACATTACTTATGGGATGGCTGATAGCATGCACTGTTAACATTTAATAATTTTGGAAATGTGTCTATTTTCTTCTGATATTAGATTTCAGACATTATTTATGGGATGGCTGATAGCATGCACTGTTAACATTTAATAATTTTAGAAATCTGTCTATTTTCTTCTTATATTAGATTTCAGACATTACTTATGGGATGGCTGATAGCATGCACTGTTAACATTTAATAATTTTAGAAATGTGTCTATTTTCTTCTGATATTAGATTTCAGACATTACTTATGGGATGGCTGATAGCATGCACTGTTAACATTTAATAATTTTAGAAATGTGTCTATTTTCTTCTGATATTAGATTTCAGACATTACATATGGGATGGCTGATAGCATGCACTGTTAACATTTAATAATTTTAGAAATGTGTCTATTTTCTTCTGATATTAGATTTCAGACATTACTTATGGGATGGCTGATAGCATGCACTGTTAACATTTAATAATTTTAGAAATGTGTCTATTTTCTTCTGATATTAGATTTCAGAAATTACTTATGGGATGGCTGATAGCATGCACTGTTAACATTTAATAATTTTAGAAATGTGTCTATTTTCTTCTGATATTAGATTTCAGACATTACTTATGGGATGGCTGATAGCATGCACTGTTAACGTTTAATAATTTTAGAAAAGTGTCTATTTTCTTCTGATATTAGATTTCAGACATTACTTATGGGATGGCTGATAGCATGAACTGTTAACATTTAATAATTTTAGAAATGTGTCTATTTTCTTCTAATATTAGATTTAAGACATTACTTATGGGATGGCTGATAGCATGCACTGTTAACATTTAATAATTTTAGAAATGTGTCTATTTTCTTCTGATATTAGATTTCAGACATTACATATGGGATGGCGGACAGCATGCACTGTTAACATTTAATAATTTTAGAAATGTGTCTATTTTCTTCTGATATTAGATTTCAGACATTACTTATGGGATGTCTGATAGCATGCACTGTTAACATTTAATAATTTTAGAAATGTGTCTATTTTCTTCTGATATTAGAGTTCAGACATTACTTATGGGATGGCTGATAGCATGCACTGTTAACATTTAATAATTTTAGAAATGAGTCTATTTTCTTCTGATATTAGATTTCAGACATTACTTATGGGATGGCTGATAGCATGCACTGTTAACATTTAATAATTTTAGAAAAGTGTCTATTTTCTTCTGATATTTGATTTAAGACATTACTTATGGGATGGCTGATTGCATGCACTGTTAACATTTAATAATTTTAGAAATGTGTCTATTTTCTTCTGACAGTAGATTTCAGACATTACTTATGGGATGGCTGATAGCATGCACTGTTAACATTTAATAATTTTAGAAATGTGTCTATTTTCTTCTAATATTAGATTTCAGACATTACTTATGGGATGGCTGATAGCATGCACTGTTAACATTTAATAATTTTAGAAATGTGTCTATTTTCTTCTGATATTAGATTTCAGACATTACATATGGGATGGCGGACAGCATGCACTGTTAACATTTAATAATTTTAGAAATGTGTCTATTTTTTTCTGATATTAGATTTCAGACATTACTTATGGGATGGCTGATAGCATGAACTGTTAACATTTAATAATTTTAGAAATGTGTCTATTTTCTTCTGATATTAGATTTCAGACATTACTTATGGGATGGCTTATAGCATGCACTGTTAACATTTAATAATTTTAGAAATGTGTCTATTTTCTTCTGATATTAGATTTCAGACATTACATATGGGATGGCGGACAGCATGCACTGTTAACATTTAATAATTTTAGAAATGTGTCTATTTTCTTCTGATATTAGATTTCAGACATTATTTATGGGATGTCTGATAGCATGCACTGTTAACATTTAATAATTTTAGAAATGTATCTATTTTCTTCTGATATTAGATTTCAGACATTACTTATGGGATGGCTGATAGCATGCACTGTTAACATTTAATAATTTTAGAAATGTGTCTATTTTCTTCTGATATTAGATTTCAGACATTACTTATGGGATGGCTGATAGCATGCACTGTTAACATTTAATAATTTTGGAAATGTGTCTATTTTCTTCTGATATTAGATTTCAGACATTATTTATGGGATGGCTGATAGCATGCACTGTTAACATTTAATAATTTTAGAAATCTGTCTATTTTCTTCTTATATTAGATTTCAGACATTACTTATGGGATGGCTGATAGCATGCACTGTTAACATTTAATAATTTTAGAAATGTGTCTATTTTCTTCTGATATTAGATTTCAGACATTACTTATGGGATGGCTGATAGCATGCACTGTTAACATTTAATAATTTTAGAAATGTGTCTATTTTCTTCTGATATTAGATTTCAGACATTACATATGGGATGGCTGATAGCATGCACTGTTAACATTTAATAATTTTAGAAATGTGTCTATTTTCTTCTGATATTAGATTTCAGACATTACTTATGGGATGGCTGATAGCATGCACTGTTAACATTTAATAATTTTAGAAATGTGTCTATTTTCTTCTGATATTAGATTTCAGAAATTACTTATGGGATGGCTGATAGCATGCACTGTTAACATTTAATAATTTTAGAAATGTGTCTATTTTCTTCTGATATTAGATTTCAGACATTACTTATGGGATGGCTGATAGCATGCACTGTTAACATTTAATAATTTTAGAAAAGTGTCTATTTTCTTCTGATATTAGATTTCAGACATTACTTATGGGATGGCTGATAGCATGAACTGTTAACATTTAATAATTTTAGAAATGTGTCTATTTTCTTCTAATATTAGATTTAAGACATTACTTATGGGATGGCTGATAGCATGCACTGTTAACATTTAATAATTTTAGAAATGTGTCTATTTTCTTCTGATATTAGATTTCAGACATTACATATGGGATGGCGGACAGCATGCACTGTTAACATTTAATAATTTTAGAAATGTGTCTATTTTCTTCTGATATTAGATTTCAGACATTACTTATGGGATGTCTGATAGCATGCACTGTTAACATTTAATAATTTTAGAAATGTGTCTATTTTCTTCTGATATTAGAGTTCAGACATTACTTATGGGATGGCTGATAGCATGCACTGTTAACATTTAATAATTTTAGAAAAGTGTCTATTTTCTTCTGATATTAGATTTCAGACATTACTTATGGGATGGCTGATAGCATGAACTGTTAACATTTAATAATTTTAGAAATGTGTCTATTTTCTTCTGATATTAGATTTCAGACATTACTTATGGGATGGCTGATAGCATGCACTGTTAACATTTAATAATTTTAGAAATGTGTCTATTTTCTTCTGATATTAGATTTCAGACATTACATATGGGATGGCGGACAGCATGCACTGTTAACATTTAATAATTTTAGAAATGTGTCTATTTTCTTCTGATATTAGATTTCAGACATTACTTATGGGATGTCTGATAGCATGCACTGTTAACATTTAATAATTTTAGAAATGTATCTATTTTCTTCTGATATTAGATTTCAGACATTACTTATGGGATGGCTGATAGCATGCACTGTTAACATTTAATAATTTTAGAAATGTGTCTATTTTCTTCTGATATTAGATTTCAGACATTACTTATGGGATGGCTAATAGCATGCACTGTTAACATTTAATAATTTTAGAAATGTGTCTATTTTCTTCTGACAGTAGATTTCAGACATTACTTATGGGATGGCTGATAGCATGCACTGTTAACATTTAATAATTTTAGAAATGTGTCTATTTTCTTCTGATATTAGATTTCAGACATTACTTATGGGATGGCTGATAGCATGCACTGTTAACATTTAATAATTTTAGAAATGTGTCTATTTTCTTCTGATATTAGATTTCAGACATTACTTATGGGATGGCTGATAGCATGCACTGTTAACATTTAATAATTTTAGAAATGTGTCTATTTTCTTCTGATATTAGATTTCAGACATTACTTATGGGATGGCTGATAGCATGCACTGTTAACATTTAATAATTTTAGAAATGAGTCTATTTTCTTCTGATATTAGATTTCAGACATTACTTATGGGATGGCTCATAGCATGCACTGTTAACATTTAATAATTTTAGAAATGTGTCTATTTTCTTCTGATATTTGATTTAAGACATTACTTATGGGATGGCTGATTGCATGCACTGTTAACATTTAATAATTTTAGAAATGTGTCTATTTTCTTCTGATATTAGATTTCAGACATTACTCATGGGATGGCTGATAGCATGCACTGTTAACATTTAATAATTTTAGAAATGTGTCTATTTTCTTCTGATATTAGATTTCAGACATTACTTATGGGATGGCTGATAGCATGCACTGTTAACATTTAATAATTTTAGAAATGTGTCTATTTTCTTCTGATATTAGATTTCAGACATTACATATGGGATGGCGGACAGCATGCACTGTTAACATTTAATAATTTTAGAAATGTGTCTATTTTCATCTGATATTAGATTTCAGACATTACTTATGGGATGTCTGATAGCATGCACTGTTAACATTTAATAATTTTAGAAATGTGGCTATTTTCTTCTGATATTAGATTTCAGACATTACTTATGGGATGGCTGATAGCATGCACTGTTAACATTTAATAATTTTAGAAATGTGTCTATTTTCTTCTGATATTAGATTTCAGACATTACTTATGGGATGGCTAATAGCATGCACTGTTAACATTTAATAATTTTAGAAATGTGTCTATTTTCTTCTGACAGTAGATTTCAGACATTACTTATGGGATGGCTGATAGCATGCACTGTTAACATTTAATAATTTTAGAAATGTGTCTATTTTCTTCTGATATTAGATTTCAGACATTACTTATGGGATGGCTGATAGCATGCACTGTTAACATTTAATAATTTTAGAAATGAGTCTATTTTCTTCTGATATTAGATTTCAGACATTACTTATGGGATGGCTGATAGCATGCACTGTTAACATTTAATAATTTTAGAAAAGTGTCTATTTTCTTCTGATATTTGATTTAAGACATTACTTATGGGATGGCTGATTGCATGCACTGTTAACATTTAATAATTTTAGAAATGTGTCTATTTTCTTCTGACAGTAGATTTCAGACATTACTTATGGGATGGCTGATAGCATGCACTGTTAACATTTAATAATTTTAGAAATGTGTATATTTTCTTCTGATATTAGATTTCAGACATTACTTATGGGATGGCTGATAGCATGCACTGTTAACATTTAATAATTTTAGAAATGTGTCTATTTTCTTCTGATATTAGATTTCAGACATTACTTATGGGATGGCTGATAGCATGCACTGTTAACATTTAATAATTTTAGAAATGTATCTATTTTCTTCTGATATTAGATTTCAGACATTACTTATGGGATGGCTGATAGCATGCACTGTTAACATTTAATAATTTTAGAAATGTGTCTATTTTCTTCTGATATTAGATTTCAGATATTACTTATGGGATGGCTAATAGCATGCACTGTTAACATTTAATAATTTTAGAAATGTGTCTATTTTCTTCTGACAGTAGATTTCAGACATTACTTATGGGATGGCTGATAGCATGCACTGTTAACATTTAATAATTTTAGAAATGTGTCTATTTTCTTCTGATATTAGATTTCAGACATTACTTATGGGATGGCTGATAGCATGCACTGTTAACATTTAATAATTTTAGAAATGTGTCTATTTTCTTCTGATATTAGATTTCAGACATTACTTATGGGATGGCTGATAGCATGCACTGTTAACATTTAATAATTTTAGAAATGAGTCTATTTTCTTCTGATATTAGATTTCAGACATTACTTATGGGATGGCTGATAGCATGCACTGTTAACATTTAATAATTTTAGAAATGTGTCTATTTTCTTCTGATATTTGATTTAAGACATTACTTATGGGATGGCTGATTGCATGCACTGTTAACATTTAATAATTTTAGAAATGTGTCTATTTTCTTCTGATATTAGATTTCAGACATTACTTATGGGATGGCTGATAGCATGCACTGTTAACATTTAATAATTTTAGAAATGTGTCTATTTTCTTCTGATATTAGATTTCAGACATTACCTATGGGATGGCTGATAGCATGCACTGTTAACATTTAATAATTTTAGAAATGTGTCTATTTTCTTCTGATATTAGATTTCAGACATTACATATGGGATTGCGGACAGCATGCACTGTTAACATTTAATAATTTTAGAAATGTGTCTATTTTCATCTGATATTAGATTTCAGACATTACTTATGGGATGTCTGATAGCATGCACTGTTAACATTTAATAATTTTAGAAATGTGTCTATTTTCTTCTGATATTAGATTTCAGACATTACTTATGGGATGGCTGTTAGCATGCACTGTTAACATTTAATAATTTTAGAAATGTGTCTATTTTCTTCTGATATTAGATTTCAGACATTACTCATGGGATGGCTGATAGCATGCACTGTTAACATTTAATAATTTTAGAAATGTGTCTATTTTCTTCTGATATTAGATTTCAGACATTACTTATGGGATGGCTGATAGCATGCACTGTTAACATTTAATAATTTTAGAAATGTGTCTATTTTCTTCTGATATTAGATTTCAGACATTACATATGGGATGGCGGACAGCATGCACTGTTAACATTTAATAATTTTAGAAATGTGTCTATTTTCATCTGATATTAGATTTCAGACATTACTTATGGGATGTCTGATAGCATGCACTGTTAACATTTAATAATTTTAGAAATGTGGCTATTTTCTTCTGATATTAGATTTCAGACATTACTTATGGGATGGCTGATAGCATGCACTGTTAACATTTAATAATTTTAGAAATGTGTCTATTTTCTTCTGATATTAGATTTCAGACATTACTTATGGGATGGCTAATAGCATGCACTGTTAACATTTAATAATTTTAGAAATGTGTCTATTTTCTTCTGACAGTAGATTTCAGACATTACTTATGGGATGGCTGATAGCATGCACTGTTAACATTTAATAATTTTAGAAATGTGTCTATTTTCTTCTGATATTAGATTTCAGACATTACTTATGGGATGGCTGATAGCATGCACTGTTAACATTTAATAATTTTAGAAATGAGTCTATTTTCTTCTGATATTAGATTTCAGACATTACTTATGGGATGGCTGATAGCATGCACTGTTAACATTTAATAATTTTAGAAAAGTGTCTATTTTCTTCTGATATTTGATTTAAGACATTACTTATGGGATGGCTGATTGCATGCACTGTTAACATTTAATAATTTTAGAAATGTGTCTATTTTCTTCTGACAGTAGATTTCAGACATTACTTATGGGATGGCTGATAGCATGCACTGTTAACATTTAATAATTTTAGAAATGTGTATATTTTCTTCTGATATTAGATTTCAGACATTACTTATGGGATGGCTGATAGCATGCACTGTTAACATTTAATAATTTTAGAAATGTGTCTATTTTCTTCTGATATTAGATTTCAGACATTACTTATGGGATGGCTGATAGCATGCACTGTTAACATTTAATAATTTTAGAAATGTATCTATTTTCTTCTGATATTAGATTTCAGACATTACTTATGGGATGGCTGATAGCATGCACTGTTAACATTTAATAATTTTAGAAATGTGTCTATTTTCTTCTGATATTAGATTTCAGATATTACTTATGGGATGGCTAATAGCATGCACTGTTAACATTTAATAATTTTAGAAATGTGTCTATTTTCTTCTGACAGTAGATTTCAGACATTACTTATGGGATGGCTGATAGCATGCACTGTTAACATTTAATAATTTTAGAAATGTGTCTATTTTCTTCTGATATTAGATTTCAGACATTACTTATGGGATGGCTGATAGCATGCACTGTTAACATTTAATAATTTTAGAAATGTGTCTATTTTCTTCTGATATTAGATTTCAGACATTACTTATGGGATGGCTGATAGCATGCACTGTTAACATTTAATAATTTTAGAAATGAGTCTATTTTCTTCTGATATTAGATTTCAGACATTACTTATGGGATGGCTGATAGCATGCACTGTTAACATTTAATAATTTTAGAAATGTGTCTATTTTCTTCTGATATTTGATTTAAGACATTACTTATGGGATGGCTGATTGCATGCACTGTTAACATTTAATAATTTTAGAAATGTGTCTATTTTCTTCTGATATTAGATTTCAGACATTACTTATGGGATGGCTGATAGCATGCACTGTTAACATTTAATAATTTTAGAAATGTGTCTATTTTCTTCTGATATTAGATTTCAGACATTACCTATGGGATGGCTGATAGCATGCACTGTTAACATTTAATAATTTTAGAAATGTGTCTATTTTCTTCTGATATTAGATTTCAGACATTACATATGGGATTGCGGACAGCATGCACTGTTAACATTTAATAATTTTAGAAATGTGTCTATTTTCATCTGATATTAGATTTCAGACATTACTTATGGGATGTCTGATAGCATGCACTGTTAACATTTAATAATTTTAGAAATGTGTCTATTTTCTTCTGATATTAGATTTCAGACATTACTTATGGGATGGCTGATAGCATGCACTGTTAACATTTAATAATTTTAGAAATGTGTCTATTTTCTTCTGATATTAGATTTCAGACATTACTTATGGGATGGCTGATAGCATGCACTGTTAACATTTAATAATTTTAGAAAAGTGTCTATTTTCTTCTGATATTAGATTTCAGACATTACTTATGGGATGGCTGATAGCATGAACTGTTAACATTTAATAATTTTAGAAATGTGTCTATTTTCTTCTAATATTAGATTTCAGACATTACTTATGGGATGGCTGATAGCATGCACTGTTAACATTTAATAATTTTAGAAATGTGTCTATTTTCTTCTGATATTAGATTTCAGACATTACATATGGGATGGCGGACAGCATGCACTGTTAACATTTAATAATTTTAGAAATGTGTCTATTTTCTTCTGATATTAGATTTCAGACATTACTTATGGGATGTCTGATAGCATGCACTGTTAACATTTAATAATTTTAGAAATGTGTCTATTTTCTTCTGATATTAGAGTTCAGACATTACTTATGGGATGGCTGATAGCATGCACTGTTAACATTTAATAATTTTAGAAAAGTGTCTATTTTCTTCTGATATTAGATTTCAGACATTACTTATGGGATGGCTGATAGCATGAACTGTTAACATTTAATAATTTTAGAAATGTGTCTATTTTCTTCTGATATTAGATTTCAGACATTACTTATGGGATGGCTGATAGCATGCACTGTTAACATTTAATAATTTTAGAAATGTGTCTATTTTCTTCTGATATTAGATTTCAGACATTACATATGGGATGGCGGACAGCATGCACTGTTAACATTTAATAATTTTAGAAATGTGTCTATTTTCTTCTGATATTAGATTTCAGACATTACTTATGGGATGTCTGATAGCATGCACTGTTAACATTTAATAATTTTAGAAATGTATCTATTTTCTTCTGATATTAGATTTCAGACATTACTTATGGGATGGCTGATAGCATGCACTGTTAACATTTAATAATTTTAGAAATGTGTCTATTTTCTTCTGATATTAGATTTCAGACATTACTTATGGGATGGCTAATAGCATGCACTGTTAACATTTAATAATTTTAGAAATGTGTCTATTTTCTTCTGACAGTAGATTTCAGACATTACTTATGGGATGGCTGATAGCATGCACTGTTAACATTTAATAATTTTAGAAATGTGTCTATTTTCTTCTGATATTAGATTTCAGACATTACTTATGGGATGGCTGATAGCATGCACTGTTAACATTTAATAATTTTAGAAATGTGTCTATTTTCTTCTGATATTAGATTTCAGACATTACTTATGGGATGGCTGATAGCATGCACTGTTAACATTTAATAATTTTAGAAATGAGTCTATTTTCTTCTGATATTAGATTTCAGACATTACTTATGGGATGGCTCATAGCATGCACTGTTAACATTTAATAATTTTAGAAATGTGTCTATTTTCTTCTGATATTTGATTTAAGACATTACTTATGGGATGGCTGATTGCATGCACTGTTAACATTTAATAATTTTAGAAATGTGTCTATTTTCTTCTGATATTAGATTTCAGACATTACTTAAGGGATGGCTGATAGCATGCACTGTTAACATTTAATAATTTTAGAAATGTGTCTATTTTCTTCTGATATTAGATTTCAGACATTACTTATGGGATGGCTGATAGCATGCACTGTTAACATTTAATAATTTTAGAAATGTGTCTATTTTCTTCTGATATTAGATTTCAGACATTACATATGGGATGGCGGACAGCATGCACTGTTAACATTTAATAATTTTAGAAATGTGTCTATTTTCATCTGATATTAGATTTCAGACATTACTTATGGGATGTCTGATAGCATGCACTGTTAACATTTAATAATTTTAGAAATGTGGCTATTTTCTTCTGTTATTAGATTTCAGACATTACTTATGGGATGGCTGATAGCATGCACTGTTAACATTTAATAATTTTAGAAATGTGTCTATTTTCTTCTGATATTAGATTTCAGACATTACTTATGGGATGGCTAATAGCATGCACTCTTAATATTTAATAATTTTAGAAATGTGTCTATTTTCTTCTGACAGTAGATTTCAGACATTACTTATGGGATGGCTGATAGCATGCACTGTTAACATTTAATAATTTTAGAAATGTGTCTATTTTCTTTTGATATTAGATTTCAGACATTACTTATGGTATGGCTGATAGCATGCACTGTTAACATTTAATAATTTTAGAAATGAGTCTATTTTCTTCTGATATTAGATTTCAGACATTACTTATGGGATGGCTGATAGCATGCACTGTTAACATTTAATAATTTTAGAAAAGTGTCTATTTTCTTCTGATATTTGATTTAAGACATTACTTATGGGATGGCTGATTGCATGCACTGTTAACATTTAATAATTTTAGAAATGTGTCTATTTTCTTCTGACAGTAGATTTCAGACATTACTTATGGGATGGCTGATAGCATGCACTGTTAACATTTAATAATTTTAGAAATGTGTATATTTTCTTCTGATATTAGATTTCAGACATTACTTATGGGATGGCTGATAGCATGCACTGTTAACATTTAATAATTTTAGAAATGTGTCTATTTTCTTCTGATATTAGATTTCAGACATTACTTATGGGATGGCTGATAGCATGCACTGTTAACATTTAATAATTTTAGAAATGTATCTATTTTCTTCTGATATTAGATTTCAGACATTACTTATGGGATGGCTGATAGCATGCACTGTTAACATTTAATAATTTTAGAAATGTGTCTATTTTCTTCTGATATTAGATTACAGACATTACTTATGGGATGGCTAATAGCATGCACTGTTAACATTTAATAATTTTAGAAATGTGTCTATTTTCTTCTGACAGTAGATTTCAGACATTACTTATGGGATGGCTGATAGCATGCACTGTTAACATTTAATAATTTTAGAAATGTGTCTATTTTCTTCTGATATTAGATTTCAGACATTACTTATGGGATGGCTGATAGCATGCACTGTTAACATTTAATAATTTTAGAAATGTGTCTATTTTCTTCTGATATTAGATTTCAGACATTACTTATGGGATGGCTGATAGCATGCACTGTTAACATTTAATAATTTTAGAAATGAGTCTATTTTCTTCTGATATTAGATTTCAGACATTACTTATGGGATGGCTGATAGCATGCACTGTTAACATTTAATAATTTTAGAAATGTGTCTATTTTCTTCTGATATTTGATTTAAGACATTACTTATGGGATGGCTGATTGCATGCACTGTTAACATTTAATAATTTTAGAAATGTGTCTATTTTCTTCTGATATTAGATTTCAGACATTACTTATGGGATGGCTGATAGCATGCACTGTTAACATTTAATAATTTTAGAAATGTGTCTATTTTCTTCTGATATTAGATTTCAGACATTACTTATGGGATGGCTGATAGCATGCACTGTTAACATTTAATAATTTTAGAAATGTGTCTATTTTCTTGTGATATTAGATTTCAGACATTACTTATGGGATGGCTGATAGCATGCACTGTTAAAATTTAATAATTTTAGAAATGTGATTATTTTCTTCTGATATTATATTTCAGACATTACATATGGGATGGCTGATAGCATGCACTGTTAACATTTAATAATTTTAAAAATATGTCTATTTTCTTCTGATATTAGATTTCAGACATTACTTATGGGATGGCTGATAGCATGCACTGTTAACATTTAATAATTTTAGAAATGTGTCTATTTTCTTCTGATATTAGATTTCAGACATTACTTATGGGATGGCTGATAGCATGCACTGTTAACATTTAATAATTTTAGAAATGTGTCTATTTTCTTCTGATATTAGATTTCAGACATTACTTATGGGATGGCTGATAGCATGCACTGTTAAAATTTAATAATTTTAGAAATGAGTCTATTTTCTTCTGATATAAGATTTCAGACATTACTTATGGGATGGCTGATAGCATGCACTGTTAACATTTAATAATTTTAGAAATGTGTCTATTTTCTTCTGATATTAGATTTCAGACATTACTTATGGGATGGCTGATAGCATGTACCGTTAACATTTAATAATTTTCGAAATGTGTCTATTTTCTTCTGACAGTAGATTTCAGACATTACTTATGGGATGGCTGATAGCATGCACTGTTAACATTTAATAATTTTAGAAATGTGTCTATTTTCTTCTGATATTAGATTTCAGACATTACTTATGGGATGGCTGATAGCATGCACTGTTAACATTTAATAATTTTAGAAATGTGTCTATTTTCTTCTGATATTAGATTTCAGACATTACATATGGGATGGCTGATAGCATGCACTGTTAACATTTAATAATTTTAGAAATGTGTCTATTTTCTTCTGATATTAGATTTCAGACATTACTTATGGGATGGCTGATAGCATGCACTGTTAACATTTAATAATTTTAGAAATGTGTCTATTTTCTTCTGATATTAGATTTCAGACATTACTTATGGGATGGCTGATAGCATGCACTGTTAACATTTAATAATTTTAGAAATGTGTCTATTTTCTTCTGATATTAGATTTCAGACAGTACTTATGGGATGGCTGATAGCATGAACTCTTAACATTTAATAATTTTAGAAATGTGTCTATTTTCTTCTGATATTAGATTTCAGACATTACTTATGGGATGGCTGATAGCATGCACTGTTGACATTTAATAATTTTAGAAATGTGTCTATTTTCTTCTGATATTGGATTTCAGACATTACTTATGGGATGGCTGATAGCATGCACTGTTAACATTTAATAATTTTAGAAATGAGTCTATTTTCTTCTGATATTAGATTTCAGACATTACTTATGGGATGGCTGATAGCATGCACTGTTAACATTTAATAATTTTAGAAATGTGTCTATTTTCTTCTGATATTAGATTTCAGACATTACTTATGGGATGGCTGATAGCATGCACTGTTAACATTTAATAATTTTAGAAAAGTGTCTATTTTCTTCTGATATTTGATTTAAGACATTACTTATGGGATGGCTGATAGCATGCACTGTTAAAATTTAATAATTTTAGAAATGTGACTATTTTTTTCTGATATTATATTTCAGACATTACATATGGGATGGCTGATAGCATGCACTGTTAACATTTAATAATTTTAAAAATGTGTCTATTTTCTTCTGATATTAGATTTCAGACATTACTTATGGGATGGCTGATAGCATGCACTGTTAACATTTAATAATTTTAGAAATGTGTCTATTTTCTTCTGATATTAGATTTCAGACATTACTTATGGGATGGCTGATAGCATGCACTGTTAACATTTAATAATTTTAGAAATGTGTCTATTTTCTTCTGATATTAGATTTCAGACATTACTTATGGGATGGCTGATAGCATGCACTGTTAAAATTTAATAATTTTAGAAATGAGTCTATTTTCTTCTGATATAAGATTTCAGACATTACATATGGGATGGCTGATAGCATGCACTGTTAACATTTAATAATTTTAAAAATGTGTCTATTTTCTTCTGATATTAGATTTCAGACATTACTTATGGGATGGCTGATAGCATGCACTGTTAACATTTAATAATTTTAGAAATGTGTCTATTTTCTTCTGATATTAGATTTCAGACATTACTTATGGGATGGCTGATAGCATGCACTGTTAACATTTAATAATTTTAGAAATGTGTCTATTTTCTTCTGATATTAGATTTCAGACATTACTTATGGGATGGCTGATAGCATGCACTGTTAAAATTTAATAATTTTAGAAATGAGTCTATTTTCTTCTGATATAAGATTTCAGACATTACTTATGGGATGGCTGATAGCATGCACTGTTAACATTTAATAATTTTAGAAATGTGTCTATTTTCTTCTGATATTAGATTTCAGACATTACTTATGGGATGGCTGATAGCATGTACCGTTAACATTTAATAATTTTCGAAATGTGTCTATTTTCTTCTGACAGTAGATTTCAGACATTACTTATGGGATGGCTGATAGCATGCACTGTTAACATTTAATAATTTTAGAAATGTGTCTATTTTCTTCTGATATTAGATTTCAGACATTACTTATGGGATGGCTGATAGCATGCACTGTTAACATTTAATAATTTTAGAAATGTGTCTATTTTCTTCTGATATTAGATTTCAGACATTACATATGGGATGGCTGATAGCATGCACTGTTAACATTTAATAATTTTAGAAATGTGTCTATTTTCTTCTGATATTAGATTTCAGACATTACTTATGGGATGGCTGATAGCATGCACTGTTAACATTTAATAATTTTAGAAATGTGTCTATTTTCTTCTGATATTAGATTTCAGACATTACTTATGGGATGGCTGATAGCATGCACTGTTAACATTTAATAATTTTAGAAATGTGTCTATTTTCTTCTGATATTAGATTTCAGACAGTACTTATGGGATGGCTGATAGCATGAACTGTTAACATTTAATAATTTTAGAAATGTGTCTATTTTCTTCTGATATTAGATTTCAGACATTACTTATGGGATGGCTGATAGCATGCACTGTTAACATTTAATAATTTTAGAAATGTGTCTATTTTCTTCTGATATTGGATTTCAGACATTACTTATGGGATGGCTGATAGCATGCACTGTTAACATTTAATAATTTTAGAAATGTGTCTATTTTCTTCTGATATTAGATTTCAGACATTACTTATGGGATGGCTGATAGCATGCACTGTTAACATTTAATAATTTTAGAAATGTGTCTATTTTCTTCTGATATTAGATTTCAGACATTACTTATGGGATGGCTGATAGCATGCACTGTTAAAATTTAATAATTTTAGAAATGAGTCTATTTTCTTCTGATATAAGATTTCAGACATTACTTATGGGATGGCTGATAGCATGCACTGTTAACATTTAATAATTTTAGAAATGTGTCTATTTTCTTCTGATATTAGATTTCAGACATTACTTATGGGATGGCTGATAGCATGTACCGTTAACATTTAATAATTTTCGAAATGTGTCTATTTTCTTCTGACAGTAGATTTCAGACATTACTTTTGGGATGGCTGATAGCATGCACTGTTAACATTTAATAATTTTAGAAATGTGTCTATTTTCTTCTGATATTAGATTTCAGACATTACTTATGGGATGGCTGATAGCATGCACTGTTAACATTTAATAATTTTAGAAATGTGTCTATTTTCTTCTGATATTAGATTTCAGACATTACATATGGGATGGCTGATAGCATGCACTGTTAACATTTAATAATTTTAGAAATGTGTCTATTTTCTTCTGATATTAGATTTCAGACATTACTTATGGGATGGCTGATAGCATGCACTGTTAACATTTAATAATTTTAGAAATGTGTCTATTTTCTTCTGATATTAGATTTCAGACATTACTTATGGGATGGCTGATAGCATGCACTGTTAACATTTAATAATTTTAGAAATGTGTCTATTTTCTTCTGATATTAGATTTCAGACAGTACTTATGGGATGGCTGATAGCATGAACTGTTAACATTTAATAATTTTAGAAATGTGTCTATTTTCTTCTGATATTAGATTTCAGACATTACTTATGGGATGGCTGATAGCATGCACTGTTAACATTTAATAATTTTAGAAATGTGTATATTTTCTTCTGATATTGGATTTCAGACATTACTTATGGGATGGCTGATAGCATGCACTGTTAACATTTAATAATTTTAGAAATGAGTCTATTTTCTTCTGATATTAGATTTCAGACATTACTTATGGGATGGCTGATAGCATGCACTGTTAACATTTAATAATTTTAGAAATGTGTCTATTTTCTTCTGATATTAGATTTCAGACATTACTTATGGGATGGCTGATAGCATGCACTGTTAACATTTAATAATTTTAGAAAAGTGTCTATTTTCTTCTGATATTTGATTTAAGACATTACTTATGGGATGGCTGATAGCATGCACTGTTAACATTTAATAATTTTAGAAATGTGTCTATTTTCTTCTGATATTAGATTTCAGACATTACTTATGGGATGGCTGATAGCATGCACTGTTAACATTTAATAATTTTAGAAATGTGTCTATTTCTTCTGATATTAGATTTCAGACATTACTTATGGGATGGCTGATAGCATGCACTGTTAACATTTAATAATTTTAGAAATGAGTCTATTTTCTTCTGATATTAGATTTCAGACATTACTTATGGGATGGCTGATAGCATGCACTGTTAACATTTAATAATTTTAGAAATGTGTCTATTTTCTTCTGATATTTGATTTAAGACATTACTTATGGGATGGCTGATTGCATGCACTGTTAACATTTAATAATTTTAGAAATGTGTCTATTTTCTTCTGATATTAGATTTCAGACATTACTTATGGGATGGCTGATAGCATGCACTGTTAACATTTAATAATTTTAGAAATGTGTCTATTTTCTTCTGATATTAGATTTCAGACATTACCTATGGGATGGCTGATAGCATGCACTGTTAACATTTAATAATTTTAGAAATGTGTCTATTTTCTTCTGATATTAGATTTCAGACATTACATATGGGATGGCGGACAGCATGCACTGTTAACATTTAATAATTTTAGAAATGTGTCTATTTTCATCTGATATTAGATTTCAGACATTACTTATGGGATGTCTGATAGCATGCACTGTTAACATTTAATAATTTTAGAAATGTGTCTATTTTCTTCTGATATTAGATTTCACACATTACTTATGGGATGGCTGATAGCATGCACTGTTAACATTTAATAATTTTAGAAATGTGTCTATTTTCTTCTGATATTAGATTTCAGACATTACTTATGGGATGGCTGATAGCATGCACTGTTAACATTTAATAATTTTAGAAAAGTGTCTATTTTCTTCTGATATTTGATTTAAGACATTACTTATGGGATGGCTGATTGCATGCACTGTTAACATTTAATAATTTTAGAAATGTGTCTATTTTCTTCTGACAGTAAATTTCAGACATTACTTATGGGATGGCTGATAGCATGCACTGTTAACATTTAATAATTTTAGAAATGTGTATATTTTCTTCTGATATTAGATTTCAGACATTACTTATGGGATGGCTGATAGCATGCACTGTTAACATTTAATAATTTTAGAAATGTGTCTATTTTCTTCTGATATTAGATTTCAGACATTACTTATGGGATGGCTGATAGCATGCACTGTTAACATTTAATAATTTTAGAAATGTGTCTATTTTCTTGTGATATTAGATTTCAGACATTACTTATGGGATGGCTGATAGCATGCACTGTTAAATTTTAATAATTTTAGAAATGTGACTATTTTCTTCTGATATTATATTTCAGACATTACATATGGGATGGCTGATAGCATGCACTGTTAACATTTAATAATTTTAAAAATGTGTCTATTTTCTTCTGATATTAGATTTCAGACATTACTTATGGGATGGCTGATAGCATGCACTGTTAACATTTAATAATTTTAGAAATGTGTCTATTTTCTTCTGATATTAGATTTCAGACATTACTTATGGGATGGCTGATAGCATGCACTGTTAACATTTAATAATTTTAGAAATGTGTCTATTTTCTTCTGATATTAGATTTCAGACATTACTTATGGGATGGCTGATAGCATGCACTGTTAAAATTTAATAATTTTAGAAATGAGTCTATTTTCTTCTGATATAAGATTTCAGACATTACTTATGGGATGGCTGATAGCATGCACTGTTAACATTTAATAATTTTAGAAATGTGTCTATTTTCTTCTGATATTAGATTTCAGACATTACTTATGGGATGGCTGATAGCATGTACCGTTAACATTTAATAATTTTCGAAATGTGTCTATTTTCTTCTGACAGTAGATTTCAGACATTACTTATGGGATGGCTGATAGCATGCACTGTTAACATTTAATAATTTTAGAAATGTGTCTATTTTCTTCTGATATTAGATTTCAGACATTACTTATGGGATGGCTGATAGCATGCACTGTTAACATTTAATAATTTTAGAAATGTGTCTATTTTCTTCTGATATTAGATTTCAGACATTACATATGGGATGGCTGATAGCATGCACTGTTAACATTTAATAATTTTAGAAATGTGTCTATTTTCTTCTGATATTAGATTTCAGACATTACTTATGGGATGGCTGATAGCATGCACTGTTAACATTTAATAATTTTAGAAATGTGTCTATTTTCTTCTGATATTAGATTTCAGACATTACTTATGGGATGGCTGATAGCATGCACTGTTAACATTTAATAATTTTAGAAATGTGTCTATTTTCTTCTGATATTAGATTTCAGACAGTACTTATGGGATGGCTGATAGCATGAACTGTTAACATTTAATAATTTTAGAAATGTGTCTATTTTCTTCTGATATTAGATTTCAGACATTACTTATGGGATGGCTGATAGCATGCACTGTTAACATTTAATAATTTTAGAAATGTGTCTATTTTCTTCTGATATTGGATTTCAGACATTACTTATGGGATGGCTGATAGCATGCACTGTTAACATTTAATAATTTTAGAAATGAGTCTATTTTCTTCTGATATTAGATTTCAGACATTACTTATGGGATGGCTGATAGCATGCACTGTTAACATTTAATAATTTTAGAAATGTGTCTATTTTCTTCTGATATTAGATTTCAGACATTACTTATGGGATGGCTGATAGCATGCACTGTTAACATTTAATAATTTTAGAAAAGTGTCTATTTTCTTCTGATATTTGATTTAAGACATTACTTATGGGATGGCTGATAGCATGCACTGTTAAAATTTAATAATTTTAGAAATGTGACTATTTTCTTCTGATATTATATTTCAGACATTACATATGGGATGGCTGATAGCATGCACTGTTAACATTTAATAATTTTAGAAATGTGTCTATTTTCTTCTGATATTAGATTTCAGACATTACTTATGGGATGGCTGATAGCATGCACTGTTAACATTTAATAATTTTAGAAATGTGTCTATTTCTTCTGATATTAGATTTCAGACATTACTTATGGGATGGCTGATAGCATGCACTGTTAACATTTAATAATTTTAGAAATGAGTCTATTTTCTTCTGATATTAGATTTCAGACATTACTTATGGGATGGCTGATAGCATGCACTGTTAACATTTAATAATTTTAGAAATGTGTCTATTTTCTTCTGATATTTGATTTAAGACATTACTTATGGGATGGCTGATTGCATGCACTGTTAACATTTAATAATTTTAGAAATGTGTCTATTTTCTTCTGATATTAGATTTCAGACATTACTTATGGGATGGCTGATAGCATGCACTGTTAACATTTAATAATTTTAGAAATGTGTCTATTTTCTTCTGATATTAGATTTCAGACATTACCTATGGGATGGCTGATAGCATGCACTGTTAACATTTAATAATTTTAGAAATGTGTCTATTTTCTTCTGATATTAGATTTCAGACATTACATATGGGATGGCGGACAGCATGCACTGTTAACATTTAATAATTTTAGAAATGTGTCTATTTTCATCTGATATTAGATTTCAGACATTACTTATGGGATGTCTGATAGCATGCACTGTTAACATTTAATAATTTTAGAAATGTGTCTATTTTCTTCTGATATTAGATTTCAGACATTACTTATGGGATGGCTGATAGCATGCACTGTTAACATTTAATAATTTTAGAAATGTGTCTATTTTCTTCTGATATTAGATTTCAGACATTACTTATGGGATGGCTGATAGCATGCACTGTTAACATTTAATAATTTTAGAAAAGTGTCTATTTTCTTCTGATATTTGATTTAAGACATTACTTATGGGATGGCTGATTGCATGCACTGTTAACATTTAATAATTTTAGAAATGTGTCTATTTTCTTCTGACAGTAAATTTCAGACATTACTTATGGGATGGCTGATAGCATGCACTGTTAACATTTAATAATTTTAGAAATGTGTATATTTTCTTCTGATATTAGATTTCAGACATTACTTATGGGATGGCTGATAGCATGCACTGTTAACATTTAATAATTTTAGAAATGTGTCTATTTTCTTCTGATATTAGATTTCAGACATTACTTATGGGATGGCTGATAGCATGCACTGTTAACATTTAATAATTTTAGAAATGTGTCTATTTTCTTGTGATATTAGATTTCAGACATTACTTATGGGATGGCTGATAGCATGCACTGTTAAATTTTAATAATTTTAGAAATGTGACTATTTTCTTCTGATATTATATTTCAGACATTACATATGGGATGGCTGATAGCATGCACTGTTAACATTTAATAATTTTAAAAATGTGTCTATTTTCTTCTGATATTAGATTTCAGACATTACTTATGGGATGGCTGATAGCATGCACTGTTAACATTTAATAATTTTAGAAATGTGTCTATTTTCTTCTGATATTAGATTTCAGACATTACTTATGGGATGGCTGATAGCATGCACTGTTAACATTTAATAATTTTAGAAATGTGTCTATTTTCTTCTGATATTAGATTTCAGACATTACTTATGGGATGGCTGATAGCATGCACTGTTAAAATTTAATAATTTTAGAAATGAGTCTATTTTCTTCTGATATAAGATTTCAGACATTACTTATGGGATGGCTGATAGCATGCACTGTTAACATTTAATAATTTTAGAAATGTGTCTATTTTCTTCTGATATTAGATTTCAGACATTACTTATGGGATGGCTGATAGCATGTACCGTTAACATTTAATAATTTTCGAAATGTGTCTATTTTCTTCTGACAGTAGATTTCAGACATTACTTATGGGATGGCTGATAGCATGCACTGTTAACATTTAATAATTTTAGAAATGTGTCTATTTTCTTCTGATATTAGATTTCAGACATTACTTATGGGATGGCTGATAGCATGCACTGTTAACATTTAATAATTTTAGAAATGTGTCTATTTTCTTCTGATATTAGATTTCAGACATTACATATGGGATGGCTGATAGCATGCACTGTTAACATTTAATAATTTTAGAAATGTGTCTATTTTCTTCTGATATTAGATTTCAGACATTACTTATGGGATGGCTGATAGCATGCACTGTTAACATTTAATAATTTTAGAAATGTGTCTATTTTCTTCTGATATTAGATTTCAGACATTACTTATGGGATGGCTGATAGCATGCACTGTTAACATTTAATAATTTTAGAAATGTGTCTATTTTCTTCTGATATTAGATTTCAGACAGTACTTATGGGATGGCTGATAGCATGAACTGTTAACATTTAATAATTTTAGAAATGTGTCTATTTTCTTCTGATATTAGATTTCAGACATTACTTATGGGATGGCTGATAGCATGCACTGTTAACATTTAATAATTTTAGAAATGTGTCTATTTTCTTCTGATATTGGATTTCAGACATTACTTATGGGATGGCTGATAGCATGCACTGTTAACATTTAATAATTTTAGAAATGAGTCTATTTTCTTCTGATATTAGATTTCAGACATTACTTATGGGATGGCTGATAGCATGCACTGTTAACATTTAATAATTTTAGAAATGTGTCTATTTTCTTCTGATATTAGATTTCAGACATTACTTATGGGATGGCTGATAGCATGCACTGTTAACATTTAATAATTTTAGAAAAGTGTCTATTTTCTTCTGATATTTGATTTAAGACATTACTTATGGGATGGCTGATAGCATGCACTGTTAAAATTTAATAATTTTAGAAATGTGACTATTTTCTTCTGATATTATATTTCAGACATTACATATGGGATGGCTGATAGCATGCACTGTTAACATTTAATAATTTTAAAAATGTGTCTATTTTCTTCTGATATTAGATTTCAGACATTACTTATGGGATGGCTGATAGCATGCACTGTTAACATTTAATAATTTTAGAAATGTGTCTATTTTCTTCTGATATTAGATTTCAGACATTACTTATGGGATGGCTGATAGCATGCACTGTTAACATTTAATAATTTTAGAAATGTGTCTATTTTCTTCTGATATTAGATTTCAGACATTACTTATGGGATGGCTGATAGCATGCACTGTTAAAATTTAATAATTTTAGAAATGAGTCTATTTTCTTCTGATATAAGATTTCAGACATTACATATGGGATGGCTGATAGCATGCACTGTTAACATTTAATAATTTTAAAAATGTGTCTATTTTCTTCTGATATTAGATTTCAGACATTACTTATGGGATGGCTGATAGCATGCACTGTTAACATTTAATAATTTTAGAAATGTGTCTATTTTCTTCTGATATTAGATTTCAGACATTACTTATGGGATGGCTGATAGCATGCACTGTTAACATTTAATAATTTTAGAAATGTGTCTATTTTCTTCTGATATTAGATTTCAGACATTACTTATGGGATGGCTGATAGCATGCACTGTTAAAATTTAATAATTTTAGAAATCAGTCTATTTTCTTCTGATATAAGATTTCAGACATTACTTATGGGATGGCTGATAGCATGCACTGTTAACATTTAATAATTTTAGAAATGTGTCTATTTTCTTCTGATATTAGATTTCAGACATTACTTATGGGATGGCTGATAGCATGTACCGTTAACATTTAATAATTTTCGAAATGTGTCTATTTTCTTCTGATATTAGATTTCAGACATTACTTATGGGATGGCTGATAGCATGCACTGTTAACATTTAATAATTTTAGAAATGTGTCTATTTTCTTCTGATATTAGATTTCAGACATTACTTATGGGATGGCTGATAGCATGCACTGTTAACATTTAATAATTTTAGAAATGTGTCTATTTTCTTCTGATATTAGATTTCAGACATTACTTATGGGATGGCTGATAGCATGCACTGTTAACATTTAATAATTTTAGAAATGTGTCTATTTTCTTCTGATATTAGCTTTCAGACATTACATATGGGATGGCTGATAGCATGCACTGTTAACATTTAATAATTTTAGAAATGTGTCTATTTTCTTCTGATATTAGATTTCAGACATTACTTATGGGATGGCTGATAGCATGCACTGTTAACATTTAATAATTTTAGAAATGTGTCTATTTTCTTCTGATATTAGATTTCAGACATTACTTATGGGATGGCTGATAGCATGCACTGTTAACATTTAATAATTTTAGAAATGTGTCTATTTTCTTCTGATATTAGATTTCAGACAGTACTTATGGGATGGCTGATAGCATGAACTGTTAACATTTAATAATTTTAGAAATGTGTCTATTTTCTTCTGATATTAGATTTCAGACATTACTTATGGGATGGCTGATAGCATGCACTGTTAACATTTAATAATTTTAGAAATGTGTCTATTTTCTTCTGATATTGGATTTCAGACATTACTTATGGGATGGCTGATAGCATGCACTGTTAACATTTAATAATTTTAGAAATGAGTCTATTTTCTTCTGATATTAGATTTCAGACATTACTTATGGGATGGCTGATAGCATGCACTGTTAACATTTAATAATTTTAGAAATGTGTCTATTTTCTTCTGATATTAGATTTCAGACATTACTTATGGGATGGCTGATAGCATGCACTGTTAACATTTAATAATTTTAGAAAAGTGTCTATTTTCTTCTGATATTTGATTTAAGACATTACTTATGGGATGGCTGATAGCATGCACTGTTAAAATTTAATAATTTTAGAAATGTGACTATTTTCTTCTGATATTATATTTCAGACATTACATATGGGATGGCTGATAGCATGCACTGTTAACATTTAATAATTTTAAAAATGTGTCTATTTTCTTCTGATATTAGATTTCAGACATTACTTATGGGATGGCTGATAGCATGCACTGTTAACATTTAATAATTTTAGAAATGTGTCTATTTTCTTCTGATATTAGATTTCAGACATTACTTATGGGATGGCTGATAGCATGCACTGTTAACATTTAATAATTTTAGAAATGTGTCTATTTTCTTCTGATATTAGATTTCAGACATTACTTATGGGATGGCTGATAGCATGCACTGTTAAAATTTAATAATTTTAGAAATGAGTCTATTTTCTTCTGATATAAGATTTCAGACATTACATATGGGATGGCTGATAGCATGCACTGTTAACATTTAATAATTTTAAAAATGTGTCTATTTTCTTCTGATATTAGATTTCAGACATTACTTATGGGATGGCTGATAGCATGTACCGTTAACATTTAATAATTTTCGAAATGTGTCTATTTTCTTCTGATATTAGATTTCAGACATTACTTATGTGATGGCTGATAGCATGCACTGTTAACATTTAATAATTTTAGAAATGTGTCTATTTTCTTCTGATATTAGATTTCAGACATTACTTATGGGATGGCTGATAGCATGCACTGTTAACATTTAATAATTTTAGAAATGTGTCTATTTTCTTCTGATATTAGATTTCAGACATTACATATGGGATGGCTGATAGCATGCACTGTTAACATTTAATAATTTTAGAAATGTGTCTATTTTCTTCTGATATTAGATTTCAGACATTACTTATGGGATGGCTGATAGCATGCACTGTTAACATTTAATAATTTTAGAAATGTGTCTATTTTCTTCTGATATTAGATTTCAGACATTACTTATGGGATGGCTGATAGCATGCACTGTTAACATTTAATAATTTTAGAAATGTGTCTATTTTCTTCTGATATTAGATTTCAGACAGTACTTATGGGATGGCTGATAGCATGAACTGTTAACATTTAATAATTTTAGAAATGTGTCTATTTTCTTCTGATATTAGATTTCAGACATTACTTATGGGATGGCTGATAGCATGCACTGTTAACATTTAATAATTTTAGAAATGTGTCTATTTTCTTCTGATATTGGATTTCAGACATTACTTATGGGATGGCTGATAGCATGCACTGTTAACATTTAATAATTTTAGAAATGAGTCTATTTTCTTCTGATATTAGATTTCAGACATTACTTATGGGATGGCTGATAGCATGCACTGTTAACATTTAATAATTTTAGAAATGTGTCTATTTTCTTCTGATATTAGATTTCAGACATTACTTATGGGATGGCTGATAGCATGCACTGTTAACATTTAACAATTTTAGAAAAGTGTCTATTTTCTTCTGATATTTGATTTAAGACATTACTTATGGGATGGCTGATAGCATGCCCTGTTAAAATTTAATAATTTTAGAAATGTGACTATTTTCTTCTGATATTATATTTCAGACATTACATATGGGATGGCTGATAGCATGCACTGTTAACATTTAATAATTTTAAAAATGTGTCTATTTTCTTCTGATATTAGATTTCAGACATTACTTATGGGATGGCTGATAGCATGCACTGTTAACATTTAATAATTTTAGAAATTGGTCTATTTTCTTCTGATATTAGATTTCAGACATTACTTATGGGATGGCTGATAGCATGCACTGTTAACATTTAATAATTTTAGAAATGTGTCTATTTTCTTCTGATATTAGATTTCAGACATTACTTATGGGATGGCTGATAGCATGCACTGTTAAAATTTAATAATTTTAGAAATGAGTCTATTTTCTTCTGATATAAGATTTCAGACATTACTTATGGGATGGCTGATAGCATGCACTGTTAACATTTAATAATTTTAGAAATGTGTCTATTTTCTTCTGATATTAGATTTCAGACATTACTTATGGGATGGCTGATAGCATGTACCGTTAACATTTAATAATTTTAGAAATGTGTCTATTTTCTTCTGACAGTAGATTTCAGACATTACTTTTGGGATGGCTGATAGCATGCACTCTTAACATTTAATAATTTTAGAAATGTGTCTATTTTCTTCTGATATTAGATTTCAGACATTACTTATGGGATGGCTGATAGCATGCACTCTTAACATTTAATAATTTTAGAAATGTGTCTATATTCTTCTGATATTAGATTTCAGACATTACTTATGGGATGGCTGATAGCATGCACTGTTAACATTTAATAATTTTAGAAATGTGTCTATTTTCTTCTGATATTAGATTTCAGACATTACTTATGGGATGGCTGATAGCATGCACTGTTAACATTTAATAATTTTAGAAATGTGTCTATTTTCTTCTGACAGTAGATTTCTGACATTACTTATGGGATGGCTGATAGCATGCACTGTTAACATTTAATAATTTTAGAAATGTGTCTATTTTCTTCTGATATTAGATTTCAGACATTACTTATGGGATGGCTGATAGCATGCACTGTTAACATTTAATAATTTTAGAAATGTGTCTATTTTCTTCTGATATTAGATTTCAGACATTACTTATGGGATGGCTGATAGCAGGCACTGTTAACATTTAATAATTTTAGAAATGAGTCTATTTTCTTCTGATATTAGATTTCAGACATTACTTATGAGATCGCTGATAGCATGCACTGTTAACATTTAATAATTTTAGAAATGTGTCTATTTTCTTCTGATATTAGATTTCAGACATTACTTATGGGATGGCTGATAGCATGCACTGTTAACATTTAATAATTTTAAAAATGTGTCTATTTTCTTCTGATATTAGATTTCAGACATTACTTATAGGATGGCTGATAGCATGCACTCTTAACATTTAATAATTTTAGAAATGTGTCTATTTTCTTCTGATATTAGATTTCAGACATTACTTATGGGATGGCTGATAGCATGCACTGTTAACATTTAATAATTTTAGAAATGTGTCTATTTTCTTCTGATATTAGATTTCAGACATTACTTATGGGATGGCTGATAGCATGCACTGTTAACATTTAATAATTTTAGAAATGTGTCTATTTTCTTCTGATATTAGATTTCAGACATTACTTATGGGATGGCTGATAGCATGCACTGTTAACATTTAATAATTTTAGAAATGTGTCTATTTTCTTCTGACAGTAGATTTCAGACATTACTTATGGGATGGCTGATAGCATGCACTGTTAACATTTAATAATTTTAGAAATGTGTCTATTTTCTTCTGATATTAGATTTCAGACATTGCTTATGGGATGGCTGATAGCATGCACTGTTAACATTTAATAATTTTAGAAATGTGTCTATTTTCTTCTGATATTAGATTTCAGACATTACTTATGGGATGGCTGATAGCATGCACTGTTAACATTTAATAATTTTAGAAATGAGTCTATTTTCTTCTGATATTAGATTTCAGACATTACTTATGGGATGGCTGATAGCATGCACTGTTAACATTTAATAATTTTAGAAATGTGTCTATTTTCTTCTGATATTAGATTTCAGACATTACTTATGGGATGGCTGATAGCATGCACTGTTAACATTTAATAATTTTAGAAATGTGTCTATTTTCTTCTGATATTAGATTTCAGACATTACTTATGGGATGGCTGATAGCATGCACTGTTAACATTTAATAATTTTAGAAATGTGTCTATTTTCTTCTGATATTAGATTTCAGACATTACTTATGGGATGGCTGATAGCATGCACTGTTAACATTTAATAATTTTAGAAATGTGTCTATTTTCTTCTGATATTGGATTTCAGACATTACTTATGGGATGGCTGATAGCATGCACTGTTAACATTTAATAATTTTAGAAATGAGTCTATTTTCTTCTGATATTAGATTTCAGACATTACTTATGGGATGGCTGATAGCATGCACTGTTAACATTTAATAATTTTAGAAATGTGTCTATTTTCTTCTGATATTAGATTTCAGACATTACTTATGGGATGGCTGATAGCATGCACTGTTAACATTTAATAATTTTAGATAAGTGTCTATTTTCTTCTGATATTTGATTTAAGACATTACTTATGGGATGGCTGATAGCATGCACTGTTAAAATTTAATAATTTTAGAAATGTGACTATTTTCTTCTGATATTATATTTCAGACATTACATATGGGATGGCTGATAGCATGCACTGTTAACATTTAATAATTTTAGAAATGTGTCTATTTTCTTCTGATATTAGATTTCAGACATTACTTATGGGATGGCTGATAGCATGCACTGTTAACATTTAATAATTTTAGAAATGTGTCTATTTTCTTCTGATATTAGATTTCAGACATTACTTATGGGATGGCTGATAGCATGCACTGTTAAAATTTAATAATTTTAGAAATGAGTCTATTTTCTTCTGATATAAGATTTCAGACATTACTTATGGGATGGCTGATAGCATGCACTGTTAACATTTAATAATTTTAGAAATGTGTCTATTTTCTTCTGATATTAGATTTCAGACATTACTTATGGGATGGCTGATAGCATGTACCGTTAACATTTAATAATTTTAGAAATGTGTCTATTTTCTTCTGACAGTAGATTTCAGACATTACTTATGGGATGGCTGATAGCATGCACTCTTAACATTTAATAATTTTAGAAATGTGTCTATTTTCTTCTGATATTAGATTTCAGACATTACTTATGGGATGGCTGATAGCATGCACTCTTAACATTTAATAATTTTAGAAATGTGTCTATATTCTTCTGATATTAGATTTCAGACATTACTTATGGGATGGCTGATAGCATGCACTGTTAACATTTAATAATTTTAGAAATGTGTCTATTTTCTTCTGATATTAGATTTCAGACATTACTTATGGGATGGCTGATAGCATGCACTGTTAACATTTATTAATTTTAGAAATGTGTCTATTTTCTTCTGACAGTAGATTTCTGACATTACTTATGGGATGGCTGATAGCATGCACTGTTAACATTTAATAATTTTAGAAATGTGTCTATTTTCTTCTGATATTAGATTTCAGACATTACTTATGGGATGGCTGATAGCATGCACTGTTAACATTTAATAATTTTAGAAATGTGTCTATTTTCTTCTGATATTAGATTTCAGACATTACTTATGGGATGGCTGATAGCAGGCACTGTTAACATTTAATAATTTTAGAAATGAGTCTATTTTCTTCTGATATTAGATTTCAGACATTACTTATGAGATGGCTGATAGCATGCACTGTTAACATTTAATAATTTTAGAAATGTGTCTATTTTCTTCTGATATTAGATTTCAGACATTACTTATGGGATGGCTGATAGCATGCACTGTTAACATTTAATAATTTTAGAAATGTGTCTATTTTCTTCTGATATTAGATTTCAGACATTACTTATAGGATGGCTGATAGCATGCACTCTTAACATTTAATAATTTTAGAAATGTGTCTATTTTCTTCTGATATTAGATTTCAGACATTACTTATGGGATGGCTGATAGCATGCACTGTTAACATTTAATAATTTTAGAAATGTGTCTATTTTCTTCTGATATTAGATTTCAGACATTACTTATGGGATGGCTGATAGCATGCACTGTTAACATTTAATAATTTTAGAAATGAGTCTATTTTCTTCTGATATTAGATTTCAGACATTACTTATGGGATGGCTGATAGCATGCACTGTTAACATTTAATAATTTTAGAAATGTGTCTATTTTCTTCTGATATTAGATTTCAGACATTACTTATGGGATGGCTGATAGCATGCACTGTTAACATTTAATAATTTTAGAAATGTGTCTATTTTCTTCTGATATTAGATTTCAGACATTACTTATGGGATGGCTGATAGCATGCACTGTTAACATTTAATAATTTTAGAAATGTGTCTATTTTCTTCTGATATTAGATTTCAGACATTACTTATGGGATGGCTGATAGCATGCACTGTTAACATTTAATAATTTTAGAAATGTGTCTATTTTCTTCTGATATTGGATTTCAGACATTACTTATGGGATGGCTGATAGCATGCACTGTTAACATTTAATAATTTTAGAAATGAGTCTATTTTCTTCTGATATTAGATTTCAGACATTACTTATGGGATGGCTGATAGCATGCACTGTTAACATTTAATAATTTTAGAAATGTGTCTATTTTCTTCTGATATTAGATTTCAGACATTACTTATGGGATGGCTGATAGCATGCACTGTTAACATTTAATAATTTTAGAAAAGTGTCTATTTTCTTCTGATATTTGATTTAAGACATTACTTATGGGATGGCTGATAGCATGCACTGTTAAAATTTAATAATTTTAGAAATGTGACTATTTTCTTCTGATATTATATTTCAGACATTACATATGGGATGGCTGATAGCATGCACTGTTAACATTTAATAATTTTAGAAATGTGTCTATTTTCTTCTGATATTAGATTTCAGACATTACTTATGGGATGGCTGATAGCATGCACTGTTAACATTTAATAATTTTAGAAATGTGTCTATTTTCTTCTGATATTAGATTTCAGACATTACTTATGGGATGGCTGATAGCATGTACCGTTAACATTTAATAATTTTAGAAATGTGTCTATTTTCTTCTGACAGTAGATTTCAGACATTACTTATGGGATGGCTGATAGCATGCACTGTTAACATTTAATAATTTTAGAAATGTGTCTATTTTCTTCTGATATTAGATTTCAGACATTACTTATGGGATGGCTGATAGCATGCACTGTTAACATTTAATAATTTTAGAAATGTGTCTATTTTCTTCTGATATTAGATTTCAGACATTACTTATGGGATGGCTGATAGCATGCACTGTTAACATTTAATAATTTTAGAAATGTGTCTATTTTCTTCTGATATTAGATTTCAGACATTACTTATGGGATGGCTGATAGCATGCACTGTTAACATTTAATAATTTTAGAAATGTGTCTATTTTCTTCTGATATTGGATTTCAGACATTACTTATGGGATGGCTGATAGCATGCACTGTTAACATTTAATAATTTTAGAAATGAGTCTATTTTCTTCTGATATTAGATTTCAGACATTACTTATGGGATGGCTGATAGCATGCACTGTTAACATTTAATAATTTTAGAAATGTGTCTATTTTCTTCTGATATTAGATTTCAGACATTACTTATGGGATGGCTGATAGCATGCACTGTTAACATTTAATAATTTTAGAAAAGTGTCTATTTTCTTCTGATATTTGATTTAAGACATTACTTATGGGATGGCTGATAGCATGCACTGTTAAAATTTAATAATTTTAGAAATGTGACTATTTTCTTCTGATATTATATTTCAGACATTACATATGGGATGGCTGATAGCATGCACTGTTAACATTTAATAATTTTAGAAATGTGTCTATTTTCTTCTGATATTAGATTTCAGACATTACTTATGGGATGGCTGATAGCATGCACTGTTAACATTTAATAATTTTAGAAATGTGTCTATTTTCTTCTGATATTAGATTTCAGACATTACTTATGGGATGGCTGATAGCATGCACTGTTAAAATTTAATAATTTTAGAAATGAGTCTATTTTCTTCTGATATAAGATTTCAGACATTACTTATGGGATGGCTGATAGCATGCACTGTTAACATTTAATAATTTTAGAAATGTGTCTATTTTCTTCTGATATTAGATTTCAGACATTACTTATGGGATGGCTGATAGCATGTACCGTTAACATTTAATAATTTTAGAAATGTGTCTATTTTCTTCTGACAGTAGATTTCAGACATTACTTATGGGATGGCTGATAGCATGCACTCTTAACATTTAATAATTTTAGAAATGTGTCTATTTTCTTCTGATATTAGATTTCAGACATTACTTATGGGATGGCTGATAGCATGCACTCTTAACATTTAATAATTTTAGAAATGTGTCTATATTCTTCTGATATTAGATTTCAGACATTACTTATGGGATGGCTGATAGCATGCACTGTTAACATTTAATAATTTTAGAAATGTGTCTATTTTCTTCTGATATTAGATTTCAGACATTACTTATGGGATGGCTGATAGCATGCACTGTTAACATTTATTAATTTTAGAAATGTGTCTATTTTCTTCTGACAGTAGATTTCTGACATTACTTATGGGATGGCTGATAGCATGCACTGTTAACATTTAATAATTTTAGAAATGTGTCTATTTTCTTCTGATATTAGATTTCAGACATTACTTATGGGATGGCTGATAGCATGCACTGTTAACATTTAATAATTTTAGAAATGTGTCTATTTTCTTCTGATATTAGATTTCAGACATTACTTATGGGATGGCTGATAGCAGGCACTGTTAACATTTAATAATTTTAGAAATGAGTCTATTTTCTTCTGATATTAGATTTCAGACATTACTTATGAGATGGCTGATAGCATGCACTGTTAACATTTAATAATTTTAGAAATGTGTCTATTTTCTTCTGATATTAGATTTCAGACATTACTTATGGGATGGCTGATAGCATGCACTGTTAACATTTAATAATTTTAGAAATGTGTCTATTTTCTTCTGATATTAGATTTCAGACATTACTTATAGGATGGCTGATAGCATGCACTCTTAACATTTAATAATTTTGGAAATGTGTCTATTTTCTTCTGATATTAGATTTCAGACATTACTTATGGGATGGCTGATAGCATGCACTGTTAACATTTAATAATTTTAGAAATGTGTCTATTTTCTTCTGATATTAGATTTCAGACATTACTTATGGGATGGCTGATAGCATGCACTGTTAACATTTAATAATTTTAGAAATGTGTCTATTTTCTTCTGATATTAGATTTCAGACATTACTTATGGGATGGCTGATAGCATGCACTGTTAACATTTAATAATTTTAGAAATGTGTCTATTTTCTTCTGACAGTAGATTTCAGACATTACTTATGGGATGGCTGATAGCATGCACTGTTAACATTTAATAATTTTAGAAATGTGTCTATTTTCTTCTGATATTAGATTTCAGACATTGCTTATGGGATGGCTGATAGCATGCACTGTTAACATTTAATAATTTTAGAAATGTGTCTATTTTCTTCTGATATTAGATTTCAGACATTACTTATGGGATGGCTGATAGCATGCACTGTTAACTTTTAATAATTTTAGAAATGAGTCTATTTTCTTCTGATATTAGATTTCAGACATTACTTATGGGATGGCTGATAGCATGCACTGTTAACATTTAATAATTTTAGAAATGTGTCTATTTTCTTCTGATATTAGATTTCAGACATTACTTATGGGATGGCTGATAGCATGCACTGTTAACATTTAATAATTTTAGAAATGTGTCTATTTTCTTCTGATATTAGATTTCAGACATTACTTATGGGATGGCTGATAGCATGCACTGTTAACATTTAATAATTTTAGAAATGTGACTATTTTCTTCTGATATTAGATTTCAGACATTACTTATAGGATGGCTGATAGCATGCACTCTTAACATTTAATAATTTTAGAAATGTGTCTATTTTCTTCTGATATTAGATTTCAGACATTTCTTATGGGATGGCTGATAGCATGCAATGTTAACATTTAATAATTTTAGAAATGTGTCTATTTTCTTCTGATATTAGATTTCAGACATTACTTATGGGATGGCTGATAGCATGCACTGTTAACATTTAATAATTTTAGAAATGTGTCTATTTTCTTCTGATATGAGATTTCAGACATTACTTATGGGATGGCTGATAGCATGCACTGTTAACATTTAATAATTTTAGAAATGTGTCTATTTTCTTCTGATATTAGATTTCAGACATTACTTATAGGATGGCTGATAGCATGCACTCTTAACATTTAATAATTTTAGAAATGTGTCTATTTTCTTCTGATATTAGATTTCAGACATTACTTATGGGATGGCTGATAGCATGCACTGTTAACATTTAATAATTTTAGAAATGTGTCTATTTTCTTCTGATATTAGATTTCAGACATTACTTATGGGATGGCTGATAGCATGCACTGTTAACATTTAATAATTTTAGAAATGTGTCTATTTTCTTCTGATATTAGATTTCAGACATTACTTATGGGATGGCTGATAGCATGCACTGTTAACATTTAATAATTTTAGAAATGTGTCTATTTTCTTCTGATATTAGATTTCAGACATTACTTATGGGATGGCTGATAGCATGCACTGTCAACATTTAATAATTTTAGAAATGAGTCTATTTTCTTCTGATATTAGATTTCAGACATTACTTATGGGATGGCTGATAGCATGCACTGTTAACATTTAATAATTTTAGAAATGTGTCTATTTTCTTCTGATATTAGATTTCAGACATTACTTATGGGATGGCTGATAGCATGCACTGTTAACATTTAATAATTTTAGAAATGTGTCTATTTTCTTCTGATATTAGATTTCAGACATTACTTATGGGATGGCTGATAGCATGCACTGTTAACATTTAATAATTTTAGAAATGTGACTATTTTCTTCTGATATTAGATTTCAGACATAACTTATAGGATGGCTGATAGCATGCACTCTTAACATTTAATAAATTTAGAAATGTGTCTATTTTCTTCTGATATTAGATTTCAGACATTACTTATGGGATGGCTGATAGCATGCACTGTTAACATTTAATAATTTTAGAAATGTGTCTATTTTCTTCTGATATTAGATTTCAGACATTACTTATGGGATGGCTGATAGCATGCACTGTTAACATTTAATAATTTTAGAAATGTGTCTATTTTCTTCTGATATTAGATTTCAGACATTACTTATGGGATGGCTGATAGCATGCACTGTTAACATTTAATAATTTTAGAAATGTGTCTATTTTCTTCTGATATTAGATTTCAGACATTACTTATGGGATGGCTGATAGCATGCACTGTTAACATTTAATAATTTTAGAAATGTGTCTATTTTCTTCTGACAGTAGATTTCAGACATTACTTATGGGATGGCTGATAGCATGCACTGTTAACATTTAATAATTTTAGAAATGTGAGTATTTTCTTCTGATATTAGATTTCAGACATTACATATGGGATGGCGGATAGCATGCACTGTTAACATTTAATAATTTTAGAAATGTGTCTATTTTCTTCTGATATTAAATTTCAGACATTACTTATGGGATGGCTGATAGCATGCACTGTTAACATTTAATAATTTCAGAAATGTGTCTATTTTCTTCTGATATTAGATTTCAGACATTACTTATGGGATGGCTGATAGCATGCACTGTTAACATTTAATAATTTCAGAAATGTGTCTATTTTCTTCGGATATTAGATTTCAGACATTACTTATGGGATGGCTGATAGCATGCACTGTTAACATTTAATAATTTTAGAAATGTGTCTATTTTCTTCTGACAGTAGATTTCAGACATTACTTATGGGATGGTTGATAGCATGCACTGTTAACATTTAATAATTTTAGAAATGTGTCTATTTTCTTCTGATATTAGATTTCAGACATTACTTATGGGATGGCTGATAGAATGCACTGTTAACATTTAATAATTTTAGCAATGTGTCTATTTTCTTCTGATATTAGATTTCAGACATTACATATGGGATGGCTGATAGCATGCACTCTTAACATTTAATAATTTTAGAAATGTGTCTATTTTCTTCTGATATTAGATTTCAGACATTACTTATGGGATGGCTGATAGCATGCACTGTTAACATTTAATAATTTTAGAAATGTGTCTATTTTCTTCTGATATTAGATTTCAGACATTACTTATGGGATGGCTGATAGCATGCACTGTTAACATTTAATAATTTTAGAAATGTGCCTATTTTCTTCTGATATTAGATTTCAGACATTACTTATGGGATGGCTGATAGCATGCACTGTTAACATTTAATAATTTTAGAAATGTGTCTATTTTCTTCTGATATTAGATTTCAGACATTACTTTTGGGATGGCTGATAGCATGCACTGTTAACATTTAAAAATTTTAGAAATGAGTCTATTTTCTTCTGATATTAGATTTCAGACATTACTTATGGAATGGCTGATAGCATGCACTGTTAACATTTAATAATTTTAGAAATGTGTCTATTTTCTTCTGATATTAGATTTCAGACATTACTTATGGGATGGCTGATAGCATGCACTGTTAACATTTAATAATTTTAGAAATGTGTCTATTTTCTTCTGATATTAGATTTCAGACATTACTTATGGGATGTCTGATAGCATGCACTGTTAACATTTAATAATTTTAGAAATGTGTCTATTTTCTTCTGATATTAGATTTCAGACATTACTTATGGGATGGCTGATAGCATGCACTTTTAACATTTAATAATTTTAGAAATGTTTCTATTTTCTTCTTATATTAGATTTCAGACATTACTTATGGGATGGCTGATAGCATGCACTGTTAACATTTAATAATTTTAGAAATGTGTCTATTTTCTTCTGATATTAGATTTCAGACATTACTTATGGGATGGCTGATAGCATGCACTTTTAACATTTAATAATTTTAGAAATGTGTCTATTTTCTTCTGATATTAGATTTCAGACATTACTTATGGGATGGCTGATAGCATGCACTGTTAACATTTAATAATTTTAGAAATGTGTCTATTTTCTTCTGACAGTAGATTTCAGACATTACTTATGGGATGGCTGATAGCATGCACTGTTAACATTTAATAATTTTAGAAATGTGAGTATTTTCTTCTGATATTAGATTTCAGACATTACATATGGGATGGCGGATAGCATGCACTGTTAACATTTAATAATTTTAGAAATGTGTCTATTTTCTTCTGATATTAGATTTCAGACATTACTTATGGGATGGCTGATAGCATGCACTGTTAACATTTAATAATTTCAGAAATGTGTCTATTTTCTTCTGATATTAGATTTCAGACATTACTTATGGGATGGCTGATAGCATGCACTGTTAACATTTAATAATTTTAGAAATGTGTCTATTTTCTTCGGATATTAGATTTCAGACATTACTTATGGGATGGCTGATAGCATGCACTGTTAACATTTAATAATTTTAGAAATGTGTCTATTTTCTTCTGACAGTAGATTTCAGACATTACTTATGGGATGGTTGATAGCATGCACTGTTAACATTTAATAATTTTAGAAATGTGTCTATTTTCTTCTGATATTAGATTTCAGACATTACTTATGGGATGGCTGATAGCATGCACTGTTAAAATTTAATAATTTTAGAAATGTGTCTATTTTCTTCTGATATTGGATTTCAGACATTACATATGGGATGGCTGATAGCATGCACTGTTAACATTTAATAATTTTAGAAATGTGTCTATTTTCTTCTGATATTAGATTTCAGACATTACTTATGTGATGGCTGATAGCATGCACTGTTAACATTTAATAATTTTAGAAATGTGTCTATTTTCTTCTGATATTAGATTTCAGACATTACTTATGGGATGGCTGATAGCATGCACTGTTAACATTTAATAATTTTAGAAATGTGTCTATTTTCTTCTGATATTAGATTTCAGACATTACATATGGGATGGCTGATAGCATGCACTCTTAACATTTAATAATTTTAGAAATGTGTCTATTTTCTTCTGATATTAGATTTCAGACATTACTTATGGGATGGCTGATAGCATGCACTGTTAACATTTAATAATTTTAGAAATGTGTCTATTTTCTTCTGATATTAGATTTCAGACATTACTTATGGGATGGCTGATAGCATGCACTGTTAACATTTAATAATTTTAGAAATGTGCCTATTTTCTTCTGATATTAGATTTCAGACATTACTTATGGGATGGCTGATAGCATGCACTGTTAACATTTAATAATTTTAGAAATGTGTCTATTTTCTTCGGATATTAGATTTCAGACATTACTTATGGGATGGCTGATAGCATGCACTGTTAACATTTAATAATTTTAGAAATGAGTCTATTTTCTTCTGATATTAGATTTCAGACATTACTTATGGAATGGCTGATAGCATGCACTGTTAACATTTAATAATTTTAGAAATGTGTCTATTTTCTTCTGATATTAGATTTCAGACATTACTTATGGGATGGCTGATAGCATGCACTGTTAACATTTAATAATTTTAGAAATGTGTCTATTTTCTTCTGATATTAGATTTCAGACATTACTTATGGGATGGTTGATAGCATGCACTGTTAACATTTAATAATTTTAGAAATGTGTCTATTTTCTTCTGATATTAGATTTCAGACATTACTTATGGGATGGCTGATAGCATGCACTGTTAACATTTAATAATTTTAGAAATGTGTCTATTTTCTTTTGACAGTAGATTTCAGACATTATTTATGGGATGGCTGATAGCATGCACTGTTAACTTTTAATAATTTTAGAAATGTGTCTATTTTCTTCTGATATTAGATTTCAGTCATTACTTATGGGATGGCTGATAGCATGCACTGTTAACATTTAATAATTTTAGAAATGAGTCTATTTTCTTCTGATATTAGATTTCAGACATTACTTATGGGATGGCTGATAGCATGCACTGTTAACATTTAATAATTTTAGAAATGTGTCTATTTTCTTCTGATATTAGATTTCAGACATTACTTATGGGATGGCTGATAGCATGCACTGTTAACATTTAATAATTTTAGAAATGTGTCTATTTTCTTCTGATATTAGATTTCAGACATTACTTATGGGATGGCTGATAGCATACACTGTTAACATTTAATAATTTTAGAAATGTGAGTATTTTCTTCTGATATTAGATTTCAGACATTACATATGGGATGGTGGATAGCATGCACTGTTAACATTTAATAATTTTAGAAATGTGTCTATTTTCTTCGGATATTAGATTTCAGACATTACTTATGGGATGGCTGATAGCATGCACTGTTAACATTTAATAATTTTAGAAATGTGTCTATTTTCTTCTGACAGTAGATTTCAGACATTACTTATGGGATGGTTGATAGCATGCACTGTTAACATTTAATAATTTTAGAAATGTGTCTATTTTCTTCTGATATAAGATTTCAGACATTACTTATGGGATGGCTGATAGCATGCACTGTTAACATTTAATAATTTTAGAAATGTGTCTATTTTCTTCTGATATTAGATTTCAGACATTACATATGGGATGGCTGATAGCATGCACTCTTAACATTTAATAATTTTAGAAATGTGTCTATTTTCTTCTGATATTAGATTTCAGACATTACTTATGGGATGGCTGATAGCATGCACTGTTAACATTTAATAATTTTAGAAATGTGTCTATTTTCTTCTGATATTAGATTTCAGACATTACTTATGGGATGGCTGATAGCATGCACTGTTAACATTTAATAATTTTAGAAATGTGACTATTTTCTTCTGATATTAGATTTCAGACATTACTTATAGGATGGCTGATAGCATGCACTCTTAACATTTAATAATTTTAGAAATGTGTCTATTTTCTTCTGATATTAGATTTCAGACATTACTTATGGGATGGCTGATAGCATGCACTGTTAACATTTAATAATTTTAGAAATGTGTTTATTTTCTTCTGATATTAGATTTCAGACATTACTTATGGGATGGCTGATAGCATGCACTGTTAACATTTAATAATTTTAGAAATGTGTCTATTTTCTTCTGATATTAGATTTCAGACATTACTTATGGGATGGCTGATAGCATGCACTGTTAACATTTAATAATTTTAGAAATGTGTCTATTTTCTTCTGACAGTAGATTTCAGACATTACTTATGGGATGGCTGATAGCATGCACTGTTAACATTTAATAATTTTAGAAATGTGAGTATTTTCTTCTGATATTAGATTTCAGACATTACATATGGGATGGCGGATAGCATGCACTGTTAACATTTAATAATTTTAAAAATGTGTCTATTTTCTTCTGATATTAGATTTCAGACATTACTTATGGGATGGCTGATAGCATGCACTGTTAACATTTAATAATTTCAGAAATGTTTCTATTTTCTTCTGATATTAGATTTCAGACATTACTTATGGGATGGCTGATAGCATGCACTGTTAATATTTAATAATTTTAGAAATGTGTCTATTTTCTTCGGATATTAGATTTCAGACATTACTTATGGGATGGCTGATAGCATGCACTGTTAACATTTAATAATTTTAGAAATGTGTCTATTTTCTTCTGACAGTAGATTTCAGACATTACTTATGGGATGGTTGATAGCATGCACTGTTAACATTTAATAATTTTAGAAATGTGTCTATTTTCTTCTGATATAAGATTTCAGACATTACTTATGGGATGGCTGAAAGCATGCACTGTTAACATTTAATAATTTTAGAAATGTGTCTATTTTCTTCTGATATTAGATTTCAGACATTACATATGGGATGGCTGATAGCATGCACTCTTAACATTTAATAATTTTAGAAATGTGTCTATTTTCTTCTGATATTAGATTTCAGACATTACTTATGGGATGGCTGATAGCATGCACTGTTAACATTTAATAATTTTAGAAATGTGTCTATTTTCTTCTGATATTAGATTTCAGACATTACTTATGGGATGGTTGATAGCATGCACTCTTAACATTTAATAATTTTAGAAATGTGTCTATTTTCTTCTGATATTAGATTTCAGACATTACTTATGGGATGGCTGATAGCATGCACTCTTAACATTTAATAATTTTAGAAATGTGCCTATTTTCTTCTGATATTAGATTTCAGACATTACTTATATGATGGCTGATAGCATGCACTGTTAACATTTAATAATTTTAGAAATGTGTCTATTTTCTTCTGATATTAGATTTCAGACATTACTTATGGGATGGCTGATAGCATGCACTGTTAACATTTAATAATTTCAGAAATGTGTCTATTTTCTTCTGATATTAGATTTCAGACATTACTTATGGGATGGCTGATAGCATGCACTGTTAACATTTAATAATTTTAGAAATGTGTCTATTTTCTTCGGATATTAGATTTCAGACATTACTTATGGGATGGCTGATAGCATGCACTGTTAACATTTAATAATTTTAGAAATGTGTCTATTTTCTTCTGACAGTAGATTTCAGACATTACTTATGGGATGGTTGATAGCATGCACTGTTAACATTTAATAATTTTAGAAATGTGTCTATTTTCTTCTGATATTAGATTTCAGACATTACATATGGGATGGCTGATAGCATGCACTGTTAACATTTAATAATTTTAGAAATGTGTCTATTTTCTTCTGATATTAGATTTCAGACATTACTTATGGGATGGCTGATAGCATGCACTGTTAACATTTAAGAAATGAGTCTATGATGGTTGATAGCATGCACTGTTAACATTTAATAATTTTAGAAATGTGTCTATTTTCTTCTGATATAAGATTTCAGACATTACTTATGGGATGGCTGAAAGCATGCACTGTTAACATTTAATAATTTTAGAAATGTGTCTATTTTCTTCTGATATTAGATTTCAGACATTACTTATGGGATGGCTGATAGCATGCACTGTTAACATTTAATAATTTTAGAAATGTGTCTATTTTCTTTCTTTAGATTTCAGACATTACATATGGGATGGCGGATAGCATGCACTGTTAACATTTAATAATTTTAAAAATGTGTCTATTTTCTTCTGATATTAGATTTCAGACATTACTTATGGGATGGCTGATAGCATGCACTGTTAACATTTAATAATTTTAGAAATGTGTCTATTTTCTTCTGATATTAGATTTCAGACATTACTTATGGGATGGCTGATAGCATGCACTCTTAACATTTAATAATTTTAGAAATGAGTCTATTTTCTTCTGATATTAGATTTCAGACATTACTTATGGGATGGCTGATAGCATGCACTGTTAACATTTAATAATTTTAGAAATGTGTCAATTTTCTTCTGATATTAGATTTCAGACATTACTTATGGGATGGCTGATAGCATGCACTGTTAACATTTAATAATTTTAGAAATGTGTCTATTTTCTTCTGATATTAGATTTCAGACATTACTTATGGGATGGCTGATAGCATGCACTTTTAACATTTAATAATTTTAGAAATGTGTCTATTTTCTTCTTATATTAGATTTCAGACATTACTTATGGGATGGCTGATAGCATGCACTGTTAACATTTAATAATTTTAGAAATGTGTCTATTTTCTTCTGATATTAGATTTCAGACATTACTTATGGGATGGCTGATAGCATGCACTGTTAACATTTAATAATTTTAGAAATGTGTCTATTTTCTTCTGATATTAGATTTCAGACATTACTTATGGGATGGCTGATAGCATGCACTGTTAACATTTAATAATTTTAGAAATGTGTCTATTTTCTTCTGATATTAGATTTCAGACATTACTTATGGGATGGCTGATAGCATGCACTGTTAACATTTAATAATTTTAGAAATGTGTCTATTTTCTTCTGATATTAGATTTCAGACATTACTTATGGGATGGCTGATAGCATGCACTGTTAACATTTAATAATTTTAGAAATGTGTCTATTTTCTTCTGATATTAGATTTCAGACATTACTTATGGGATGGCTGATAGCATGCACTGTTAACATTTAATAATTTTAGAAATGTGCCTATTTTCTTCTGATATTAGATTTCAGACATTACTTATGGGATGGCTGATAGCATGCACTGTTAACATTTAATAATTTTAGAAATGTGTCTATTTTCTTCTGATATTAGATTTCAGACATTACTTATGGGATGGCTGATAGCATGCACTGTTAACATTTAATAATTTTAGAAATGAGTCTATTTTCTTCTGATATTAGATTTCAGACATTACTTATGGAATGGCTGATAGCATGCACTGTTAACATTTAATAATTTTAGAAATGTGTCTATTTTCTTCTGATATTAGATTTCCGACATTACTTATGGGATGGCTGATAGCATGCACTGTTAACATTTAATAATTTTAGAAATGTGTCTATTTTCTTCTGATATTAGATTTCAGACATTACTTATGGGATGGCTGATAGCATGCACTGTTAACATTTAATAATTTTAGAAATGTGTCTATTTTCTTCTGATATTAGATTTCAGACATTACTTATGGGATGGCTGATAGCATGCACTTTTAACATTTAATAATTTTAGAAATGTGTCTATTTTCTTCTTATATTAGATTTCAGACATTACTTATGGGATGGCTGATAGCATGCACTGTTAACATTTAATAATTTTAGAAATGTGTCTATTTTCTTCTGATATTAGATTTCAGACATTACTTATGGGATGGCTGATAGCATGCACTGTTAACATTTAATAATTTTAGAAATGTGTCTATTTTCTTCTGATATTAGATTTCAGACATTACTTATGGGATGGCTGATAGCATGCACTGTTAACATTTAATAATTTTAGAAATGTGTCTATTTTCTTCTGATATTAGATTTCAGACATTACTTATGGGATGGCTGATAGCATGCACTCTTAACATTTAATAATTTTAGAAATGAGTCTATTTTCTTCTGATATTAGATTTCAGACATTACTTATGGGATGGCTGATAGCATGCACTCTTAACATTTAATAATTTTAGAAATGTGTCTATTTTCTTCTGATATTAGATTTCAGACATTACTTATGGGATGGCTGATAGCATGCACTGTTACATTTAATAATTTTAGAAATGTGTCTATTTTCTTCTGATATTAGATTTCAGACATTACTTATGGGATGGCTGATAGCATGCACTGTTAACATTTAATAATTTTAGAAATGTGTCTATTTTCTTCTGACAGTAGATTTCAGACATTACTTATGGGATGGCTGATAGCATGCACTCTTAACATTTAATAATTTTAGAAATGTGTCTATTTTCTTCTGATATTAGATTTCAGACATTACTTATGGGATGGCTGATAGCATGCACTTTTAACATTTAATAATTTTAGAAATGTGTCTATTTTCTTCTGATATTAGATTTCAGACATTACTTATGGGATGGCTGATAGCATGCACTGTTAAAATTTAATAATTTTAGAAATGAGTCTATTTTCTTCTGATATTAGATTTCTGACATTACTTATGGGATGGCTGATAGCATGCACTGTTAACATTTAATAATTTTAGAAATGTGTCTATTTTCTTCTGATATTAGATTTCAGACATTACTTATGTGATGGCTGATTGCATGCACTGTTAACATTTAATAATTTTAGAAATGTGTCTATTTTCTTCTGATATTAGATTTCAGACATTACTTATGGGATGGCTGATAGCATGCACTGTTAACATTTAATAATTTTAGAAATGTGTCTATTTTCTTCTGATATTAGATTTCAGACATTACTTATGGGATGGCTGATAGCATGCACTGTTAACATTTAATAATTTTAGAAATGTGTCTATTTTCTTCTGATATTAGATTTCAGACATTACTTATGGGATGGCTGATAGCATGCACTGTTAACATTTAATAATTTTAGAAATGTGTCTATTTTCTTCTGATATTAGATTTCAGACATTACTTATGGGATGGCTGATAGCATGCACTGTTAACATTTAATAATTTTAGAAATGTGCCTATTTTCTTCTGATATTAGATTTCAGACATTACTTATGGGATGGCTGATAGCATGCACTGTTAACATTTAATAATTTTAGAAATGTGTCTATTTTCTTCTGATATTAGATTTCAGACATTACTTATGGGATGGCTGATAGCATGCACTGTTAACATTTAATAATTTTAGAAATGAGTCTATTTTCTTCTGATATTAGATTTCAGACATTACTTATGGAATGGCTGATAGCATGCACTGTTAACATTTAATAATTTTAGAAATGTGTCTATTTTCTTCTGATATTAGATTTCCGACATTACTTATGGGATGGCTGATAGCATGCACTGTTAACATTTAATAATTTTAGAAATGTGTCTATTTTCTTCTGATATTAGATTTCAGACATTACTTATGGGATGGCTGATAGCATGCACTGTTAACATTTAATAATTTTAGAAATGTGTCTATTTTCTTCTGATATTAGATTTCAGACATTACTTATGGGATGGCTGATAGCATGCACTTTTAACATTTAATAATTTTAGAAATGTGTCTATTTTCTTCTTATATTAGATTTCAGACATTACTTATGGGATGGCTGATAGCATGCACTGTTAACATTTAATAATTTTAGAAATGTGTCTATTTTCTTCTGATATTAGATTTCAGACATTACTTATGGGATGGCTGATAGCATGCACTGTTAACATTTAATAATTTTAGAAATGTGTCTATTTTCTTCTGATATTAGATTTCAGACATTACTTATAGGTTGGCTGATAGCATGCACTGTTAACATTTAATAATTTTAGAAATGTGTCTATTTTCTTCTGATATTAGATTTCAGACATTACTTATGGGATGGCTGATAGCATGCACTCTTAACATTTAATAATTTTAGAAATGTGTCTATTTTCTTCTGATATTAGATTTCAGACATTACTTATGGGATGGCTGATAGCATGCACTCTTAACATTTAATAATTTTAGAAATGTGTCTATTTTCTTCTGATATTAGATTTCAGACATTACTTATGGGATGGCTGATAGCATGCACTGTTACATTTAATAATTTTAGAAATGTGTCTATTTTCTTCTGATATTAGATTTCAGACATTACTTATGGGATGGCTGATAGCATGCACTGTTAACATTTAATAATTTTAGAAATGTGTCTATTTTCTTCTGACAGTAGATTTCAGACATTACTTATGGGATGGCTGATAGCATGCACTCTTAACATTTAATAATTTTAGAAATGTGTCTATTTTCTTCTGATATTAGATTTCAGACATTACTTATGGGATGGCTGATAGCATGCACTTTTAACATTTAATAATTTTAGAAATGTGTCTATTTTCTTCTGATATTAGATTTCAGACATTACTTATGGGATGGCTGATAGCATGCACTGTTAAAATTTAATAATTTTAGAAATGAGTCTATTTTCTTCTGATATTAGATTTCTGACATTACTTATGGGATGGCTGATAGCATGCACTGTTAACATTTAATAATTTTAGAAATGTGTCTATTTTCTTCTGATATTAGATTTCAGACATTACTTATGTGATGGCTGATTGCATGCACTGTTAACATTTAATAATTTTAGAAATGTGTCTATTTTCTTCTGATATTAGATTTCAGACATTACTTATGGGATGGCTGATAGCATGCACTGTTAACATTTAATAATTTTAGAAATGTGTCTATTTTCTTCTGATATTAGATTTCAGACATTACTTATGGGATGGCTGATAGCATGCACTGTTAACATTTAATAATTTTAGAAATGTGTCTATTTTCTTCTGATATTAGATTTCTGACATTACTTATGGGATGGCTGATAGCATGCACTGTTAACATTTAATGATTTTAGAAATGTGTCTATTTTCTTCTGATATTAGATTTCAGACATTACTTATGGGATGGCTGATAGCATGCACTGTTAACATTTAATAATTTTAGAAATGTGTCTATTTTCTTCTGATATTAGATTTCAGACATTACTTATGGGGTGGCTGATAGCATGCACTGTTAACATTTAATAATTTTAGAAATGTGTCTATTTTCTTCTGACAGTAGATTTCAGACATTACTTATGGGATGGCTGATAGCATGCACTGTTAACATTTAATAATTTTAGAAATGTGTCTATTTTCTTCTGATATTAGATTTCAGACATTACTTATGGGATGGCTGATAGCATGCACTGTTAACATTTAATAATTTTAGAAATGTGTCTATTTTCTTCTGATATTAGATTTCAGACATTACTTATGGGATGGCTGATAGCATGCACTGTTAACATTTAATAATTTTAGAAATGTGTCTATTTTCTTCTGCTATTAGATTTCAGACATTACTTATGGGATGGCTGATAGCATGCACTGTTAACATTTAATAATTTTAGAAATGTGTCTATTTTCTTCTGATATTAGATTTCAGACATTACTTATGGGATGGCTGATAGCATGCACTGTTAACATTTAATAATTTTAGAAATGTGTCTATTTTCTTCTGATATTAGATTTCAGACATTACTTATGGGATGGCTGATAGCATGCACTGTTAACATTTAATAATTTTAGAAATGTGTCTATTTTCTTCTGATATTAGATTTCAGACATTACTTATGGGATGGCTGATAGCATGCACTGTTAACATTTAATAATTTTAGAAATGTGTCTATTTTCTTCTGATATTAGATTTCAGACATTACTTATAGGTTGGCTGATAGCATGCACTGTTAACATTTAATAATTTTAGAAATGTGTCTATTTTCTTCTGATATTAGATTTCAGACATTACTTATAGGATGGCTGATAGCATGCTCTGTTAACATTTAATAATTTTAGAAATGTGTCTATTTTCTTCTGATATTAGATTTCAGACATTACTTATGGGATGGCTGATAGCATGCTCTGTTAACATTTAATAATTTTAGAAATGTGTCTATTTTCTTCTGATATTAGATTTCAGACATTACTTATGGGATGGCTGATAGCATGCACTGTTACCATTTAATAATTTTAGAAATGTGTCTATTTTCTTCTGATATTAGATTTCAGACATTACTTATGGGATGGCTGATAGCATGCACTGTTAACATTTAATAATTTTAGAAATGTGTCTATTTTCTTCTGATATTAGATTTCAGACATTACTTATGGGATGGCTGATAGCATGCACTGTTAACATTTAATAATTTTAGAAATGTGTCTATTTTCTTCTGATATTAGATTTCAGACATTACTTATGGGATGGCTGATAGCATGCACTGTTAACATTTAATAATTTTAGAAATGTGTCTATTTTCTTCTGACAGTAGATTTCAGACATTACTTATGGGATGGCTGATAGCATGCACTGTTAAAATTTAATAATTTTAGAAATGTGTCTATTTTCTTCTGATATTAGATTTCAGACATTACTTATGGGATGGCTGATAGCATGCACTGTTAACATTTAATAATTTTAGAAATGTGTCTATTTTCTTCTGATATTAGATTTCAGACATTACTTATGGGATGGCTGATAGCATGCACTCTTAACATTTAATAATTTTAGAAATGAGTCTATTTTCTTCTGATATTAGATTTCAGACATTACTTATGGGATGGCTGATAGCATGCACTGTTAAAATTTAATAATTTTAGAAATGAGTCTATTTTCTTCTGATATTAGATTTCTGACATTACTTATGGGATGGCTGATAGCATGCACTGTTAACATTTAATAATTTTAGAAATGTGTCTATTTTCTTCTGATATTAGATTTCAGACATTACTTATGTGATGGCTGATTGCATGCACTGTTAACATTTAATAATTTTAGAAATGTGTCTATTTTCTTCTGATATTAGATTTCAGACATTACTTATGGGATGGCTGATAGCATGCACTGTTAACATTTAATAATTTTAGAAATGTGTCTATTTTCTTCTGATATTAGATTTCAGACATTACTTATGGGATGGCTGATAGCATGCACTGTTAACATTTAATAATTTTAGAAATGTGTCTATTTTCTTCTGATATTAGATTTCAGACATTACTTATGGGATGGCTGATAGCATGCACTGTTAACATTTAATGATTTTAGAAATGTGTCTATTTTCTTCTGATATTAGATTTCAGACATTACTTATGGGATGGCTGATAGCATGCACTGTTAACATTTAATAATTTTAGAAATGTGTCTATTTTCTTCTGATATTAGATTTCAGACATTACTTATGGGATGGCTGATAGCATGCACTGTTAACATTTAATAATTTTAGAAATGTGTCTATTTTCTTCTGATATTAGATTTCAGACATTACTTATGGGGTGGCTGATAGCATGCACTGTTAACATTTAATAATTTTAGAAATGTGTCTATTTTCTTCTGACAGTAGATTTCAGACATTACTTATGGGATGGCTGATAGCATGCACTGTTAACATTTAATAATTTTAGAAATGTGTCTATTTTCTTCTGATATTAGATTTCAGACATTACTTATGGGATGGCTGATAGCATGCACTGTTAACATTTAATAATTTTAGAAATGTGTCTATTTTCTTCTGATATTAGATTTCAGACATTACTTATGGGATGGCTGATAGCATGCACTGTTAACATTTAATAATTTTAGAAATGTGTCTATTTTCTTCTGCTATTAGATTTCAGACATTACTTATGGGATGGCTGATAGCATGCACTGTTAACATTTAATAATTTTAGAAATGTGTCTATTTTCTTCTGACAGTAGATTTCAGACATTACTTATGGGATGGCTGATAGCATGCACTGTTAACATTTAATAATTTTAGAAATGTGTCTATTTTCTTCTGATATTAGATTTCAGACATTACTTATGGGATGGCTGATAGCATGCACTGTTAACATTTAATAATTTTAGAAATGTGTCTATTTTCTTCTGATATTAGATTTCAGACATTACTTATGGGATGGCTGATAGCATGCACTGTTAACATTTAATAATTTTAGAAATGTGTCTATTTTCTTCTGATATTAGATTTCAGACATTACTTATGGGATGGCTGATAGCATGCACTGTTAACATTTAATAATTTTAGAAATGTGTCTATTTTCTTCTGATATTAGATTTCAGACATTACTTATGGGATGGCTGATAGCATGCACTGTTAACATTTAATAATTTTAGAAATGTGTCTATTTTCTTCTGATATTAGATTTCAGACATTACTTATAGGTTGGCTGATAGCATGCACTGTTAACATTTAATAATTTTAGAAATGTGTCTATTTTCTTCTGATATTAGATTTCAGACATTACTTATAGGATGGCTGATAGCATGCACTCTTAACATTTAATAATTTTAGAAATGTGTCTATTTTCTTCTGATATTAGATTTCAGACATTACTTATGGGATGGCTGATAGCATGCTCTGTTAACATTTAATAATTTTAGAAATGTGTCTATTTTCTTCTGATATTAGATTTCAGACATTACTTATGGGATGGCTGATAGCATGCACTGTTACCATTTAATAATTTTAGAAATGTGTCTATTTTCTTCTGATATTAGATTTCAGACATTACTTATGGGATGGCTGATAGCATGCACTGTTAACATTTAATAATTTTAGAAATGTGTCTATTTTCTTCTGATATTAGATTTCAGACATTACTTATGGGATGGCTGATAGCATGCACTGTTAACATTTAATAATTTTAGAAATGTGTCTATTTTCTTCTGATATTAGATTTCAGACATTACTTATGGGATGGCTGATAGCATGCACTGTTAACATTTAATAATTTTAGAAATGTGTCTATTTTCTTCTGACAGTAGATTTCAGACATTACTTATGGGATGGCTGATAGCATGCACTGTTAACATTTAATAATTTTAGAAATGTGTCTATTTTCTTCTGATATTAGATTTCAGACATTACTTATGGGATGGCTGATAGCATGCACTGTTAACATTTAATAATTTTAGAAATGTGTCTATTTTCTTCTGATATTAGATTTCAGACATTACTTATGGGATGGCTGATAGCATGCACTCTTAACATTTAATAATTTTAGAAATGAGTCTATTTTCTTCTGATATTAGATTTCAGACATTACTTATGGGATGGCTGATAGCATGCACTGTTAAAATTTAATAATTTTAGAAATGAGTCTATTTTCTTCTGATATTAGATTTCTGACATTACTTATGGGATGGCTGATAGCATGCACTGTTAACATTTAATAATTTTAGAAATGTGTCTATTTTCTTCTGATATTAGATTTCAGACATTACTTATGTGATGGCTGATTGCATGCACTGTTAACATTTAATAATTTTAGAAATGTGTCTATTTTCTTCTGATATTAGATTTCAGACATTACTTATGGGATGGCTGATAGCATGCACTGTTAACATTTAATAATTTTAGAAATGTGTCTATTTTCTTCTGATATTAGATTTCAGACATTACTTATGGGATGGCTGATAGCATGCACTGTTAACATTTAATAATTTTAGAAATGTGTCTATTTTCTTCTGATATTAGATTTCAGACATTACTTATGGGATGGCTGATAGCATGCACTGTTAACATTTAATGATTTTAGAAATGTGTCTATTTTCTTCTGATATTAGATTTCAGACATTACTTATGGGATGGCTGATAGCATGCACTGTTAACATTTAATAATTTTAGAAATGTGTCTATTTTCTTCTGATATTAGATTTCAGACATTACTTATGGGATGGCTGATAGCATGCACTGTTAACATTTAATAATTTTAGAAATGTGTCTATTTTCTTCTGATATTAGATTTCAGACATTACTTATGGGGTGGCTGATAGCATGCACTGTTAACATTTAATAATTTTAGAAATGTGTCTATTTTCTTCTGACAGTAGATTTCAGACATTACTTATGGGATGGCTGATAGCATGCACTGTTAACATTTAATAATTTTAGAAATGTGTCTATTTTCTTCTGATATTAGATTTCAGACATTACTTATGGGATGGCTGATAGCATGCACTGTTAACATTTAATAATTTTAGAAATGTGTCTATTTTCTTCTGATATTAGATTTCAGACATTACTTATGGGATGGCTGATAGCATGCACTGTTAACATTTAATAATTTTAGAAATGTGTCTATTTTCTTCTGCTATTAGATTTCAGACATTACTTATGGGATGGCTGATAGCATGCACTGTTAACATTTAATAATTTTAGAAATGTGTCTATTTTCTTCTGATATTAGATTTCAGACATTACTTATGGGATGGCTGATAGCATGCACTGTTAACATTTAATAATTTTAGAAATGTGTCTATTTTCTTCTGATATTAGATTTCAGACATTACTTATGGGATGGCTGATAGCATGCACTGTTAACATTTAATAATTTTAGAAATGTGTCTATTTTCTTCTGATATTAGATTTCAGACATTACTTATGGGATGGCTGATAGCATGCACTGTTAACATTTAATAATTTTAGAAATGTGTCTATTTTCTTCTGATATTAGATTTCAGACATTACTTATAGGTTGGCTGATAGCATGCACTGTTAACATTTAATAATTTTAGAAATGTGTCTATTTTCTTCTGATATTAGATTTCAGACATTACTTATAGGATGGCTGATAGCATGCACTCTTAACATTTAATAATTTTAGAAATGTGTCTATTTTCTTCTGATATTAGATTTCAGACATTACTTATGGGATGGCTGATAGCATGCTCTGTTAACATTTAATAATTTTAGAAATGTGTCTATTTTCTTCTGATATTAGATTTCAGACATTACTTATGGGATGGCTGATAGCATGCACTGTTACCATTTAATAATTTTAGAAATGTGTCTATTTTCTTCTGATATTAGATTTCAGACATTACTTATGGGATGGCTGATAGCATGCACTGTTAACATTTAATAATTTTAGAAATGTGTCTATTTTCTTCTGATATTAGATTTCAGACATTACTTATGGGATGGCTGATAGCATGCACTGTTAACATTTAATAATTTTAGAAATGTGTCTATTTTCTTCTGATATTAGATTTCAGACATTACTTATGGGATGGCTGATAGCATGCAATGTTAACATTTAATAATTTTAGAAATGTGTCTATTTTCTTCTGACAGTAGATTTCAGACATTACTTATGGGATGGCTGATAGCATGCACTGTTAACATTTAATAATTTTAGAAATGTGTCTATTTTCTTCTGATATTAGATTTCAGACATTACTTATGGGATGGCTGATAGCATGCACTGTTAACATTTAATAATTTTAGAAATGTGTCTATTTTCTTCTGATATTAGATTTCAGACATTACTTATGGGATGGCTGATAGCATGCACTCTTAACATTTAATAATTTTAGAAATGAGTCTATTTTCTTCTGATATTAGATTTCAGACATTACTTATGGGATGGCTGATAGCATGCACTGTTAACATTTAATAATTTTAGAAATGTGTCTATTTTCTTCTGATATTAGATTTCAGACATTACTTATGGGATGGCTGATAGCATGCACTGTTACATTTAATAATTTTAGAAATGTGTCTATTTTCTTCTGATATTAGATTTCAGACATTACTTATGGGATGGCTGATAGCATGCACTGTTAACATTTAATAATTTTAGAAATGTGTCTATTTTCTTCTGACAGTAGATTTCTGACATTACTTATGGGATGGCTGATAGCATGCACTGTTAACATTTAATAATTTTAGAAATGAGTTCTGATATTAGATTTCAGACATTACTTATAGGATGGCTGATAGCATGCACTCTTAACATTTAATAATTTTAGAAATGTGTCTATTTTCTTCTGATATTAGATTTCAGACATTACTTATGGGATGGCTGATAGCATGCACTGTTACCATTTAATAATTTTAGAAATGTGTCTATTTTCTTCTGATATTAGATTTCAGACATTACTTATGGGATGGCTGATAGCATGCACTGTTAACATTTAATAATTTTAGAAATGTGTCTATTTTCTTCTGATATTAGATTCCAGACATTACTTATAGGATGGCTGATAGCATGCACTCTTAACATTTAATAATTTTAGAAATGTGTCTATTTTCTTCTGATATTAGATTTCAGACATTACTTATGGGATGGCTGATAGCATGCACTGTTAACATTTAATAATTTTAGAAATGTGTCTATTTTCTTCTGACAGTAGATTTCAGACATTACTTATGGATGGCTGATAGCATGCACTGTTAACATTTAATAATTTTAGAAATGTGTCTATTTTCTTCTGATATTAGATTTCAGACATTACTTATGGGATGTCTGATAGCATGCACTGTTAACATTTAATAATTTTAGAAATGTGTCTATTTTCTTCTGATATTAGATTTCAGACATTACTTATGGGATGGCTGATAGCATGCACTGTTAACATTTAATAATTTTAGAAATGTGTCTATTTTCTTCTGATATTAGATTTCAGACATTACTTATGGGATGGCTGATAGCATGCACTGTTAACATTTAATGATTTTAGAAATGTGTCTATTTTCTTCTGACAGTAGATTTCAGACATTACTTATGGGATGGCTGATAGCATGCACTGTTAACATTTAATAATTTTAGAAATGTGTCTATTTTCTTCTGATATTAGATTTCAGACATTACTTATGGGATGGCTGATAGCATGCACTGTTAACATTTAATAATTTTAGAAATGTGTCTATTTTCTTCTGATATTAGATTTCAGACATTACTTATGGGATGGCTGATAGCATGCACTGTTAACATTTAATAATTTTAGAAATGTGTCTATTTTCTTCTGACAGTAGATTTCAGACATTACTTATGGGATGGCTGATAGCATGCACTGTTAACATTTAATAATTTTAGAAATGTGTCTATTTTCTTCTGATATTAGATTTCAGACATTACTTATGGGATGGCTGATAGCATGCACTGTTAACATTTAATAATTTTAGAAATGTGTCTATTTTCTTCTGATATTAGATTTCAGACATTACTTATGGGATGGCTGATAGCATGCACTGTTAACATTTAATAATTTTAGAAATGTGTCTATTTTCTTCTGATATTAGATTTCAGACATTACTTATGGGATGGCTGATAGCATGCACTGTTAACATTTAATAATTTTAGAAATGTGTCTATTTTCTTCTGATATTAGATTTCAGACATTACTTATGGGATGGCTGATAGCATGCACTTTTAACATTTAATAATTTTAGAAATGTGTCTATTTTCTTCTTATATTAGATTTCAGACATTACTTATGGGATGGCTGATAGCATGCACTGTTAACATTTAATAATTTTAGAAATGTGTCTATTTTCTTCTGATATTAGATTTCAGACATTATTATGGGATGGCTGATAGCATGCACTGTTAACATTTAATAATTTTAGAAATGTGTCTATTTTCTTCTGATATTAGATTTCAGACATTTCTTATGGGATGGCTGATAGCATGCACTGTTAACATTTAATAATTTTAGAAATGTGTCTATTTTCTTCTGATATTAGATTTCAGACATTACTTATGGGATGGCTGATAGCATGCACTGTTAACATTTAATAATTTTAGAAATGTGTCTATTTTCTTCTGATATTAGATTTCAGACATTACTTATAGGATGGCTGATAGCATGCACTCTTAACATTTAATAATTTTAGAAATGTGTCTATTTTCTTCTGATATTAGATTTCAGACATTACTTATGGGATGGCTGATAGCATGCACTGTTAACATTTAATAATTTTAGAAATGTGTCTATTTTCTTCTGATATTAGATTTCAGACATTACTTATGGGATGGCTGATAGCATGCACTGTTAACATTTAATAATTTTAGAAATGTGTCTATTTTCTTCTGATATTAGATTTCAGACATTACTTATGGGATGGCTGATAGCATGCACTGTTAACATTTAATAATTTTAGAAATGTGTCTATTTTCTTCTGATATTAGATTTCAGACATTACTTATAGGATGGCTGATAGCATGCACTCTTAACATTTAATAATTTTAGAAATGTGTCTATTTTCTTCTGATATTAGATTTCAGACATTACTTATGGGATGGCTGATAGCATGCACTGTTAACATTTAATAATTTTAGAAATGTGTCTATTTTCTTCTGACAGTAGATTTCAGACATTACTTATGGGATGGCTGATAGCATGCACTGTTAACATTTAATAATTTTAGAAATGTGTCTATTTTCTTCTGATATTAGATTTCAGACATTACTTATGGGATGGCTGATAGCATGCACTGTTAACATTTAATAATTTTAGAAATGTGTCTATTTTCTTCTGATATTAGATTTCAGACATTACTTATGGGATGGCTGATAGCATGCACTGTTAACATTTAATAATTTTAGAAATGTGTCTATTTTCTTCTGATATTAGATTTCAGACATTACTTATGGGATGGCTGATAGCATGCACTTTTAACATTTAATAATTTTAGAAATGTGTTTATTTTCTTCTTATATTAGATTTCAGACATTACTTATGGGATGGCTGATAGCATGCACTGTTAACATTTAATAATTTTAGAAATGTGTCTATTTTCTTCTGATATTAGATTTCAGACATTACTTATAGGATGGCTGATAGCATGCACTGTTAACATTTAATAATTTTAGAAATGTGTCTATTTTCTTCTGATATTAGATTTCAGACATTACTTATAGGATGGCTGATAGCATGCACTCTTAACATTTAATAATTTTAGAAATGTGTCTATTTTCTTCTGATATTAGATTTCAGACATTACTTATGGGATGGCTGATAGCATGCACTGTTAACATTTAATAATTTTAGAAATGTGTCTATTTTCTTCTGATATTAGATTTCAGACATTACTTATGGGATGGCTGATAGCATGCACTGTTAACATTTAATAATTTTAGAAATGTGTCTATTTTCTTCTGATATTAGATTTCAGACATTACTTATGGGATGGCTGATAGCATGCACTGTTAACATTTAATAATTTTAGAAATGTGTCTATTTTCTTCTGATATTAGATTTCAGACATTACTTATAGGATGGCTGATAGCATGCACTCTTAACATTTAATAATTTTAGAAATGTGTCTATTTTCTTCTGATATTAGATTTCAGACATTACTTATGGGATGGCTGATAGCATGCACTGTTAACATTTAATAATTTTAGAAATGTGTCTATTTTCTTCTGACAGTAGATTTCAGACATTCCTTATGGGATGGCTGATAGCATGCACTGTTAACATTTAATAATTTTAGAAATGTGTCTATTTTCTTCTGATATTAGATTTCAGACATTACTTATGGGATGGCTGATAGCATGCACTGTTAAAATTTAATAATTTTAGAAATGAGTCTATTTTCTTCTGATATTAGATTTCAGACATTACTTATGGGATGGCTGATAGCATGCACTGTTAACATTTAATAATTTTAGAAATGTGTCTATTTTCTTCTGATATTAGATTTCAGACATTACTTATGGGATGGCTGATAGCATGCACTGTTAACATTTAATAATTTTAGAAATGTGTCTATTTTCTTCTGATATTAGATTTCAGACATTACTTATGGGATGGCTGATAGCATGCACTGTTAACATTTAATAATTTTAGAAATGTGTCTATTTTCTTCTGATATTAGATTTCAGACATTACTTATGGGATGGCTGATAGCATGCACTGTTAACATTTAATAATTTTAGAAATGTGTCTATTTTCTTCTGATATTAGATTTCAGACATTACTTATGGGATGGCTGATAGCATGCACTTTTAACATTTAATAATTTTAGAAATGTGTCTATTTTCTTCTGATATTAGATTTCAGACATTACTTATGGGATGGCTGATAGCATGCACTGTTAACATTTAATAATTTTAGAAATGTGTCTATTTTCTTCTGATATTAGATTTCAGACATTACTTATAGGATGGCTGAGAGCATGCACTCTTAACATTTAATAATTTTAGAAATGTGTCTATTTTCTTCTGATATTAGATTTCAGACATTACTTATGGGATGGCTGATAGCATGCACTGTTAACATTTAATAATTTTAGAAATGTGTCTATTTTCTTCTTATATTAGATTTCAGACATTACTTATAGGATGGCTGATAGCATGCACTCTTAACATTTAATAATTTTAGAAATGTGTCTATTTTCTTCTGATATTAGATTTCAGACATTACTTATGGGATGGCTGATAGCATGCACTGTTAACATTTAATAATTTTAGAAATGTGTCTATTTTCTTCTGACAGTAGATTTCAGACATTCCTTATGGGATGGCTGATAGCATGCACTGTTAACATTTAATAATTTTAGAAATGTGTCTATTTTCTTCTGATATTAGATTTCAGACATTACTTATGGGATGGCTGATAGCATGCACTGTTAAAATTTAATAATTTTAGAAATGAGTCTATTTTCTTCTGATATTAGATTTCAGACATTACTTATGGGATGGCTGATAGCATGCACTGTTAACATTTAATAATTTTAGAAATGTGTCTATTTTCTTCTGATATTAGATTTCAGACATTACTTATGGGATGGCTGATAGCATGCACTGTTAACATTTAATAATTTTAGAAATGTGTCTATTTTCTTCTGATATTAGATTTCAGACATTACTTATGGGATGGCTGATAGCATGCACTGTTAACATTTAATAATTTTAGAAATGTGTCTATTTTCTTCTGATATTAGATTTCAGACATTACTTATGGGATGGCTGATAGCATGCACTGTTAACATTTAATAATTTTAGAAATGTGTCTATTTTCTTCTGATATTAGATTTCAGACATTACTTATGGGATGGCTGATAGCATGCACTTTTAACATTTAATAATTTTAGAAATGTGTCTATTTTCTTCTGATATTAGATTTCAGACATTACTTATGGGATGGCTGATAGCATGCACTGTTAACATTTAATAATTTTAGAAATGTGTCTATTTTCTTCTGATATTAGATTTCAGACATTACTTATAGGATGGCTGAGAGCATGCACTCTTAACATTTAATAATTTTAGAAATGTGTCTATTTTCTTCTGATATTAGATTTCAGACATTACTTATGGGATGGCTGATAGCATGCACTGTTAACATTTAATAATTTTAGAAATGTGTCTATTTTCTTCTTATATTAGATTTCAGACATTACTTATAGGATGGCTGATAGCATGCACTCTTAACATTTAATAATTTTAGAAATGTGTCTATTTTCTTCTGATATTAGATTTCAGACATTACTTATGGGATGGCTGATAGCATGCACTGTTAACATTTAATAATTTTAGAAATGTGTCTATTTTCTTCTGACAGTAGATTTCAGACATTACTTATAGGATGGCTGATAGCATGCACTCTTAACATTTAATAATTTTAGAAATGTGTCTATTTTCTTCTGATATTAGATTTCAGACATTACTTATGGGATGGCTGATAGCATGCACTGTTAACATTTAATAATTTTAGAAATGTGTCTATTTTCTTCTGACAGTAGATTTCAGACATTACTTATGGGATGGCTGATAGCATGCACTGTTAACATTTAATAATTTTAGAAATGTGTCTATTTTCTTCTGATATTAGATTTCAGACATTACTTATGGGATGGCTGATAGCATGCACTGTTAAAATTTAATAATTTTAGAAATGAGTCTATTTTCTTCTGATATTAGATTTCAGACATTACTTATGGGATGGCTGATAGCATGCACTGTTAACATTTAATAATTTTAGAAATGTGTCTATTTTCTTCTGATATTAGATTTCAGACATTACTTATGGGATGGCTGATAGCATGCACTGTTAACATTTAATAATTTTAGAAATGTGTCTATTTTCTTCTGATATTAGATTTCAGACATTACTTATGGGATGGCTGATAGCATGCACTGTTAACATTTAATAATTTTAGAAATGTGTCTATTTACTTCTGATATTAGATTTCAGACATTACTTATGGGATGGCTGATAGCATGCACTGTTAACATTTAATAATTTTAGAAATGTGTCTATTTTCTTCTGATATTAGATTTCAGACATTACTTATGGGATGGCTGATAGCATGCACTGTTAACATTTAATAATTTTAGAAATGTGTCTATTTTCTTCTGATATTAGATTTCAGACATTACTCATGGGATGGCTGATAGCATGCACTGTTAACATTTAATGATTTTAGAAATGTGTCTATTTTCTTCTGATATTAGATTTCAGACATTACTTATGGGATGGCTGATAGCATGCACTGTTAACATTTAATAATTTTAGAAATGTGTCTATTTTCTTCTGATATTAGATTTCAGACATTACTTATGGGATGGCTGATAGCATGCACTGTTAACATTTAATAATTTTAGAAATGTGTCTATTTTCTTCTGATATTAGATTTCAGACATTACTTATGGGATGGCTGATAGCATGCACTGTTAACATTTAATAATTTTAGAAATGTGTCTATTTTCTTCTGACAGTAGATTTCAGACATTACTTATGGGATGGCTGATAGCATGCACTGTTAACATTTAATAATTTTAGAAATGTGTCTATTTTCTTCTGATATTAGATTTCAGACATTACTTATGGGATGGCTGATAGCATGCACTGTTAACATTTAATAATTTTAGAAATGTGTCTATTTTCTTCTGATATTAGATTTCAGACATTACTTATGGGATGTCTGATAGCATGCACTCTTAACATTTAATAATTTTAGAAATGAGTCTATTTTCTTCTGATATTAGATTTCAGACATTACTTATGGGATGGCTGATAGCATGCACTGTTAACATTTAATAATTTTAGAAATGTGTCTATTTTCTTCTGATATTAGATTTCAGACATTACTTATGGGATGGCTGATAGCATACACTGTTACATTTAATAATTTTAGAAATGTGTCTATTTTCTTCTGATATTAGATTTCAGACATTACTTATGGGATGGCTGATAGCATGCACTGTTAACATTTAATAATTTTAGAAATGTGTCTATTTTCTTCTGACAGTAGATTTCAGACATTACTTATGGGATGGCTGATAGCATGCACTGTTAACATTTAATAATTTTAGAAATGTGTCTATTTTCTTCTGATATTAGATTTCAGACATTACTTATGGGATGGCTGATAGCATGCACTTTTAACATTTAATAATTTTAGAAATGTGTCTATTTTCTTCTGATATTAGATTTCAGACATTACTTATGGGATGGCTGATAGCATGCACTGTTAACATTTAATAATTTTAGAAATGTGTCTATTTCCTTCTGATATTAGATTTCAGACATTACTTATAGGATGGCTGATAGCATGCACTCTTAACATTTAATAATTTTAGAAATGTGTCTATTTTCTTCTGATATTAGATTTCAGACATTACTTATGGGATGGCTGATAGCATGCACTGTTAACATTTAATAATTTTAGAAATGTGTCTATTTTCTTCTGATATTAGATTTCAGACATTACTTATAGGATGGCTGATAGCATGCACTCTTAACATTTAATAATTTTAGAAATGTGTCTATTTTCTTCTGATATTAGATTTCAGACATTACTTATGGGATGGCTGATAGCATGCACTGTTAACATTTAATAATTTTAGAAATGTGTCTATTTTCTTCTGACAGTAGATTTCAGACATTACTTATGGATGGCTGATAGCATGCACTCTTAACATTTAATAATTTTAGAAATGTGTCTATTTTCTTCTGATATTAGATTTCAGACATTACTTATGGGATGTCTGATAGCATGCACTGTTAACATTTAATAATTTTAGAAATGAGTCTATTTTCTTCTGATATTAGATTTCAGACATTACTTATGGGATGGCTGATAGCATGCACTGTTAACATTTAATAATTTTAGAAATGTGTCTATTTACTTCTGATATTAGATTTCAGACATTACTTATGGGATGGCTGATAGCATGCACTGTTAACATTTAATAATTTTAGAAATGTGTCTATTTTCTTCTGATATTAGATTTCAGACATTACTTATGGGATGGCTGATAGCATGCACTGTTAACATTTAATAATTTTAGAAATGTGTCTATTTTCTTCTGATATTAGACTTCAGACATTACTCATGGGATGGCTGATAGCATGCACTGTTAACATTTAATGATTTTAGAAATGTGTCTATTTTCTTCTGATATTAGATTTCAGACATTACTTATGGGATGGCTGATAGCATGCACTGTTAACATTTAATAATTTTAGAAATGTGTCTATTTTCTTCTGATATTAGATTTCAGACATTACTTATGGGATGGCTGATAGCATGCACTGTTAACATTTAATAATTTTAGAAATGTGTCTATTTTCTTCTGATATTAGATTTCAGACATTAGTCATGGGATGGCTAATATCATGCACTGTTAACATTTAATAATTTTAGAAATGTGTCTATTTTCTTCTGATATTAGATTTCAGACATTACTCATGGGATGGCTGATAGCATGCACTGTTAACATTTAATAATTTTAGAAATGTGTCTATTTTCTTCTGACAGTAGATTTCAGACATTACTTATGGGATGGCTGATAGCATGCACTGTTAACATTTAATAATTTTAGAAATGTGTCTATTTTCTTCTGATATTAGATTTCAGACATTACTTATGGGATGGCTGATAGCATGCACTGTTAACATTTAATAATTTTAGAAATGTGTCTATTTTCTTCTGATATTAGATTTCAGACATTACTTATGGGATGGCTTGATTACATGTATTATCAATTAGTTATTTTAGAATTGTAACTATTAGTTTGGTGCTAGAATAATATCGTTTTTTGACGTATGTTTTTACGTCGAAAAACGATATTTTTTTTTTTTTTGCACCAATGTAATATTTTATCTTGCTCTTAGATTGTTGCCTTTACTTATGTGATGGTCTGATACCAAGAACTTCGCCTGTCTTCTCAATCTCGGTTACAAGGTGACTTTTAGTTTATTCCTGATTTTAACTGTTTTTTTTTATGTCATTTATTCAGTAAATTTCGAATCGGTCCGACATTAGCATAAATCATTTGCAACTTTAAACGAACAAATATATATTCGAAATTAAATATTTGAGCCTATTTTAATGATAATATATTCGGCCGTAACTTTCTTTGCTATTTTCGACAAACTTTATCGGCACGTCGCTCCATTTCTTGAAATGGTTAATGACATTTTCCAGCCATTAAAACTATAGAATATATTTGAATTATTCAAAATAATTTCGGAGTGCGTATTTCAGTTTACAATATGTCCGTTAGTTGCTCTTCATGTCACTGAACTGTTTTAGGGAATGCTAAGTTCAAATGATGACGTTCTAATATAGGTATATATTAAGTCTCCTGTTTATATACCGTGACCCCACAGGGCGTTGGCAATTTGGGATCGTCAATTCTTCTTCTGCCTTGTAGCTGTTAATATATTTTCATTTTTTGTTTATTTCTCCAAAACCCTGCTTCGCCATCCATTTACTTTTAGTTTTCATTTGTCTCATTTACTTTCAATCCACCATGTAAATATCAGTTTTTCAAAGCCTTCTTTTCTTATTATATGCTCTAGAAATTTCATCTGTCTCTTCCTAGAACTCTCCTTTTTGTTTTCATTTTCTATAATGCTTCGTCCTTGCTCAATTGTTCAGTCCATGATATTCTCAGTATCCTTCTGTAGAACCACATTTCTGTTGATCAAGTCTCTCCTTCATATTTATGGAGATTGTCCAGTATTCTCTGACGTACACGAGGACTGCGATTTTCTGTAGCTTAGGTATCGCACAAAGCCGAATGTAGAGGACACCCAATGAGGATCTAACCCCCTACTTAGTCGTAATTGTTCTATCTGGAAAATCTTCCTAACCATTACACCGCCTCGAGGTACCCCCGTTCCGTTTAAGGGGACGTATATCACATAACAGTTCACCTTTCTTGAATTCCTAACAGGATTCCTTCTCGTGGTCGTCAATAAAGAATATTGTAGGATCTTTGAGGTATATCAGGGTTGCTTTACTGTAAAGGCAGAATAAATACCGCGAGGAGACACGCCCTTGCCTTAAACCTCTTTTCTCCTTTTGTATATGTTGTGGTAGGATCCTCCTAATTTGCATAGTGCGGTACCAACCATATAAATATGGTTGGTACCGGGAAGAGAGGGAAGGAATCAATAGATTCCACGGCGACTGTCGAACTCTCTGCATTAGCAGAGGGGAACCCGGACGAGGCTTTGCCGAAGAGCAAGGCTTCGTCCGGGGAGGTTGACAGGGCCTGAACCCGTCTAGGCGGGTTCAGAAAGGCCATATTTTTGGCCGAGCCTACGGGCTCGGGGATACCCACATTAAAACGGCCTTGTACCACATTCGATCCTCGTGGGTGGATTGATAAATACGGGAATCAAGAGATTCAACCAGAGACTCTGCCCGACTGCGACTCAATCAACACATTCTCCAGGAACGGTCTTCCCAGGAATATACAAAAGACTATATGTAAATATTGTGTACACTTTCTTGTTTCAATACATTTTGTTCTAAGTACATTTTGTGTTGCATTATTATTCCATGCATTAGTCAAGTTTCAACAGTATATAGCGAATATTTATTGTTATCTTGAATTAAATGATTTGATAATTTACTTTTTTGTCTAAACCTTTCTATTTTGAGTATTGATAGCGATCCCAGAAAAAAAAAAACACTGGTGTGAGATTTCTAAGGTATTAATGGTTGATAAAAAGTTTGACCTATCTAGCAGTAAATACGCAGCCCCAGATTTCTATATGATGTCAGATATTAATATGCAAGTTAAACTTTTTCATAATAAGATTAGCACTTTATTTATATCAAATCTTGAAAAAATTCCAAAATAAACTTCTATTTCTCTCTGAATTTCTGCGATAAAAGCTGATTTCTTTTTTTAAGGTTTTTCTAGGTATTTCAGGGTTGAATATATACTGCGAGGAGACAGACCCTTGCCTTAAACCCCTTTTTCCTTTTGTATTAGGTTGGTGCAAAAAATAATGACGTAATAATGTCGTTTTTTGACGTATTTTTTAACGTCAAAAACGACATTATTACGTCATTATTTTGGCACCAACCTAATATAAAGCGAATATTTCTTGTTATACTGAATTAAATGATAATTTATTTTTTAGGTTTAAACCTTTCTATTAGGGGCACTGATAGTGATGGCAGAAGAAAAAAAAAACAAAACAAAACACTGGTGTGAGATTTATAAATTGATTTCTATCCAGGGTCGATTGATTACATCTTTACATCTTTACATCTTTTCTTTCGGTTTAAAAAGTTATATTTGCATAATGCTTTCGGGACAATTAATTCAATATCTTCCCACATTTTTTTTTTTTTTTGATGCTTCTTTCGATCGTTATAGAAATCAATATGCAGATCGTGAAAGCAGAATTGGTAATGCAAATCCTACTTCGTAATTCTCTAACAAATCTGTTAAGCAAATCGTTTCGCGTTTCGATGGCATATATATATTTTTTAAAGCAGTTACCCTTTAATCAGTTCAGTTAAGTGTAACACGTGATACACGCTTGGGCATTTTCCACAAAATTTTGTTCTTGCTCACATGTTCAGTCCATGGTGTCATCAGCATCCTTCTATAGAACAACATTTCCGTTGGTGTATCGCGAGGTTAATTATATACAGAGACGAATGAGAGCTTGATATATTTATTCAGCACCAGTATCCGGTGCTAATAGATACATACAAAAAACACAGAACAATAAGTTACAAAACAATTAACAAGACAACTTACAAGGAATAGAGGAGGGTCAAATTCTGTATAGCCAAACGAAGTAAGATCAGTTTGAATATTAATCAGTTTAGTATCAACGTATTAATCAACTGTTGAAATCCTTAATCGTAGACTATTTAAGGCTATGAGCCAGTTCATCTTTTAGAGTGCTGAATGGGTGCTAGCTACTCTACAATAGTTGATCAAGTCTCTTCTTCATCTTTGAGGAGATTGTCCAGTACTGACTGCCGTTTAAGAGGACATATATCACATAACGGTACACCTTTCTTGAATTTCTAACAGGATTCCTTCTCGTAGTCGCCAATAGAGAATACTTTTAGGATTTATAGATATTTCAGGGTTGCTTCACTGTAAACGTTGAATAAATGCTGTGTAAAGACACGCCCTTCCCTTAAACACATTTCTCGTTTATCATATAGCGAATATTTAATGTTATGTTCAATAGAATGATTTGATAATTTATTTTATTGTTTAAACCTTTCTATTCAGGACATTGATAGCGATCCCACTGATGTGAGATTTATAAATGATTTCTATCCATATTTCATATCATAAATGCTTTCTACTGAGGGTGATTTGATCTTTTATCAAAAGATCAATGTGGCTGGCGAGGCAGAAGATTTTTCCCGCAGTTGGTTGCCATTTCTTTCTACGGTAGACTGGTTGCCAACCAAAAGCTAAAAGCCCAGTTTGTCCTGCTATTCAACCCATAGATGCGATGAGAAGAGATGGATTCATACCTTTCCCAAGGGTATTTGTGCGTAAATAAATCTAACAAACTCGACTGGAATTCGAAATCGGTTCTCCGAGTTCTCATCCATTTTACCACGACGCATCCTTCACAGACTTATTTTTAGTATCTGCAAACAACAATCCATTCTTGCGAAATAGTTGAATGGACAGCTGTTGCTTTCTGGAATGTTTATAATTCCGAGTATTCTTTGTCTTAGACTGAGTGTCACCTTAAGCTAAAGTTCATATTCTGCTTTGGTTTTTAATCCATAGATTCGGGGAGTTGTTTCCTGTTTGATTCTTCATGGTTTATAATTCCAATTAGAACTAATCCGACACTTTATCCCCAATAGAAATTTTTATTAATACAATTAATAAATTAATAACAATTACATATAAAAAATCATAGTATATTTCATTAAGTTCCTTTTATTATTTGAAGTCTTTTTTTTGTTTTGTTTTTTGTTATTGTTTTTTACTTTTCCTCGGGAGTCTTTAAATATATTTTCCGATTATTCTAGATTCCCCATTTGTGTATCAATGTATCGATATCTTCTGATTTATTTTTTGTCATTAATCGATATCCTCATTTCACTGGCGTCATTAAAAGTTAGATTAGAAATAACTTAAAATCATGTAACCATCAGCAATATTATTGGTCACTTTTCAACCATCTTAAGGTTGCCTCGCTGTGTTTTTTCTATAAATATTTCCTGGTAATTGTTCGTTAAATTATTGTTTTATTCTCATCCTTCCCCTACAGGCTTGAATTGTACATACGAGGACTAGTTAGGTTTTTCATAGAGACAATGTGGTATTATGGTGGTTGTAGTAAGAATGGTAAGTAAAAATGCGTTGTTTTGCTGTTAGGAATATTGTGGCATGTTTGCGTCAGTGATTGTGGTTAGCTAAGTTTAAATATAAGACAGAACAACACTGCCTTTTTTTTCCCCATTCCCCATTTTGGCCTTTTTATATAATTTTTAAGTACTAAGTAATCTTAAAAATGTTGGAAGATATTCTCCGTAATCTAATTTTAGGAATGTTGATTTTAAATTTACTATAGTCATCGTTCTTATTTTCTGATTATGTCGTGTATGATCGACGATACTTTCAAAAATGGACACGTGATATAATAATTTATATGCATAAAAAAATGAAAGAATTATTTAAAAATCTTGGTGCAAAATTATTTTTATTAAGCTTTTCAATTTTTGACTAGTAAAGTTTTCACTTAATAACAATATCACCTAAGTGGATGAAAGTAATGCACAATTTTAAAAGATTTATATATTATAAATTATTATAATTAAAAATTACAATAAATTAAAACAGTTCTTGTAAAAATTCATTATTCATCGATTTTTATTCTTAAGACAATAGTGTCCTTAATAAACCTTATTTACAAAAACAATTGAAAGCTTTTCTAATTAAATAATATCATAGTTTTCTTGCATGGGAAACGAGTAGTAGTTTGAAGAAAAAATAATGATTTACATTTTCTAAGGTGTCCTACTTTTAATTAATAAAAACAATTTTCGTATGAAAATTTAATTTCTCGAAATTTCATGAAATTAAATCAATAGACGGGCTAACATAAAAAAAGTATATTTTTACGAAGATTTTCCAAAAGAAAATTTCAAAAATAATTTCATGCATCTGTGAATAAGTTCTGAAAGTTTACTTAAAATCTGACAATAATTTGATCTTTGCAAGAATTTCCAAATCAATGTGTTTTTCACCGTAGAAAAGGCGCTAAAACACTAATAGTGTGAATAGTATGTTAATCGCTAACGCAAAAATACAAGATTTTTAGCGAAAATTTCGAACGTGCTAGAAAGAATTAAAAGATTTAATTAAATGAATAAAAATAATTTGGTCTTTCCCCTTCAAAATAACATAATTTAACGATAAAGCTTTGTATTTATTTAGTTTGGGGACGTTTTTCAACATGCTATTAGGTTGGTACAAAAGTAATGACGTAATAATGTCGTTTTCTGACGTTAAAAATACGTCAAAAAACGACATTATTACGTCATTATTTTTGCACCAACCTAATATAATGTTTTTTGGTTTTTGTTTTTGTTTTTTTGTTTTGTTTTTGTTTTTGTTTTTTTGTATTTTTTTTTTCAGCGAAAAGGTTGAGCCGCCTTGATTAAACAATAGATTCACTCGACTGAATCTTGTGGATCCTAAAGAGGATTATCCTTCGTCGAATCTGGTTGACTGACGCTACAGAATATCAAACACTTTTGCAAAATAGCAAAAAGAAAAAAAAATCACTTGAAGACTTCCAAAACCGACAAGCACTGAAATGTATAGCACACGTAAATCGAAAAAGAAATGACATCGAGAAGATGGTGACTACCTTAAACAAAAGTTTAGAAAGAAAATTCGCATGAATATTAGGAAGAGCGATGAGTGGACTTGGGAAAATTATTCTCCTGGGAAAACTATTTCGAGAGACAGATTTTATATATTTGAACCGATATTAATACTTAGATAGATTAATACCGAATATTTCCTTATAAGGGAACGGCTAATCGCATAATTACCATTATATTAATACGAAGAAATATTTTGTATACATGCATTTATGAATAAACAGCAAGAGTGCAACCAAAGTAAATTTTTGCGATTATATAATAGCAGTGTTTCGTTTCCTTATTATCGTTGTCTTTGGAATGGCGTCCCACTAATGGCACCTCTGAAAAGGCTGTCTGCAAAACCAAAGGGCGGGAATGGATATTTACAATAACGCGCGCTGTTTAAATTGCTGCCCTTGTTCAAACGTAACTTTGCAGTGTTGTCAACACAATCCTAGTTCTCTTTATAATGGCTGCACCGTGTTTGCTGAATGTCTTTGTTCGTGATTTGATAGCGATCGATGCGCTCTCGGCAGTCGATCACGACACGCTGTGCAAGTCGCAGTATGCATTAGGACGATGAAAGGTGATGCGCAGTAGTTATTGTGGCCTTTGTCGATTTCATGGGCCTGCTAACAAACAAACAAACTTACCCATCTGTGAATATACAAAGCTTTCGGAAGCCAGATTGAAGATCGCAACATATTCAAAGTTCAAATACCTTGCGGCTATTGATGTGTGCTTTCTAAGGTATTAATGGTTGATAACAAGTTTGACCTATCTAGCAGTAAATACACAGCCCCAGATTTCTATAAGATGTCATATTTTAATATGCAAGTTAAACTTTTTCGTAATAAGATGAGTACTTTATTTATATCAAATCTTGAAAAAAAGATATACTTCTATTTCTCTCTGAATTTCTGCGATAAAAGTTGATTTAATTTTTAACGGTTTATAACCCTTTTTCACGTTATTTAAAGGCAGAAGATATTTTTAAATGTAAACTTTTTTATATAATAATGATTTAATGATACAAGTCTTACTAATTAACCCCTATCTGGAGGGAGAAGTGACAGCTTAATACCTAATCAGAATTTGATGGACAAACAAGGCATTAGAATTCACATATAAAGTGGGGGATCAATTCTATAATACTATTAATATATAAACCGATCTTTTTGGCACGATAATTTCTATGTATTTATAATCCAGAGAATATAAATACATCTAAAAGACATGTTTGTGTAGCTAATCAGTATTTCATTGATTGAATGATTCGTTTACAAAAAATCATTTGCATGTTATTTAATGGCAGATAATATTTTTAGATTGTAAGAATTTTTGGGGAACAATAATGGTTTCGTGATATAAGTTTTGCTAATTAGCCAGAAACAGGAAGAAGAACACATGGATCCATACCTAATCAGAATTTGATAAACAAACAAGAAATTATAATGTGTGGGATCAGTTCTATGTTGCAATCATTATATAAACTAATCTCTCACTCTGTGGCCAATGTATCTCTTATCAATTTATATTCCAGAGAAGGTAAATAAATCCAAAACACGTGCCTGTGTAGATAACCAGTATTCCATTGACTGTGTGATTCGATTTCTACGGTTTATCAACCCTTTCCAGGTTATTTAAAGCCAGAAAATATTTTTAGATTGTAAGAATTTTTTGTAATAATAGTAACGTATTAATACAAATTTTACTAATTAACCCCTAGACGTGGGAGAATAAGTGGATTCATAACTCGTCTACGTTGCGCGTCAGAAATTATAGCGAACACAGCGAGAATCGGAACTCAGCTCTCCTGTTAACAATTTCGTGTCATTATTTATTACACCACCCCCACATCCAACCTTACAGCACCTCATATTCCCAAGCGATCACCGATCTAAACAAGACAATAGGACATTTATATAACGTGAATTTCAGCACATAACATCTCTGCTTTTATTATATATATATACCTACAATAACATTTATTGTTGTGAGATTATATTATGCAATTAGATTATTATCATAGTTTAAATAAATGTTTATAAATGAACCCAAATTAATCGGAACTCGGCTCGTCGATTACTTTTTGCCGAGTTGCTAACCACTACACTACCCAAGCATACATTGTAGGAGAAACGGTAAAATATAGAAAACCATATGTTATACAAATATGTTTTTCCATAGAACAATATTCTCAGCCTTATACTAACTTTTTCTTCCTTTTATTTATTTCCTTAACCATATCACCCCAAGCAAGGCGATAACGCCACTAGTACGCAGTGAATGAAAGGGAAAAGGAAGACTGAGAATAGGTTGGATTAAGGAATGGACAAAAGATCAAGAAGCCAGAAGATGCCGATTGAAGTTGCATTTAAATTTTTCAATGTTGTAGATATCAGGGAAGCAAGGAAACGGAAGAGAGTTCCACAGGTGGGATGTGCGAGAAAAAACTGTTAGAGTAGAAGTGGCGGTTACATTTAACTCTTTCAACTGTGAAAGGTTGGGTCCTAGATGCCAATCTAGTAGCATGCTTATAATTCATTCAGTCGGGCCACCAGGGGGAAAAAAGTTCATCAGAGCAGTTGCCCTGGAAATATTTGTAGAAAAGACAGGGGAAAACCTCGTCACGTCAGTGAGACAGTGACTGAAGTCGAGATCCCTATTCAGGATCGACTACAGAACCTTCTTTGGATTTTGTAAAGAATCTCTAGATGTACAACAGGAGTACCAGATATGGCAACAGTATTCAATGTAAGTGTTATGGGACTTACCTTTATGGACTAAATGGACTCGTCCTATTACTATATATACGGGGGGATTATGTCTCTCAAGAGAGCTGTCTACAGTTGAACTGTTCTAGCTAAATAGGGCAGAGTCTCGTTCGGGGAGGTTGACTGCTCCTGAACCCGTTTATGCGGGTTCAAAGAGGGATCATTTTTGGCCGGGCCTAAGGGTTCGGAGATCACACGTAAACCGGCCTTGTGCCACATGTAACCCTCATGGGGGGTAAGTAAATATCGTTGTCTACAGTTGACGAGTTGACTACTGTACTTTGCCGTCAGTCAGACGTGTGACACTTTTTTTATTCGTTCTTTTTGTTAATAATCTGTTATCACTAAATTGCCGGGTTCGAGTTTTCTTTCGGACCTATTCTGGGTCTACAACAACAAGGATGGATGGTAGATTTATAAAGGTGCAAAATGGATTCTGACGAGAAAATTTTCTGTCACGACACAGTTAACCAACTTTCCTAGCAGTAGATGCAGCTATTGATTCGCCATAGTTGCTCCACTTCATGTCAGTAGAACATGTGAGGCGAAGAAAGCGTAATGTGTTGTTCTCCTGGAATCTAAGTGTTAATTCCTAGAAGGCTACACGAAGAAACAAACATCTGCAGAAGGCTTTAGAGCGCAATGGTCGAAACATTGGGATAGCACCAACAAAGATGAGGTCCTACTATAAATGATGTAAATAAACGCTGAATCTTTGAAGGTTAACACAGTTAACAGACATCTAAAGGAGGCCGTAAAAACACAACGGCCGAAAAAGTTTGATAATAACAACAAAGATAACGATATTCGATCAACTTTAATAATGTAAATAAACATTGACTCCTTGAATGTTATCCGAATCGACAGAAACCTTAAGATGTCCTTATCGGAGCTGTTGTTCTTGGGGAGGTGGAGCTGTTTGGGAGGACCTTTTTTTCTTTAGATTTACAACACAGATGAAATGAGGTTGTTTCAAATCTGTGGAAGTAGCAAGTCGGACTCATCTGAACGTTTGACACTGAAATGCCATTTGACTTGCCATAAGCTAGAAACTGTCATGTGTTTGTGAATTGGATTGTGCTGCCAGATCTAGTCTGGTGCTTCGGATATGTGCCGAAAGATTTTTGACAAAATCCAAAGAAGATTCTCTTTAAATTACATCCAGCAGGAAGGCAGGATATTGGAAGTTTTGAGGAGTATGGAACCAACTTTTAATTACCGTTGTTCTCAGGTCCTCCCTGACCCAAACTGGTAGCACCTGTTAGGGTCCCTGCTATGGGCAAATAGTGGATCCCCAGACTAAAACAAAACACTATGAATGTATAAAAATACATTTTATGGTAAAAATGCCGGTAATACATTTGTATCTAAAAATTACAAACAATAGACATTACAACTATAATTACAAACAATAGTGAAACTACAAACAATACATATAGGAAAATTATAAGCAATACATATTTATAGCAAAATCACGAAAAATACATATAGGAAAATTATAAGCAATACATATTTATAACAAAATTACGAACAATACATACAGAAAAATTATAAGCAATATATATTTATAACAAAATTACGAAGAATACATATAGGAAAATTATAAGCAACACATATTTATAGCAAAATTACGAACAATACATATAGGAAAATTATAAGCAATACATATTTATAGCAAAATTACGAACAATACATATAGGAAAATTATAAGCAATACATATTTATAGCAAAATTACGAACACTACATATAGGAAAATTATAAGCAATACATATTTATAGCAAAATCACGAACAATACATATAGGAAAATTATAAGCAATACATATTTATAACAAAATTACGAACAACACATATAGGAAAATTATAAGCAATGCATATTTATAACAAAATTACGAACAATACATATAGGAAAATTATAAGCAATGCATATTTATAACAAAATTACGAACAATACATATAGAAAAATTATAAGCAATATATATTTATAACAAAATTACGAAGAATACATATAGGAAAATTATAAGCAATACATATTTATAGCAAAATTACGAACAATACGTATAGGAAAATTATAAGCAATACATATTTATAGCAAAATTACGAACAATACGTATAGGAAAATTATAAGCAATACATATTTATAGCAAAATTACGAACAAGATATATAGGAAAATTATAAGCAATACATATTTATAGCAAAATTACGAACACTACATATAGGAAAATTATAAGCAATACATATTTATAGCAAAATTACGAACAATACGTATAGGAAAATTATAAGCAATACATATTTATAGCAAAATTACGAACAAGATATATAGGAAAACTACCTGCAATACTTATTTATAGTAAATTTACCAACATTATATTTTATAACAAAATGTCCAACAGTTTATTCTATCTGTAGTTGAATACATACAATTGTGTTCAAAATAGATTTCGACATAGAGGGTGATATGTCGTTGAACAAAATCAACAAACAAAATAAAAAAAAACAAACGACCAAAGAAAGAAATCACACTGTATTCTTAAATATAACTTCAACAAGACTACAACATAAAACACACCTATCGCCGTACCTAGTAATGATGAACACACAAACATTTGACCAAATGCTGAGTATCATCTACCATGTATTCAATTGTGAAAGCAGAATAAAATATATCATATATTTATTATATCAAAGCTTCCACGTAAATTAAATATCGGCATTAAGTGACCCATAACGAGTTGAAATGACATTGAATAAACAAATCAAATTAAATCAAACCAAAGAAGAATCTGCAATATTATTTACCCTGACCTGAAATAACAGTTTCTGTCCCTTTCCATCCGGCGTAACGTACTCCCCTTGCACCTTCTGCATAAATATTTTCACGACAATTTTTTATTTATGATTTGGTAAATATTCATTGGGGTTTCATTTAAAGAAAATTCTCCACTCCCACAGACAAATTGTACACATGTGAAGGAGTTAAGAATTTATACAGAGTTTGGTAAGTAAAAATATGTTGTTTTGGGGTAAGGAATAGTGTATTCCTTACCCCCAAACTTACCATTTTGGTCAATAATCTTGGGTACCTAAATTTAAGATAAGACAGATTGGAAATCAGATTTCCCAAATCCCCCTTTTGGCCTTGTGTTACGTTTTTGTAGGTTGACTTCACGAATTAAGTACAGTACTAGATTGCCAGCTAGATGCCATAACTCAACTGTTGAAATTGTTAGTAATTTCTATGCTAATGGCTTCTCTCCCGACATTAATTTTTCGTATATGGAATCATTTTAAGTTTTCCTACCTTCTTGTCAACTATCTTCTGTTCTTTTGTTGTCATCACACGGTTTCTTTCACTCTAAGTAACCCCGTAACCTTAGTGGCTTTTATCACCTTGATTGGGGTGAAATGATTACAAAAAATAAGAATTCGTTGTGTGAGAAAAATTATTTCACGAATGTATCCAATGAATGTGAAAACTCTGATCTGGGAATTCTTTTATTACAAGTTAAAGAGAAAATAGCTTTGAGTTAGTGGGATGATGGAAATGTCTACACAATTTTTAAACAACGTCACGGAAAAGAGAGATTTGATCAGTAATGACGATGAATGTTTTAGGCGCATGACTGAGACTTCATTTGACCAACGTCTTTTACCCATCAGTCATTTTCTTGTTTTCAGACGCTCTTTACGCCTAAAAATTGTGCCTAAAAATTGTGCCTAAAAATCCAGTGCCACTCTATGAACGGCTTGAAAAAATCAGAGGAACTTAAATCAACGAAGAAGAAATGCTGAAATAACAGGGAAAATACGTTGTTGATCAATAGTTTAAATTGTTCCTCAGTGAGATTGCCTGACACTGGATATTAAAAGAACAAAAAGTATAAGGCCCGAAGGAAACAGAAACAAGAGTAATCAATGTTCAACATCGAGAATTATTTCCGTATTAGTGTACACATATCGACATGAAGGACAATTGATAGATAAATTTAATTTTGAGATTCAATGATATAAAAGTTTTGAAGCAATGTATTGAGATTCAATGAAACCAAATCTATGATTCAGAACTAAAAGATACCAATGAATCCTTTAATTGACTCGTTAAAAGTTAGTTATGATTCATTGATTAATCTTGGCATATAGAACGTTTTTTGCTTAATATTTTTTATGTTAAGAATCTAACGTGTTTAATAGAACAGTAATTCGGAATGGAAAAAAAGTAATTCGAAATGGAAAAAAGCTCTCGAAAGATTAACAACAGAACCACAAAGACAGCGACAAAAAAAGCCGATCTCAAGACCAAATTGAAGGAATTCCATCAATTATTAGAGAAAGGTATCTGAGTGCCTCACAAGAAAGGCTTAAACAAATAAGACTGCTGTTTGAGAAACGTACTAGTAAGGAAAATTTAATTTAAACGTTCATTTTGCTCGGCAACTAATTTTGTCTAAACAGATGAATATTTTATTTGTATAGATTATGAAAATGACTGAGGAAAGTAAACTCTCAAAACATTATTAACCTAAGTTGATTAACCTCCCTTCCTACTAAACAAACGCCTTGACACAAAAGATATAAAAAAATACATGACGGCAACTATTATATACTAGACAATGTAAATGCAGCCAATAGTGAAATAGGTCGTTATAGAATGGTCTTAAAGAGGAGCAATCTTCAAATATCATGGACAGGAGCTACAGAATGACAAAGAACTTTATCAAATATCAGAAACCACATCACTTGAAGACTTTCGAAGGCAGAATCAATTAAAATGGATATCACATTTAAATAAAATAAAAAAGATAGAACAATGACATAAACAAGACTTTCCTCACCATTTGAAAGGAAAAGTTAAGAACGAAGTCCCCAGAAAGACTAGAACGAGCAGCTGTGCTTGAGAAAACTACTGAAAAACTGTTTTGAAAGATTTTTTTTAAAATTCAAACCGACAACAACGGTAACTCTTCGACAAATGAATGCCGTATATTTGCTGTATATCAACATTTACCATTACAATTATTGACTGATTATCATGCATGACATATTGTATAATGTATTAATGTGTTTCTTCAGTTAAAGAGGTATAAAAAAAACTCTTCTATCTTCTTACAGATGTAGCAATAGCAACTGATTAAGTATGAACGGAACATACACAGCAGATTCATACTTTCGATACCTATCTTTAATACACTAACAACATATTTCGTTTATTTTGGCTCAATAAGTCAAAATCATCTCCAAGATTCAATACACAAAATAAATTAATCTTTCTTACATTATTCAAATGCTCTATGAATGTTCAACTTCCTATTTTATGATATAATAAACACATTATTTGAGAGCAAAGTGATTCTTATAGAAGAAAAAGTATTAGAGGTTTATGTTGTAACCTGTTTAGGGTTCAGAAATTAAAGACACTGAAGACGAAGATAGGTTGAACAAGTGTATTGAAATAACAAATATATACAAAGCAAGAGTGTTAGTAATAAGAAGTGTCCGTCCGAACGATCATGTTACACTGCATCTCGGTTGTACAACGACTGCCCTAGGAAGTCTCGCAGTTAGTATTTATGAGAGGAGGAAGAGTTCATTCTACTGTAGGAGGGTTTAACACAACAGTTTCATCCCTTGTTTCCAGTTTAGGCTTAGGTTTCTGGTTCCTTCTAAAGTCTACTTTATACTTCTAAGATAGCTGCTTGAATTCGGCAACTTTAATTATTTTTTCTCAGTAACTGTAGATATATTCGATTATCGTCCGGTTCAGTCATCTCGTCGGACTTTTGAACAGAATCACATGTCTATAAAGGGTGTTTCGTTAAGACGGATTATATATAATGGTGTTTCATTAAGACGGATCAAAGTTAGCAGTAAATAAATCAGTCTTATTGGTGAAAATTTATTTATTTCTCTATTGGATCATGTTATTTAAGTCATGGCAATTATGTGTGAAAAATAATATCGCCCAAATCTGAAAGAAAAAGAAAAAAATCATTAGACGCTTAAACATAATACACATTTAAAATCTGTCCAAGTTAGTGGAACACCTTTTAACTTGATTCCTGTTCATGGTTGTGATTCTGCTTCTTCTAAACACTTTTCAGTCTCCGTCACTCCTAGTAGTGGAATTATTGCTTTGCTTTAGGTGAAATGATTACAATAGATATGACCCCATGATGGCCGAATAGGGACACAACTGAGGTATGGATTAAACATTTATCACTGTAGAGCATCATCTCTCTTGGTTCCTGGGTTACAATTCTAGCCCCCTGTTTCGTTTAGTGTCTTCTCTGGTGTCAATTCTTCCTTATCAAAGCTGATCAAACATAGATTTTTTTTTATTTAAAGCCGAAATATATTTTCGTTTTTCGAGTGAATATTGCATTAACAATTTCTTTGTAGAAGGACAACTATTTATTTCAGACGCAAGTTCTATTTATCCTCTAGCTGCGTAATGAGATGGATTCATACCTTTCCCGTACAGTATTAACACGTAACTCAACCTAACGAACCCGACTTGAATTCGAACATCGCTCCACGATTTCTAATTCTGAGATCTTATGCACGACACCACAACGAAGAGTTATCAACGAAACGACATATCCTAAAAGGAACTACTACATGTTTGATACAGATGTTAAAATATATAAAAGTGTTGACTTGCAACTTACTAAATCTACTGATCGGAAATTCTTTAGCGTTTTCGAATCAGTAATTCGATTCGGTATTACATCTTCATAAATTGAAATAACAGAAACCCTACCAAAATTCTGCTTCGAAAATCGAATTCAAAGATTTAGCTTTTAAGCAAGATGCGTTTAATCATCAATCGCAACCGTTCTTTAATGAACGCAAATCAAAAGATACAAATTTCTCGTACTACTGTAGAAAGTACCATCTGGATTGGTTTATCTTTACTAGAAGCGTATTAGTAGTACAAAGTCTGATTAAAAAGTATCGGAAGTGTTGCTATAGTAAAGCAAGTTAAGTAGCAGAGTGAAGGTGGTGGCACAGATTGGCATTAAATTCCGTTATAGTCTTCTCGTTCACTTCCTGATGTTTATAGCACTGCTTGGAAGGGAAATGTGTAGAGTGTGGTCGTTTAACCTCACTCCTACCACAGAGATTTTAGCAGCTGACCATCTTGCATCTACTGCAAGGAAAGTTGTCTCAGTGTGTCGTGCCGGAAATTTAATCTCGTCTGATTCCATTTTGCACATTTACAAATCTACCATTCGTCCGCACATTGCTTATATCTGGTCTGGCGCTGGTCTGCACATCTAAAAATTCTTGACAAAATCCAAAGAATAATTGGTAACGTAACTAATCCTGACCAGGCGTCTTGACTTCAATCACTTTCTAACCGACGTGACTTGGCTTCCCTCTGTTATTTCTACAAATATTTTAATGGCAACAGTTTTCATGAACCATTTTGACTGGTGCCTCGACAACATGAATTTATGCATTCTACTAGATTGGCATTTAGGTCCCACCCTTTTACCATTTAAATAGATAAATCCGACCGCCACTTCTACTCCAACAGTTTCTTTTCTCGAAATTCTCCCTCTATGGAACTCACTCCCGTTTTCTTGCTTCCCTGATAACTACAATCATCAAAAATTTAAATGCATTGTCAATCGCTATCTTCTGTCTTTTCTGTTTTTTGGTTTTGGTTTTTTTTTGGTTTTTTACTCAATTCTCCCTACTTGTTCTCTTTCACTCGCTGTAATTCTTTGTGGTCTACTGGTATTTCTGACTACCGTCTATCTTTTGTCCGTTCCTCAATTCTCCCTGATCTGCAATTGACCAAAACGAAGAATGCATGAAATTAAAAATTTAAAAATAATTTATCTATTTCACCCTGGATATGTCAAACACTATATAAATGCGTGTTTCTAGTTTTATGTAAATGTTTCGGCAAAACTACCCTTACTACAGACTGTCCTATCTTCTAGTTCCCTATCTCCAATAATAAATTTCTTATAATTGACCCATGCACCAAGGAATTTGAAGAGTTCCTTACTCACTATTTCCATCCATATCCTGATTCTTTATATTAGGTGCTACTTTGCTTTCTTTCTAATTCCAGATTGTAGTTTCTGTTTTGGAAAGGTTTATCTTGGGTCATATTAGAAAACTTGGTTGATGCTTATTCCAGCTCATTTATACTGCAAACAACGAACACCTATGTCATTGGCATAGCCTCTCCTCATCCTCATCCTCTGTACACTGGTCTCGGGAGAGGAAACAGGAATGCTTTTTTTCTATTAATTGATTGATTCATTTCGGACACGGCATGAAATACTTAAATGATCAGTATCCATATGTTTTTTTAATCACTTCACCTCAATCAATGCAATAAAGGCACTAAGATGCAAGGCATTATAAAGTATGAGATAATAAGAGAAAAGATTATTTAGGGGAGAAAAAAATAAAAGTCCAGGAATTAAAAAGACGATGATGGTTAACAATCTATTTAATTTTTTTTTAAGATCAAACTTGACGGGAAAGCAAGAAGCCGGAATATAATGCCACAAGCGATAAGTGCGAGAGAAGAAACTGTTAGCATGGAACCTACGGTTCGACTTAGCCATATGCATATATATTTATAAATTATAAATGCGCAGAGCATAGACAAGGAAGAGAGTAAATAAACAGTTAAATTTAATTTCCTCCTTGTACTGCTGATAACTTTTGGAATGATTCGATACTGGGGTCTTAACTCGACATACCCGACCTTGTAGATCGATATGTTTCTTCTCTGCGATATTGACATTCAATGGATTCGAAGATTGGAAGGCGGTTTTTAATGGATGGGAATGTTTCTATCAGTGTGGCAGTGGATGTTAGATAATTTCCTCACTGGTAAAGAGGAGACATGAGGCAGAAAGAAATGTTATTCCACAGAAGGATACTGAGAATAACATGGAAGCAATATGTGAACAACGAGGATGTTTCAAGTTAATTTTTTTTAAAAAGAAAAACAAAAGCAATTGTAATTAGAATCCGAAAGAACGAGTTGGCGTTCTGAGGCATATGCTAAGGATAGTTCGCCTGAAATCCATCGCATATATTGAGGGAAAGAGACAACAGGGATCATCTAGAAGGCTACCCAAAGGGCTTGCGTAAATGGATGACTGAGCTAGAACTGGGAGAGATTATAATTTGGCAAACATTGCATGGATCTACACTATAAGCCACAAGGTTGGGGGAACCCAGTATTTCTTTAAAAAGACACCTTAAAATGATATATTTTGTATTTTATAGTAAAAGATAGAATTTCAGTAACTGCACCTCTTATTACAAAACGTACTAATTTAGATTCGCCTGTCTATGTTGCAACTTAGGGAAAGTTACTGAATAGAATAATCACACGAAGGTTGGTAATGAACGATAATATTTAGGACTCGAACAACAAATATAAGATACACCATCAGCGCATAGACCAATTAGTCAACTGCTAAAAGTGAGTCAAGTGAATTCCACAATGAATCTCCAACTGCAGATTATCTACTAACCACCCCACGCGGTCAGATGTGGCAAAAGGCTGAATTTAATGTGGGGTAGGCTCGGCCAAAAATTCTCCGTAGTCCCCGTATAAAAACGGGGTCGGGTAGCTGTTTCCCGAGACGAGACTCTACTCTTCGACAGAGACTCGTCTGGGGATCCTCTCTGCTTGGAGGCAGAGTTTGATCAACACAGCTAGAGACGAATCTCCAACTGCAGGATATCTACCAACCGCCCCACACGGTCAGATGTGGTACAAAACCGAGTTTAATGTGGGGTATCTGATCCAGTAGGCTCGGCCAAACATTCCCAGTAGGTCCCGTATAAAACAAGATCGGGTAGCTGTTTCCCGAGACGAAGCTCTGCCCTTCGACAATACCTCGTCTGGGGATCCTCTCTGCCCGGAGGCAGAGAGTTTGACCAGCACAACTGGAGACGAATCTCTAACTGCAGTATATATACCAACCACCCCAAGCGGTCAGATGTGACACAAGGCCGAATTTAATCTGGGGTGTCCGAGCCCGTAAAATTAACCCCTTACTAGACTTTTTGATGTGTTAAAAAGGCTTGGGAATTGATTCAGGTCAACGGAATGATGAAAAAAGAATATTATCGTTCGATTTTACAAAGACATGCTATACCATCAAGTTTACGCACAATTGGAAAAAAAAACTTTTAACAAGACAACGATCCCAAAATATATTCTAATGTATGTCAAAATTACGTCGAGTCAAACTAAAAAGACCATTTAGTAAATTAAGACTTGGCTGCCTCAGTCTCCTGGCATCTTTCCCATTAAATAAGTATGGGATGAATTGGATAGGAGAGTTCGAAGAGTGAAAGTGATTGTTCTTTGTGCTTTAAAATGCTTGGGAAGGTCTGTTATTTAATTAAAACGAAATGAATACAAATAATCAATAAAGCAGTAATTAAGACAGGTTTGTGGTTTAATTAGAAAAACAAAATATAATAATATTGTATAATAATCTTTTATAGTTAAACGCTTATTTTGTCGCAATAAAATCAAATAAATAGTTGAGGAGATTTTGCCTTTTCTTTAAAAAATACAAAAAATATCTAATTTTAAATTGTTTATTTAAAGAAATTCAGGCTGGCGTCAAACCTTTTGCTTGTAGTATAGATAAGCAATAATGGCGAGCCATTATTGCCAATGTCAAAGTAAATTAATAGATGCATATTCACAAAAGTGACATTGCAATAATTAAAATGAGTTTTAATTTAGATATTAATTCTAATAACTGGTGTGAGTTACGATCGCAATATTATGACAATATTATACTTAAAAAGTTAAACAAATATTTGCTTTTTGTTTACCAAATCACATCAAAACATCAGGGAAATTAAGAAAAAGAATATCAGCCTACAGCAATCAATTCAAGAACTGCAACCTCTGCTTGGAGAACGACTAGCTATAATTACTTTCTTAGATTAATACAAACTAATAAATAAACGATCAGAACTAATCTCAAAATGCTGACACGAAAATAATTTTTTTGCTGCGTTACTAAAATATCGAAAACAGAAAAGAATAAATAAAACTAACAAGTAACATAAATTAATCCAAATAAATAAAGTAAATAATAAACAAATTAAGAAACCAGTCCCACCATAATAGCCGTTGGAATAGACTACAAACAATGCACCCCTGATCCATTTATATAAATAATCGAGAAAAAACACAACATAAGAGGCCTGATGATTGCGTTTAGCATGAAACAGTCTGTCACCTCTGAGTGTTGACTTCAATGTTCACTTGTATATATATATATATATATATATATATATATATATATATATATGTGTGTGTGTGTGTGTGTGTGTGTGTGCATTTGTTATGAATACCCCTAATGGGTGTGCGGGATCGCCTCATCATAGATGTTATTGTCTTGGAGTCATATCAAGGGCCTTTCAATATCATAACAGTTCGCCCAAGTGACCCTAACAGAACAATATTCATCACGACCAATTCATTCATTACAATATATCTAAATACCACAAGAACTTATCCATCACCGCTCGATTCTACATATACCACAATGCGACACATGCACAGGGGACCTACAATATACCCCGTGACATAAAAAATCATTCAAATGTCTCTTTTGGTATGTTTTTTCTTAAAAAAAGGAAACAAAAACAAAACTGGAGAGACTGCGCTTGACATGATCCATAACAAAATGGAATTGCCATAAAATAATGATGATAACGGTCGACTCTGTCAAACCGACCGTAACAGTGCAAAAGCGCTCGACCGCTTCCTGTTCACCTGTACCACAGGGAGTGATACAGGAGGCTGATTCACTTTCAGAAGTCGGGTTCGAATCCGCCGGCCTGCAGAACTGCATCCAGGTACCGATTGTCGACCATATAGAATTCCTTGGACTGATCTAAATTCCTCAGCGCGGCTTCCTCGCCCTCTTCTACAACCTCTAGGATCATGCGGACTAAATGCAGGTTACTTTGAATTATTCGTCCCTTCATAGCACAAGTCTGCTCAGGTCCCAACAAGCTCGCGACAGTTGACTATATACGCTCCGTCTGGACCTTGGCCAAAATATTTAACTCTGTGTTTACGGTCTATACTCATCTAATTCCCGCCGAACACCTTTGCCCTGTTTCAACAGCGTGATCACACTCCTGGAGATCCGGTTGGCGATGGACCTCTGACAGAACCAGTTGTTGAACACCACTGTTAAAATTGGAGCAAATATGTGCGACACCTTCAAGTACAATTCGCAGAGCAGACTATCAAGTCCCGGAGACTTGCTACTGCCGACACTCTTCAATTTCAACTGAACTTAGCCCTCTCTAATCTCTTATTCGCAGCTAGCCGCTTCAGTAGACTCAAGCTGAGGAAAGTCAGCCAAATAGTTGCGAAACTGGTCACCACAGGGACAATCTCTTTGGTAAATCCGCTCTCGAAATGCTGCCGAAACGCCTCACACATGCCCTCGTTCGACCTCAGAGTACGCCCCTCCGGGGTATTGACCTCGCGAATGTATCTGTCGGAACCTCTACGGATCTCTTCCTTGCGCAATTCTGCGCCTATATTCACAGCTTCATTAGACATCTTGTTTTACCTATGATTTACTTTAATTACCTGACCCTACTAGCGTCTGCTAGCATCACGCCCCAGAGCCTGCTAAGTAAATGTTATCTCTAGGGAACCTGCCATCCTCTTCCCGGGACAGAATATTCTCTAGAATTCTTCACTATATAAGCCTTATCTAAGGCAAATCTTTGGTTATATTCGGTGGTGAAAGACCTAATCCTATCCTTAAGCCTCTAGCACCACTTATTCCCAATAATCGCCCCCACTAATTCCCGCTGCATTAATCTAGCCAGCTGTTGCCGTAAGTCCCGGCAGTCCAGTAAAGACAAATTGAACTTCTAGTTTCCAGCCATTCTAGGCCTACCGCCTCCGGGCACAGACAAGTCTGTGATCCGAATCGTCTAAACAGTGAAACTTGGGGCAATCTAGTAAATCTAGATCGAATCTTCTCACTACTATTGTGCCCAGGTAATTGGCTACCTGGAAATACGGCCACTTAAGTGCCCCCGTTCACATCTCCAGCCTCGGATGATCGACACGGTATCTATCGACGAGTCCAAATTCGCTGCTCCCATTAACTAAACTAAGTTCGCTTGACGACCTCCACATTAAAAACAAATTCTGTCTCCTAGATAGCTGCTACATCTACGCCGAAGGACAAGAGATCCCGAAGCAGGCCTTACACCGATCTCTGAGATTCCTCAAATGCAAGCTGGCTAGCTTGATAGACATCTTCCTAGTGAATTCCATTAAACGCAGACTGGGCGGAAATCTGCAGGAGTCAGGATCCCGATGGCTTGTCCTAGGCTACCAGTACCCAGGTCGGACTTGATTCTTCCAACTTGGCTGCGGCGTTGAAATCTTATCCTCTTGTGCCTGAAGTTCGTATTACCGTTATGACCAGAGGCGCCTTATCAAAGTTCCTGTGGTCGCAACTCGACATGCCATCCACAGAAGTTCGAGGGCAGGTCCTTCTCTAGGTTCTGTCTATCTACCAGATATATGCCCTCTCATTTTAGGAAAGGTTTCTTTTTCTTTTGAGATGGGGTTTGGGATGGCGAAACCCTATCAGGTGATGAAGAGAGGTTCCTGGTCTTACCTGTGGCTGTATCTTATCTGGCTGGCGAAGCTGGGGTGGATTGTGACAACATGTTCCATAACTCGTTCTGCCCTGCCACGACCGGCCTTCTTTTCTTTTTTACATTTTTCATCCTCCTCTTGTTCTTCCTCTCTCCCCCTTTTCAAAGATGAGGACAGAGGTGGTGGCATCTCGCCATCTCCATACTGTCATCCAGCGGCTGTAGTTAATGCAGCTTGTTGATCTTGTTCTTTCTCACGTTCTTGCAGCATCTACTGTGGCGTCTTTTTTGTTGTTACTGTTTTTGTTATGGCGTTTGCTGTTGTTGCTGCTGTTTTTACTCTTGCTGACACTTTTTGTTGTTGTGCCGATTTTTTTGCTTCTGCTGTTGTTCTGGTTTTGTTCTTGATACTGTAGGTTCTGTTGTTGCTGCAGTTGCCGCTGTCACTCCACCTCCGGCTGTTCCTCATACCGCTGTGAGACATCCTGTCTGGGAGGAGTGGTTACCACTTTTCGTCCTTCCCCAACGACCTTCTTTCAACCTTCGGGATCCTTATCAGGCTATTTCTCTTCCACCATTTCTGCCCTTGCTGTTGCTGGACTAGGCTGAGGGGGTGGGTTCTTCCCTGGGCACACATAGCCTCATGTCCCACTGCACCATAAGACCAGCACTGGGGTCGACGACCCTCCACAACTTCTTGCCGCGATACGTCAAAATGTCAGGTAATGCCAAAAATTCTTTACGGGGCAAAATTATATCCCCGGTGGTAATGTCCGTTGTATTCCACACTGCGATAATCTCCTACACCTCTCCATTTTCTTTGAAGAAAACTCCCGCAATGTCTTTTTCTATATCAATGAGCACCCCATGGAGACTGATATTGGTCCTTTGGGTGCCCATATTCTCATTTTGCATCGTTACTGACTTGGTGGCGAGAATGCATCGCGCTAGTGCCTTAGCCTCCTCTTCTGATGTTAATAAGATGTCTCACATCGCATTAGATCTTCTTGACAACACCTACACTTCAATGTTCATGTATCTTAGTGCTTCCTCCATAACTTCCCTGCTGACACCCACCAACTTCCCGGTATTAACATAAATGGTAGTAGGGAAATTATCCTTTTGGAGATTCTCTCCCAGGCCACCGGAATGGTTAAAAGTTCATTGCCAGAAATGTACTCCTGAAACTTTTCCGTGCCTCGTGCTCTCTTGGGGTGATTTTCCACCGTCTATACTGACATTAACACTTGGGTGGTCAGTGGCTCTTTATATTGCCCCCCCACCCCGACACAGTGGAGGCGTTCCCTCCCCCAGTACAAATAAAACAAAACACAATACAGACAAAAGGATGAAAACTTTCCAAAACGAAATTACAATAATAACCATTACTGGACAATAGATAAACAAAAGCGCGACACTAACTTCGTAAATTTGCAATGAACTCGTCCAAAGAATCAAACACAAAGTCTTGAAGCAAAATGTCCATCAAGCACACAACAACGAACATATAAACAATTGCCACTGCTGATTTTGAAATATTAGGTTGGTGCAAAAATAATGACGTAATAATGTCGTTTTTTGACGTATTTGTTAACGTCAAAAAACGACATTATTACGTCATTATTTTTGCACCAACCTAATAGCAAGCGACCAATCAGAAACAACATACGTCACTTCCCCCCATACACCTCAGCCACGACGAGACAAAAGAACAAATTGAATGCTCGTCTTTTACTTCTTAGCTGCAACATATGGAAAGACACACACTTTCAACAAATACTGCTTGATATAGCAGATAAATAATTTCTACTTGTCGCCGGGAAAGTTTTTATATCATACGAAGCGATATTTAAAAAAAAAAAAAAAAAAAAAAAAAAACATAAAACATCATACAAATTCGCTGGTAGCAGGAATTATGATCAGAATTATTTTTCTTGCGGGACATCCTATAAGAAAAAAACACCGTGCCATTACAAGAAATAAAAAGACGTCGTCAAAGAAGAGAAAAAATAACCCTCCCCGCCTTGGTCATCTCTTTGTAAATTTCTCTCTTTATCCCTTCCGACTGAAACAGCACCCCAACGCCAACTCTCTGTCGTAGAGCTCTATGGATCTGATCTTTTCATCCTAACCATTTTGGCTTTCTTTCAGGCTTTCTCTGTAGATTCTGAAAAGGTTCTGATGGCTTTTCTCTTTTTTACTTCCCTGACTCTAAGTCTACTTAGATTTCTGCATAAAGATCTTCCTTCAATCGGAAGACAGGTAGTCCGCCATTGTTTAGATCAGAATTTCTCAAACATCTCCTGGTATTTTCCGAGCTTTCTTTCAAAGGCGTCTTACAAATTCTCTTCCCAAGGTACCGTAAGTTCGAGCATTACAACTTCCCTGGAGACAACTGACTAGATTATTAAATCCGCGCGCACAGAGGATGCTGCTATCTGCTTTGGGAATTTCAATTGACTCCCGAGGTCTACTCTCAATTGCTAATGTCGGAAAGAAGAGAACATGCAAGTTGACGGTTTACGCACTGTTTTCGCCGCCCCTGACAAAATAAATCGCCCACGTTTCAGGCTTGTAACTACTTAAAATTTTGCTGCGGCTACTACTTCGGCCAATTTCTTAAGTATCTTTTCATGTCTCTATCGATACCTCCTATCAACAAGGTACCTCGGACAGGCACTCAAAATGTGTTTCAGCGTACCTTTTCTGGCATAGAGTTGGCATGATGGTGTCCAAGTATACAAGTTTGCAAAACTCGGTAGTACATCATACACGGTTTGTACAAGAAATTTAATCCGACTAGCGTCGAAGTGCCAGATCTCCGACTAGCTTTTTTTTCGCCGTAAAACCCCCACCATCGTGTCCATGCACGCTTCTGGCGTAGTCCCAACATCTTGCATATTATTTTTTCCTCACTACAGCCTTCTTCCTTAAACGCTCCTCCGCAATACCTAGTTCTCTTCGTGCACTCAATTTCCTTCCAGTGCGGACCTCGCTGCCTGGTGCCGCCACTTTTGTGTCTTTAGAGTCCTTATACTGTAGGAATTCCATTGCCGTAGAGACTACGAATTCCTCTACCAAGTTTAAAGAGGAGTTGTAGCGCGCTTGAGTTGCCATATAACGCAGTACTGCACATACGTCATGACAGCCGCGTCCTGAGGAAGACGATAAACTACGTCCAGCAGCAAGGCCTCTGATCAGGAGGTTTTGAGGAGTGTGGAACCACCTCTTGATTGCTGGTGTTCCCAGGTCCACCCTGACTCGGGGTGGTATCACCTGTTAGTTTCCCAGCTATAGGCAAATAGTTAACCCCGAAACTGGGGTAAAAATGGGTTTTAATACCAGGAATACTTCGTAAAAAATTGTTAAATATTACCAACTGTTGTGGAGTCCGGGATGAAACCCGGTACCAATAAATAACAAACGTCAAGAATGAATATATAAAAATAATGTATTAACGTAATAAGACAAACTGGTAATGCAGGTTAGTAGTTCCAAGAATACGGGTTAGTAGCAAAATATTTATACTGTATGACTTCTTACTGAGTCTACGTGCTCGCTCACTGTGACTCTTGCTGGCTACGTCGTTCTGTCTGTCTGTTACCTTACTCTCGGTTGCTCTGTCGGGTCTTCACGTAGCAGTAGTATATGTATATACTGGGTCAGTCCATTTGTGTAAAAAGGGGAGGACCCCCTCAACACCAACAATACGTTTTGAAAAAATTTACCAGCAATGCATTTTTGAGGAAAAGAACGAAAAAAATATTACCAGAAATAGATTTTTGACAAAACAAAATATTACCAGCAATAAAATTTTGTTGGCATCAAATAACCCATTGAGCTTGATATGCTGCAAAACACAACAAACCAAACCAACAAACCAAACCACATGGCAGACCTAGCCATCTACGGAGGTAGCCGTTAATTCTACTTTCCATGGCCTCCACTGATGTCATTGGGAAGTCATAGATTAACAAAGGCAAGAAAATTCTGGGGAGAATCCATGGTTTGAAATGGCCAGGAATTCCAGATTTGTCCACCTTGGCTAGCCATAATTCCAATTTGAAGATTGTCACTCCGATGGTCGAAGTATCCTTTAAGAAGCTGTTAAAAGTTTTAGCAAGGTTATTCACGGGTCTCTCTGTCAGCGTGGGGATAGTTGACCTCGATATCGAGAACCTGAAATTACCGCCCCTTGCCCCTTCTTTAAAACAAACGACATCGATTTACCAGGCTTGAACTTCATTCTCGCCCAAGCTATAATCTTTTCAAGTCTCGTGGGATCCACATACTCCCCGTGACCGAAAATGTTGTAATGGTCAGATCGTCCATATATGCTCTGATCCGTGACTGACGCACTGCTGTCTTCATTATAGGTTCGATATCAGCCGATTTGATCAACATATTTATTGCAAAGGTAAAAAGGGTAACTGAGATCGTACAGCCAGTAATAATACTCCTTTTGAGTCTATGCCAATCGAGAACTACAAGGTAACCAAAAAGTTCTGTCCGTTTTTAAAGGAAAAAAAGGAAACGCTTCACAGTATGTGTAACTTATATTTAGTCTTCGAAGTAATCGCCATCGGCATACAGCACCTTCTGCCAACGTGTCTCCAGCTGTTCAATGAGTGTTCAGGGAGTGGAAGAGGTGGTAATCGGATGGCGAAAGGTCAGGTGATTAAGGTGGATGGCACAAAGTTTCCCACTCAAGTTGCTGTATGGTATCCCTGACCACTCGCCCGACATGAGGCCTGGCGTTGTCATGAAAGAAAAGCACACCTTCGCGATTCACCACTGCTGGCTCATTCTGGCGCAATGCCTGTTGCACACGTTTCAATTGCTGCGAGTATAGATCTCCAGTGACTGTTTGGCCCGTTGGTAGTAGTTCATAATGAACCACTTAAACGACTTGTCCACCAGACATAAAGTATGATCTTGCGTGGATGGTTAGGCCGTCTTGTGGTGTGAGGAACAGCATCCTGAGGTGACAACCAATGTCCGGAACGCTTGGGAGTTTCGTACAGAATCCACTTTTCATCACTGGTAAGCACTCGATTGAATAATGATGCGGTATGGTGGCGAGAAAGCAGCAATACTTAGGCTGCCACTCGTTGTCCCTTGTGGACCTCCAACAGCGTTTGCGGAACCCACTTGCTCAGTTTATACGTCTTACCTAGGCAGTGCAGGTGATGTCTAACTGTTTCATCGGAAACGTTGAACTGTCTTGCAAGTTCACCACACGTTAGACTACTGTCCTCTTCAATGGCCGCCTTCAGGACTCCGTCATTCAAGACCTGTGGTCGTCTACTGCGAGGCTCATCATGGAGAGACAAATCTCCCGACTTGAATTTTCGAAACCAACGCCTTACAATACGTTCATCCACAACACTATCCCCAAACGCTTGACATATGCGGCGACTTGATGCAGCTGCTGATAAGCCCACTTTGAAGTCGTAAAGCAAACAGCCCCGAACCTGATCTCTAGACACTTCCATCCTTCTCACAGCTGTCCGGCTTATAACTGATGGCCAGGCACGGTGCGCGTGTTTTTTATAACGTCTGATGTTCCTACTTCCGGCTGTCTGAATTTGATAACAATTGCTACACGCATTTTGTATATATTTCAACTTCATTCAATGACTAATCAAAAAACGGACAGAACTTTTTTGGTTACCTTGTATAAACATGAATGAGGTTCTCATATTAAAGCTGTTCTAATCGTCCTAGGTTTAATAGGCTGATCTTGCCGGACACATGGTATCTCCTTATTGCTTCTTCTAATTTATGTGGAATGTACCTGTATGCGTTGATAACGTCCAACCGCAAGCAGCGATGTCGACGCTACTTTCCTTAGCTTCTCTCAAAATAGCTGCGTGACTATTCCAGTATGTTCGGGGTATCGAGGAAAATCTGGACCACCCCCCCTTGTGTGCTGAAGTGTCGATATAATTATTCACCGAAAGAAATCTAGTCAGTCCCCGCGATGAAATACTAAAAAAGATTTTGCCTTTTGAGCACAATAAAGAGATACTCCTAATTTGTTCAAGTTTCTTGAGTTTTCATCCTTGGGGATCCACACACCCTCTCCAAATGTCTGTTGTCTATTGGTCTGTAATTCCACCGATACGCCATATCAACTTTAGTATCTTCCAAGCTGGAGAAGACTCAGAGAACGTTTATAGATGTTGTAAGAACTCCACTCGGGTCTGGAGCTGAGGCTGATCTAGCTGCCTTCAGTATTTCCCTAATCTCCTTTCAGCTTGGTTCATTCAAATAAAAATCGGTGGTCGACGGGGTTGAATTAATAACGGTTTATCTGTGGGCGAGATCTTTGTCCCTTATAGTATTACTCCGGAGTGTTCCGAAGATAGTTGTTAATATCATCTGCAGAACATTCTAGCTGACCACTCCGTTTACATTTTACATATATAAATAAATATATCGGACTGTCAATCGGTATATATATATATATATATATATATATATATATATATATATATATTAGGTTGGTTCAAAAATAATGACGTAATAATGTCGGTTTTTGACGTATTTTTAACGTCAAAAAACCACATTATTACGTCATTATTTTTGTACAAACCTAATATATATATATATATATATATATATATATATATATATATATATATATATATATACGTGTATGTGTGTGTGTAATTTCAATTCATATTCTTTATGTAATATATATACGCGGTACTTATTGTAAAGCGCTCAATATCAATGATAACGCTAACATAAGAGTTTGTCTGACGATCGATCCGTTTGTCCCTATCTATGTTTGTTCATATCAATACTGTTGTTTGTATAGATCATAGAAAGTGAGACGTTGGTAACAATGAGACAATCTATATTCATATTGCAATTAGACTGTGTTGTCTTAAACTCGAATAAAGTCGACAGAATGCAGACTAAGATGATTACTTTTCTGCACAGATTTCGTCAAACTGTTCGTGTCATTGAACGGCTCATTAAAAAATCGCTCTAAGGCCATAATTCATTGTTAAGCCGATTACGAAGAGCCAGATTTTTTTTTCTCTTTTAACCGTCATTTCTTTGATGTTCTTATATATTTATCTATTGTTCTTAAATGTCTCATCATTCTTTTTTCTCTTCTCCACTCTCAAAGATTTCATCAGTTCGTTTGTCTTGTCTTTATTGTTGTTTGAAATCTATGGGTACTTTTCTTATTTTTCTCTTTTTATTTTTTTCTTTTCTTTTCTTTTTTTTTTTTTGATAAGGCTTTTTTTACTTAGCTTATTTTTTCATTTCTTTCTTTTTTAGCTTCTCTTTCGTTTCTTTCTTTCGTTCTTGCTTTCTTTTTTAGATTGTTTTTCATTTCTTCTTTTATTTTCCTATTTTTATAACAAATTTTTCATTTCTTTCTTTCTTAGGTTATTTTTTTTTTATTTTTGTTCATTCTTTCTGTGTACGAATGTTCTTAGTTATTGTCAAATAGCTGTTTTTCTTTCTTTCTTTTTTTCTTTCTTTCTTTGATTATTTTCCAGTTTTTCAGTTCTTCCTTCTTTTTTCTATTTTTATAGCTAATTTTTCATTTCTTTCTTTGGGTTATTTTTTCATTTCTTTCTTTGTTTCTTTGTGTGTCGGATGTTCCCAGCTATTGTCAAATACCTGTTTTTTTCTTTCTTTCTTTCTTTTTTCTTTCTTTTTTCTTTCTTTCTTTCTTTCTTTTTTCTTTCTTTCTTTCTTTTTTCTTTCTTTCTTTCATTTTCTTTCTTTCTTTCTTCTTTCTTTTTTCTTTCTTTCTTTCTTTCTTTCTTTGCTTATTTTCCATTTTTCTTATCTTTTCTTTTTTCTCGGTTATTTTTAAGTTTGTCGCTTTTTGATTCTTTTTTTTTCTTTTAGTTAAAATTATATTGCAATTATTTCATTTTTTACATTTCATTTTTTTTTTCTTTTTGCATTTTCTTTCTTTTTTTCGACTTAATTCATATTTTATTTTCCACTATTCTCTCTTTCATATTTCTTTCTTTTCTCTTTTTCTCTTTCTTTTCTCTTTCTTTCTTTATTTTTTCTTTTTTTTTTCTTTCTTTCTACCGCCTTAGAACTAGTTGAGCCTAATCACCTTCGCCTGATGTGACGTGTGATACGCCACTTCATAAGACGATTTCCCGTGAGACGTAACTCTGATTTCCGACGATAGACAACTAATGTAGAGTCACACAGTCGAAAGATAAGAGTTACAAATTTACTTGGCCTTTGAATTTAGAAAAGAAAATTATTTCTTCTTTTTTCTTAATCTCCTACAAGCGTTTTTTTTCCTTGCTTGAATAGTTTCATCCTGTCCACACTTTTCATTGCTAACTGTTGCATTTATTTTCTCACCATTCACTTACCTACCACTATTTAATATGCGCAAAGTTACCGACTTATTCCTGCTAGATATTTGAAAAAATACTTTATTTGAGAAAATAGTGAATATCACATTAATATGTAGTATCCCATTATTCTACGCTCCCGGCCTTATAGGAACTTGAATTCATATTGAAGCAAGATCTCATTAAAAATACTAATTTCTTAACAAATTTGAATTTCTTCGTCTTTTCTTTGTTAGATCTTCTGACTTTGGTCTCCGTGTTTTATTTAGAATTTCCTTTTAGAATTTCTTATTATTTCTCTTTATAATGGCTCGGACTGAGGAATCGGAGAGCCGAGTCGGAATTCCAGTCGAATCCATTACATTCATTTACGTGTTAATACTCTTGGGTATGAAGGTATGAATCCTCTTCTTCTCCACCCCAGCTATGGATAAATAGCAGAACAAACAGGGTTCTATATTGTATGGCAACTGGTCTACCGCAGAAAAAATGACAAACTATTGGGGCAAAACAAATGGCTCGTCAGTCGTGTATCGAAGAATACATGATCGCCCAAGCGTGTATCACGCATGGCACATAACTGACTGATTTTCTTTCTTTGAAAATAATTAGTTCACCTTTGTTCCTCATTCTAATTTAATCTAAATCTAAATATCTATCGGTGTTCGTTTCTTCTACCTTGTCAGTGACTTCGATAGCATTTCAAATTCTTCAATATTTTTCCTCTCTCTCTCTCTCTCTCTCTCTCTTTCATTGACTGAACCTAGAGTTTTTCCTTACTCAATGAGTTTTTCTTTGTCAATCATTTAACTTCATTTATGTCTTTCTATAACATTACTGCCTTTACAAACCCATGCCACCTATCAAAATGTCTGATGATCAACTCCGCGAGAGCGCCGCTTTGCGGCTGCTTGGTCTCAAACAGTCCGCTGAGATGGGACAATTACATTGAATCAATAGCTTCATCCACCGCACGAAAGTTGGTTCCCTGTGTCGCGCCAAAAAGTTTTTCTCGCCCGAGTCCATCCTTCAAATCTACAAATCAACCATTCGCCCTATACATATATGGCCTGGTGCCCCCGCTGTTCTCCTTAAGGTCCTCGACAAGATCCAGAGAGGGATATGCAATGTGGTTGATCCTGATCTGGCATCTCGTCTACAGTCGCTTTCTCACAGACGTGACGTCGCCTCCCTCTGTCTTTTCTACAAATACTTTCACGGTAAATGCTCCGACAAGCTACTTTCGCTAGTTCCAAGACTGCATGAATTTAAGCGTGCTACTAGGCTGGCATCTCGCTCTCAACCTTTCACTGTCAAAACGGTTAAATATGGCCATCTCGTCCACTACAATAGCTTCATGCCTCGCACCTTACGTCTGTGAAATTCCTTTCCTGTTTCTTGTTTTCCTGATAGCTATAATCTCCAACTATTCAAATGTAATGTCAATCGACATCTCCAGATGCCCTGACCTATTCCCTGTCCTTCTCTTCATCCTTTTCTCCATCGCGCCTCTTTAGTCTCGCTCTCAATCTCTGTAACTCCTTGCGTACTATTGGCATCCCGCCTTGTTTGGAGTGAAATGCTTAAAAAAAAACGTTTTTCTTTTACCTTCTGTATAGTTTTTCCCTTTTCCCGAATGTCTTTGTCTATCATTGCATGTTCTTCGATGTTTCTGTATAGCTTTTCTCTTCTTCAGTGACTTTTCTTAGTCTCTCCTTTTCTTTAACACTTTTATATAACTTTTAGCTTTTCTCGACATCTTCATGTAACCTTTGTCCTTTCTCGCCATCTTCGTAATTTTTTCTCCTTTCTCAATGTCTTTGCTGCATCTTTTTTTTCTTTATTTAATCTTTTTGGCTATCATTTCCTCTTTCTCAATGTCGATGTTTTTAGTCTCTTCCCTACCAATATATTTGTCTAGTCTTTTCCCGTTCTCAAAGATCGTTAAACTCAATCTTTCTCTATATTCTGTCTCTCAATGATTTTATATAACTTTTCTCCTTCTCACTATCTATTTCTCGTCCCCACTCTTTCCTTAACATCTTTATTTTGACTTCCTCCTTTCTCAGTGTTTGTATCTAGCCGATATCTACATATCTAATTATAGGTTTCTTTTTCATCAATTTCTTTTGGGGGAAAATTTATGGCAAAGTGGAAAAAGTTTTCTTTTGATGCGTTTCGGCCTTTAGGACTTCATCGGACTAAATTTGATGTCTTGGTCCAACTACACATGCGCACGAACGACGAACGCTGGGAATATTATGATGTGTTGAAAAGAAAAAGAAAAAGAATCTAAATGAAATCTGCTAGGAAAAAGAAAATTCCCAGGATCCCTCGTTCGTGCGCATGTTTAGTCATACCAAGATATTAATTTTAGTCCGATGAAATTCTAAAGTATCTGTATAAATTTCTTATATCACGTATTATGTAAACTATTTACATTATTCGGACTATTGTCCTCATCATTGTCGCCATATTTATTACAACGTTTCGGCCTTTCAGTATCTGTCTATATTTCTAAGATGACGTATTATGTACACTATTTACATTATTTGGACTATTGTCCTCATCTTTGTCGCCATATTTATTACAACGTTTCGGCCCTTCAGTATCTGTCTATATTTCTGAGATGACGTATTATGTATACTATTTACATTATTCGGACTATTGTCCTCATCATTGTCGCCATATTTATCAAAACGTTTCGGCCTTTCACTATCTGTCTATATTTCTGAGGTGACGTATTATGTACACTATTTACATTATTTAGACTATTGTCCTCATCTTTGTCGCCATATTTATTGCAACGTTTCGGCCTTCTTCAATACCCGGTTAAGGTAGTGGAGAACGTGGAGTGGGAGATAACTGATAATTGACATCCATTAAAAATGGCACATGGAACTAGAACAATCTAACCTAGTGAGCGAAATAAACGGTTCAGTTCAACATTACAACCACCTGAAGAAGGCCGGCGTACAACGGCCGAAACGTTATAATAAATATGGCGACAAAGATGCGGACAATAATCGGAATAATTTAAATAGTGAAATGCTAAAGAACGAAACGCGTCATACATTTTTACTCCAATATTGTTCGTTATATATAAAAATATATATCCTTACCTATATCAATTTCTTTGTTAAGTCTGTTTCTTTCCTTAACATGTTTCTATATACTTCTCCTTCCTGAAGAAATTCTAAAAGCAAATTCTAAATAAAACTCAGAGTCCAATGCAAGAAGATCAAACAAAGAAAAGAGGAAGAAATGCAAAACGTTATATTTGATAAGAAATGATTATTTTTAATTAGATCTTGCATCAATATAAATTCAAGTTTCCATAAAGCCTGGAGCGTAGAATAATGGAGTACTGCATATTAAAATGACGTTCATTATTCTCTCAAATAAAATAATTTTTCAAATATCTAACAGGAATAAGTCGGTAACTTTGTGCATATTAAATAGTGGTAGGTAAGTGAATGGTGAGAAAATAAATGCAACAGTTTGCAATGAAAAGTGTGGACAGAATGAAACTATTCAAGCAAGGAAAAACGCTGGTAGTAGATTAAAAAAAAGAAGAAATAATTTTCTTTTCTAAATTCAAAAGCCAAGTAAATTTCTAACTCTTATCTTTCGACATTTGTTGTCTATCTTCTATCCTCTCGTCATGTTCAATGTATTTAGATAGATTTACTTCTCTGTAGTGTCTTTGTCTGGTCTACCAATTCCCTTAACATTTTGACAAGCTTTTCTCTTTCTTTAACGTCTTTATGAAGACTTTGTCCTACCAGAGTATCTCTGTATAGCCTTTCCCCATCCTCAGTCTTCCTTGTTTTTCTCTTTTTACTTAAACTCTTTGACTATCATTTCGCGTTTCTCAATGTTCTCTTTTAGTATTTTCCTTTCCCCAACGACGCTGCATATTCTTTCTGTATTCTCAAAGTTTTTTTTAAACCTACTTTCTCTCTCTCTCTCTCTCTCTCTCTCTCTCTCTCTCTCTCTCTCTCGATATTTTGTCTCGCAATGATTTTCTATAGTTATACCTCCCCTCAACATCTATGTCACACATCACACTTTCCATAACACCTTCGTCTAGCCTGCTTCCTCAATATTATATCTAGCCTTTCCCCTTCCCGTGTATCTTTTTATAGCGAATTTTTTCTCAATTTCTAGTCCTTTTCTTTCCTTAAAATCTTTATCTATAATTTCTCAATTCAATATCTTCTGTAGACTTTCTAAATTCCCAATTGTTTAACTCTTGTTTCGCGTTTCCCTTGCTTAACATGTTTTTCGAGGATCCTCAATGTTCTTATCAATACATAAGCTTTCATCAATGTATGTTTATAGCTTTCCTCCTCCTCAGTGTCTTTGTCTCACCTCTCTCTTTTCTTAATATTTTGTCTAGCCTTTCTCCTTCCCCAGTGTCCTTATATAGTCAACTTACCTTCATCAGTATATCTTTATATCGTCGTAAGGGCCGTTCCCCTTCCTCGATGTATTTGTCGAGTCTCTATCTACAATTAATATCGTTGACTATCCTTTCTCTTTCCTGAGTGCCTTGTCTGCTATTTCTTATTTCTAAATGTCTTTACCACTTTCCTTAACATCATAGCTTAACCTGTCTCCTTTCTAAATGTCTTTGTTTAGCCTCTCGTCTTCTTGGGTATCTCTTAATAGCCTTTCTTTATACATCTTTCTTTTCGTCTATTTCTTTCCTTAGCATCTTTGTCTATCATTTCTCCTTTCTCTGTCTTTTTACTTCCTAAAAAGTTTGCTTTAGGCCTTCTCCTTACTCGAGATTCTGTCTTTCATTTTTCATGCTTAATATCTTTGTGTGTCCTGTCAGTTTCCTCAAAATGTTTTGCCTAACCTTTCACCTTCTTTAGTGTATTTGTATAGCCTTTCACATTCCTTAATATCTTTGTTGAGTTTATTTCACCTATTTCAACTTCCTCAATGTTTTTTCTAGTCTTTCTTCATCTTCAATATCGTCTATTTTTTCTCTGTTCGCCATATTGTTTTAAAATCCAGTCTTTCTTAATGTTTGGTCGTGCAATATTCTACTTCCCAATATCTATTTCTTGTCTCTCTCTTTCCTTAATATCTTCTTCCTCAATGTCTTTATCTAGTTAGTCACCTTCCCCGATGTTTCAATGTAGCTTTACGTCTTTCTTGGTATCCCTTTAAAGTCTGTGCCATTCCTCATTGTTTTTTGTGGTCACTTTCTTTTTATTTAATCTCTTTCACATTGCTCAGAGTTAGTTTACTAGTTTTTGCTTTAGTGTTTTTGTCTAGTCTTTCTCTGTCCTTGAAGATTTTGAAATGCATTATTTTCCAATGTTGTGTTTCTCAGCGACGTTCTATATCCGTCTCTTTTCACTTTACATCATCGTCTGAGCTTTCTACTTCGTCAATGTATTTATCTCGTCTTTCGCCTTCCTCGATGTTTCTATGTAACCTTGCGCCATGCTTGGTATGCTTGGTATCCTTTTGAATCCTTTCCCCTTCATCATTGTCTTCTCCCCTCTCTCTCTCTCCCTCTCTCTCTCTCTTTCTCTCTCTCATTGAGTATCCTTGCTCAGTGTCTTTTTGTATTTTTTTCCATTCTTCATTGTCTTTTTCTTCCCCGTCCTCAAAGAATGCTAAACTTAATCTTCTCAAACGTTTCGTCTCGCAATGACGTTCTATACTTTTATATACGAATAAAGTGTCGCTGCCGACACTTGAGTTTGAAAATAGATTACCAAGGAGCAAACACGGGCGATCTCATTATTGAATTAAGTAGACCACGTGACGTATAAATGATCCACATTTTTAGTCTATCCTCTATTTCTATACAGATCGCTATTTCTACTCTATCTTCTATTACTATACAGACCCTTATTCTCTACTCTATTCACTATACTATCTCCCTTTTCGGATCACTATAGGGATTACTATTCGATCAAGTATTATCGAGCAAGTACTATCAGTGCGAGTGTTATTTGAAGGCGTCTGACACCAGCATTGTTCAACGGCGTACTATAGTTGTATCTGCAATTACAAAGTCTCTACTACAAAAAACATTACGAAAATGACAACGAGTATTCGTTGACATCACAATACATACCAATGCTGCTTCTAAATGTTTATTATCCTTCTCTCTGTTTCCTTAACATCTTAGACTAGCCTTTTTTATCCCTCAGTCTGTTGCATTCTTTGATGTCTCTCTGTTGCCATACGCCTTCCTTGGAATCCTTCTGAATCCTTTCTCCTTTTTTTTGTTGGGTCTGTCTTTTTATTTAATCGCTTTGCCTTTTATCATTGTCTTTTTCCTTCTTCAATGCCTTTGTCTCTCCCGTCCACAAGATTGTTAAACCAAATCTTAATGTTTTGTCTATCAATGACATCCTATACCAATACTGCTACTCAGTATTTATTATCTGTCTCTCTCTTTACTTGACAACTTCGTCTAGCCTTTCTACTTATTCAATGTCATTATCTAGTCTGTCTTCTTCCTTGACGTCTCTATATAGCCATAAGTGTTTCTCGGTATCCATTTAATGTCTCTCTTTCTTCCTTTTCTTTGTTGGATGTCATTCTTAACAACTTTGTTTATTATTTCTGCTTCCTCAGTGACTTGTCTCGTCTTTCTAATTTCTCAAGTCTTTATTTAACCCTTCCTCAATGTTTTTTTTTAATTTTATTTTTTTTCATATTTTTCTAGGCTTAGCATTTTTGTTTAGCTTTCTTCTTCTTTAATTTATCTGTATAGCTGTACTCCTCTTGTTACAGTTTTTTTTTTGTATATATATATATATATATATATATATATATATATATATATATATATATATATATAACTAGTTAGTTAGCTCAAATGACTTAACTCACTTTATAGTCCACCAATAGAAGGTTAACCAATCAGAAGATGTAGAGCATTCAATTTGTCGTTAATAAAAACGGCCATTTTTGTTTATCCTACCCGAATGACCAGTACCAACTTGTCAGGCGAAGATGAACAGAAGGAAGTACAACGCTCTGCTACTTTGCTGCGATATCCACTGCTAACCTGAACTACGCTTTCCTACTGTCTCGGAAATATTCACTGCTAACCTCTGGATTCTATGTTCGAAGACGACCGTCATCTGAACAACACCGCTTTAGTGTCTTTGACTTGTTTCTCACTCTCTCATACTTTCCTTAAAATCTTTGATTGACCTTTCTCCTTCCTTGATGCCTTAATATTGCTATATTCCCTTCCTCAGTATGTCGGTATATACTTTCTTCTTATTCAATGTTTTGTCTTGCATCTCACCATTCTTAACACATATGTTTCGTATTTCACTGTCCTTAATATGTCCCTTAAGTGTCTCTTTTTCATTAACATTTTTAGCTCATTCTTTCTCCTTCGTCAATGTCTTCGTCTATCATATTTCCTTCTTCAATGTAGTTGTACTGTTTTTTTAACTCATTGCTTTTATCTCGTCTTCCTCTTTCCTTAAGGACTTTTTTGAATCTTTCTCTTCAAAAAATTCTTTGACTATAAGTTCGCCTTTCTCAATGACTTGTCTAGCATTTCTGCTTTCTAAATATATTTGTCCAATCTTTGTCCTTCGTCCATATCTTCATCCTTCGTTGTTTTTGTCTCGTCTCTGCCTGTCTTTAACGTCTCTGTTGAATCTTTCTCTTCGATTAAATACTTTGACTATCATTTCTCTTTTCTCAATGCCTTGTCTGGCATTTCTCATTTCTAAATATCTTTATACTTCGTCAATGTCTTCGTCTATCATATCTCCTTATTCAATATATTTGTATTGTTTTTTTACCTCATTGCTTTTGTCTCGTCTTCCTCTTTACTTAACGTCTTTGTTGAATCTTTCTTTTCAATTAAATAATTTGAATATAATTTCGCCTTTCTCAATGACTTGTCTAGCATTTCTACTTTCTAAATATATTTGTCCAATCTTTGTCCTTCGTCCATATCTTCATCTTTCATTATTCCTTCTTCTACGTAGTTGTACTATTTTTCTCACATTGTTTCTGTATCGTCTCCGCCTGTCTTTAACGTCTTTGTTGAATCTTTCTCTTCAATTAAATACTTTGACTATCATTTCTCCATTCTCAATGCCTTGTCTGGCATTTCTCATTTCTAAATATCTTTATACTTCGTCGATGACTTCGTCTATCATATCTCCTTCTTCAATATATTCGTATTGTTTTTTTTTACCTCGTTGCTTTTGTCTCATCTTCCTCTTTCCTTATTGTCTTGAATCTTTCTCTTCAATTAAATACTTTGACTATCATTTCTCCATTCTCAATGCCTTGTCTGGCATTTCTCATTTCTAAATATCTTTATACTTCGTCGATGACTTCGTCTATCATATCTCCTTCTTCAATATATTCGTATTGTTTTTTTTTACCTCGTTGCTTTTGTCTCATCTTCCTCTTTCCTTATTGTCTTGAATCTTTCTCTTCAATTAAATACTTTGACTATCATTTCTCCATTCTCAATGCCTTGTCTGGCATTTCTCATTTCTAAATATCTTTATACTTCGTCGATGACTTCGTCTATCATATCTCCTTCTTCAATATATTCGTATTGTTTTTTTTTTACCTCGTTGCTTTTGTCTCATCTTCCTCTTTCCTTATTGTCTTGGATCTTTCTCTTCAATTAAATACTTTGACTATCATTTCTCCATTCTCAATGGCTTGTCTGGCATTTCTCATTTCTAAATATATTTCGTTTCCCACGTATCATGTATGTTTGTAACTTGTCTAGTCTGTCATCTTCCTCGATTACTTTATATACTCTTTCTCCATCCTTATTTTCACTCTCTTTATCAAGTCGCCATCATCATTCTTCCATTTTTTCTCCCTACTTAATTCTCTCCCTTTGAATATCTTTCACTCTATATCATGGCGTACTCATCCGTTGATATATTATCTATTTCCTTTTTCCTCATTCCTACCATTTCCCGTTCGAACACTCTTATAGCTTTCTACGAGTGCATCAATAATGCCCAAAATGCTACTGAAACTTCAAGAAACACATTATGCTAACTAACACCAATATTCATTATGGCATAATACTTTTTCTGTTACGCAAGCATTTTTCAAAGCAACCTCTATGTTTACAGAAGCCAGTTTAAAAGGTCTTCAGAATCAGAGGTTTCTCAGTAAGCCTAGTATTACGTGTGCCTGAAATAACCAAAACGGATGTCTCTATTTAAAAACTTTTCGGTGTTTCCAGTTTCAACAGTTGCTGTCAGCGTTCGGATTGTTATTTGCGTTATAGAAATAGATGGAAATCTCGATGGTAAAATTGTACATCAAAATCTTATCTGTTGTTGTAGGAGATTTATTTTTATTTCTGTATACTATCCAATTTAAAATTCATGAACACAATTAATTTCGAATGCAATACGACAATGGTTAGAAGCACACAGATTTATCGCTTCATGTATTGGTTGAGAGGAAACAAAGAAGATGAATATTATTTACTGTGCTATAGAGCACAATGTATATCTATCTATCTAAATGTATATTCCTGTTTATCTATCTATCTATCACCTAGTTAGCTATCTAGCCATCGAAATGTCTATTCCTGTTTATCTATCTATCTATCTATCTATCTATCGAAATGTCTATACCTGTTTGTCTATCTATCTATCTATCTATCTATCACATAGTTAGCTATCTATCTATCGAAATGTCTATTCCTGTTTATCTATCTATCTATCGAAATGTCTATTCCTGTTTATCTATCTATCTATCACATAGTTAGTTATCTAGCCATCGAAATGTTTATACCTGTTTATCTATCTATCTATCTATCTATCTATCACATAGTTAGCTATCTAGCCATCGAAATGTCTATTCCTGTTTATCTATCTAGGTATCTATCAGATAGCTTGCTATCTAGCTATTGAAATGTCTATCCTTGTTTATCAATATATCTGCATATCTATCTATCCATCAGCTAGCTATCTATCTATCAAAATGTCTATTCCTGTTTATCTATCTATCTATCTATCTATCACATAGTTAGCTATCTAGCTATCGAAATGTCTATTCCTGTTTCTCTATCTATATATCTATCAGCTAGCTTGCTATCTAGCTATCGAAATGTCTATTCCTGTTTATCTATCTATCTATCAGCTACCTAGCTAGCTAACTGTAGAAATGTCTAATCTTGTTTATCTATCTATCTATCTATCTATCTATCAATCAACTAGTTGGCAGTTGCAAACTGATCAGCATCCATGTTAGATTTTCGGCTCTAAGTTCACTACAGCAAATTGTCGTACGTGGACAAAAGCATTATTTTGTGAATTTGGTAACATATTGATTGGGAGTTCAATCTCTGGGTCAGGTAGTTTGTACAAGAATCCATTGCAAACGGACAAGAAATAACTGAACAGCACTAAAAAAATATGAATTAGACGATATCCCTAGAAATGAGCGGTCGAACGAGAACAGTGGATAAAAGATTGTGGAGAGGACTGATTGCCTAGTTCGTGATTAAAACAATAAAGTGTGCTTAACCGTTATGTAATATCAGTCCTCCTATATGACAATGAATACTGCATAAGATCTTGACAAGAAGTGATTTGCGGTAACATGGATGTGGTTCTACAGAAGGATACTGAGAATACTATGAATGGAACATTCAGAAACATGGAAATTTAGTTCGATGCAAAAAAGTGTCGAACTGTTATGTAATATCAATCCTCTAATATGGCAGTGAATCTGGATAAATCAATCTCTTCACAGAAGAAGAAATTAAGCTGAATGATACAGAATAATGAACGTCGAGAATACCGTGTAGCGCGTGAGCAACAATGTACTCTTAAGGAAAATGGATAAAAAAAAATTACACTCCGTTTAGGAAAGGAGCTAGCTGTAATTTCTTTGGTAGACAATGAGACAGATAGGCTTGGAGAATGTGAATCTTACAAGACAAATCGAATGTAAATGGGGCAGGAGAATGCAGTAGACTTGACGAGCTTCCGTAAATGGATGCTGTAACGGGCGATAGGCGACTAAGCCAAGGGACAAATGTTGCTAAGAGCTCAATGGC
>OZ010588.1:94700374-94950374 GCA_963932145.1 Acanthosepion lycidas | reverse complement strand
GGTACATCGAGGTGGTAATGATTGACAATCTTGTCTCGCTAGATCAATTACGGGTGAGTAGTGAGTTCGATCCTCGTTAATTGTCCCATAAGTATTGTTAAATAATAGTTTCAGACTATTAATTTTTGTGACAGTGTATTTTGTCTCAGATCTTCTGAGGCTGACCGTTATGGTCAGATGGTAGACAAAATAGAGATCTCAATTTGGATTGGCTGAATCGTAAGTGGGAATGTTAGAGAGATAGAAAGTGTTTTCAAAGTAAATGTTTTCAAAGTTAAGTTTACTCGTCGAAAAATGCAGACATTTAAATTGTGGAAACTGCTACCCAATGGGAGGGAAAGCAACCTCACTCGCTAGTTAAAAATGTACACGTCGATGTATTATTACTCTTTTTTAAAGTTCTCATTTTACCTCCGAACAAACCAACTAGCAGTCACCCAGCCGACAAAAGAAAGAGACGAACACAACTTTATTATGATGACCACAAAACAGTCAAAAAAGACCTCTCCAGAAAAGAGGGGTATACAACACTATCATTTGACAGTCGTCACCAGGTGCAGCAACACACGCACGCACGCACACAGTATCGAATGAAGTAGGTAATACATTCAAAATACGTTAAAAATTATTACCGTGCAACAGCCGTCTTTTTAAGCCCGACATAAGGGCAAAAACTGTTAGTCAAAGGCGCTTTTTCCTATAACTAATAGAACTAAAAAGTCGTGCTGGTGGTAACAGTTTTGACAAGTGGTCTTTCTTGATGTGTTACGCTGCGACAACGAGAATTAGAAAAGTCGTCCAAGGAGAGAAGCGATCAGTTGATTCTTTTATGGCTAAAATCTTTGGAAGGCCCTCTTTTTCGCTGTTGAATAGCTGGCAACCCAACTTACAACCTTTTTCATAATTAATATCACAAATGCTAAAGAATATCATATACCAGACTCTGTAAACAGGAGCGACAAGGTAAAACACAAATTACTACCCCACCAAAAAAAAACCCAAAAAAAAACATCACTTCCAGCAGCAGAAACGATTGTAATATTTTTTCAAGATGAAACAATCGAATTAGTTTCACAGGTTTTTAGAATGAATTCTTTAATATGTATTGTCGGATTCTGAATCAGCTTTTCATGCACAATGTTACTCTCAGCAATTGGGTTATTGAACGACAAATTACAAAATTTAAAAAAAAAAGAAAGCCATTACGCAGTCAGTAAAGAGATTAATGATTTTCCTGTATAATAACGTTTTTTCTCCTGCTGTAAATATTGCAAAAACAAAACAAAACATGGAAATGTTCGTGTATCATGCAGCATTTTTTATAGAATTGTGACCTTCAGATTCTAAATCATTTTGTTCCATGCAACCTTCTTTGTCTGATCTGTGGTTCCAACCATATTTAAAAAAATAATTGAAGTAAAATGGCAATTGCCCTTTTATGAGGGAATAGACACATTATCTGAAATATATCATAAGGTCATAGAAAACTTGGAAAAACACAAAAATGTTTTAAAAAAAAAGAAAGAAAAACAACCTTTAATAAGAGAACAAATAGCGAGTCGAAAGAGATATTTTAAATAGATAGGAATATAAATGAACAGATAGAGATAGATATGAACGAACTGAGACAAATATGGACAGAATATCTCTATCTATAAAAGGCAGGATGTGTGTGTGTGTGTGTGTGTGTGTGTGTGTGTGTGTGTGTGTGTGTGTGTGTGTGTGTGTGTGTGTGTGTGTGTGTAACGAATGCACGGTGGCAATGTTAGACGGATTTGCACCAAAATTTACATACACATGCTTCAAGTTAGCGGGAAGGCCGAGACCGACTTTGCATTTCACAACTCCCATCAATAGTGGAAATAATCGATTTTTCCATGCTTCTACGACAGTATTCATGTAGTTTGCGTCCACTTTCTACTGGTCAGAGTGAGAGCCAATAACTGGCTGCCACGAATAGGCAGGAAGGTTCTATTAGCCACATGAGAGCCAACAGCTGACTGACATGAATGTTAGCGAGCATGCTAGCATGCAAAAAAAAATAATCGATAGCTGCATTCGTCACAAGTGGGAAAAATTTAAATCTACATGGAACTTTACTCCAATTGGCTCATTCGCTTGCTTAAACTCAACGTTGATTCTGATTCCGCAGAACTGGGTTAGGGTGTGAAAAAGTATTTGTTGTTAACATTCTTTTTTCATTCGGTTTTTCCAGTTCTCGTAACTGGAAAAACCGAATGAAAAAAGAATGTTTTAAAGCTGATCGTTTTGTGTTCATTTTGTTTAGTTCTTTTTTCGTAACAGATTTAATGTTTAGTATAGAGCTTAGGAAAAATTCGCAGTGTGAGATAGGCAAGAAGTAAGGCATGTAGCAACATCAGCACGGTTAAGGGCACTCCTTTAAAGGCAAGGAAGGGCAAAAATATTTTAAGTCAAGTGATAGCGATTGCTGTATGAGTTGTACGATTTTTGAATCAAGCACGGGCAACCCCGGACCATGCTGCTACTATATATATATATATATATATATATATATATATATATATATATATATATAGAGAGAGAGAGAGAGAGAGAGAGAGAAAATAACTCACCCATCTCCACTCTCTGACCTTACTTTTCTATTTAGTGTAGATATGATATTTAATTGGTTAATCAAGCCATACCCACAAGTCTATTTTAAATTCTGACCTTATGTTCCCACCCTTTTAACTTTCGGAAAAGAGGTAACACTTTGTTTTTAAATTTCCTTAAAAATCATTTAATCACCAGTCACTTACCATTGCCTGAAGAAGTACAATCATAGTATTGAAGCATGAAAGCTTTTGTGCGGCGATTTCAACATGCTTTTATTATAATATATATATATATATATATATATATATATATATATATATATACGAGGGTCATTCAACAAATAAGACGAATATTTCGGTATAAGGACCTCTAATACAGATAGAAGCTTACTTCTTTTTATTTTTCAACGTAGTCTCCCAGCACTGTCACACCCTTTTCCCATCTGTGCACAAGCATCCATATTCCCTCAGCGTAAAAATATTTCGACTCAGCTAGTTGCTCACAACACTTTTGACTTCATCGTCACTTTTAAACTTCGTATCTCTCGTGAACGCTTTCAAGGGATCAAAAAGGTGAAAGTCTGAAGGGGAAATGTCTCGGCTGTAAGGGGGCTGCTGTGTGAGGCCTTGCATTGTCATGATGCAAGATGACTCCTTCTGACTGTTGACCCCTGCGTTTGTTCATTATGTCTTTCTTGAACTACCTCAGCAGTTCACAGTAGTTGGCACTGTTCACAGTGCTTCCTTTCTCAAGGATTGGGCCTTGCATATCCCAAAAAACGGTGAGAATCACCTTCCTCGTGGATCACTGGGACTTGAACTTCTTCTTCGCTGGAGAGCCTACGTGATTCTACTCCATGGACTGCCGTTTGAACTCAGGCTCATAGTGGCAAACCCATGTCTCGTCACATGTGACCACCTTCTTCAGAAAATCATCACCATCCTTTTCATAACGGGAGAGACACTGTTGGGACAACTCAACCCTCCTCTGTTTGTGCTCTGCAGTAAGCATCTTTGACACCCACCGGCAGCTGACCTTCGAGTAGCCAAGGTCATCATGGACAATTTTGTCCCAACAGATAAGCTCTTGCAATGTCATCCACTGTCACCCTTCTGTCAGACTGAATGAGGTCATTGACTGATTCGATCACCTCAGGAGACCTCACTTCTGTAGGCCTCCCAGGCCTGTCTTCATCCTCAACACTGCTCCGTCCTTCTTTAAACAATTTAGCCCACTTTTAGACATTTTTTGGCCGAAACATGTGGCACCATACAGAGTTGACATTCTCCTATGAATTTCAACTGGTTTGCACCCTTCAGCAACCAAAGACTTGATAACTGACCGCTGTTCAATCCTGGAGCATGCTTCTTGGTCGGCCATCTTCGTTAATCGCCAAAACTCTCAAAGTTTGTTTTTTTTTTAATCTGCAAAAGAAATTAAATCCACGTGAAAAAGAAGTAAAACAAAAAAAATAAAAAGTAAGCTTCTATCTGTATTAGAAGTCCTTATACCGACAAATGTACCTTATTTATTGAATGACCCACGTATATATATACATATATATATATATATATATATATATATATATATATATATATATATATATATATAGAGAGAGAGAGAGAGAGAGAGAGATAGAAAGAGAGAGAGAGAATAGATAGAATTTATCGAGGACAATGAAAGCAGGAATAAAAGACAGAGAAGGGATATTTTTTACAGTAATTTCGCCTTGCACAAGGCCCAAAGTTTGTTTTTTTTTAATCTGCAAAAGAAATTAAATCCACGTGAAAAAGAAGTAAAACAAAAAAAATAAAAAGTAAGCTTCTATCTGTATTAGAAGTCCTTATACCGACAAATGTACCTTATTTATTGAATGACCCACGTATATATATACATATATATATATATATATATATATATATATATATATATATATATATAGAGAGAGAGAGAGAGAGAGAGAGAGAGAGAGAGATAGAAAGAGAGAGAGAGAATAGATAGAATTTATCGAGGACAATGAAAGCAGGAATAAAAGACAGAGAAGGGATATTTTTTACAGTAATTTCGCCTTGCACAAGGCCCAAAGTTTCTACGAATAGGAAAGGGATAACGTTTAACCCTAGGCTTGAACTTGTTAAGATTGTAATGATTAGGAAAACATCCTCTTGGGAGTTTGTTGCACAGGGCAGTGGTCCCCGGGAAGAAGCCGTTTTAGACTGACTTCTCACCGATTGAATACGGTGGGAATGTGGTTGGGGTTTGCTACTATGTAAATGGCATGGGGACTCCTAGCCCTGAATGTCAAACCTGGTTAGTAGGAAGCACTGTAGTTCGTCCGATCATTTCCCATGGTAGTAGCGATAGGTGAGCGTGGAGATTCGCCGCATCCCGCCTGTGAGAGAGAGAGGTTGAACGGTAGGAATATATTCGTCACCCAAAAGAACACGGGGTCGCTTTTGAACTTTATCGAATCTAAAAAGTGAAGACTGGGCGGCTCCTGTCCAAATATTACAACAGTACTCCATTTTCAGCCTGATCTGTTTCTTTTAAATGTATAGAATAGCATAAGGGCTAAGGTATTTACTGAAGCGTTACAGGGTGCCGACCATTTTCCCTTAATGTTTGACGATGGATCGTATGCATTACTCCCATTTGCGGTCAGGTGTAAGACCCAATATTCTCTCAAGGCACGGGGCCTACACGAAGGCACATGCTTTCATCATGACTGGCGATAGTTCTTGGTCTGAGCGGCCATAATGAAATGTAACTAGTTTGGTTTTGGTTTGCTTTTCGAGGCATTGAATGTAACCAGCCAGTCTTCCATTGGAAAGTCAGTGTTAGATCGGTACCCAGGTACGCTGGCAATCTCGGATCGTCAAAAGTGTGACCGTATATCGTCATAGATGTTTACAAATGATCTTGAGTATATTTTTAGGCAGATCATGTAAATCAAGAAGAGGGTTGCAGTGTGGAAAATAATTTGTGACTCACAAATGATTCGGAGACGCTTTTGAGATTGGAAAGTGAAGAAAGGGTAACTCCTTGCTAAAACATACAACTACTCCATTTTAGGCGAGGTCCGGCTCTTGTAAAGTAGAGGATATAGCAGAAGTCAGGTACTTACTGGAACGGTGTAGGGAGTCAATCATTTTAGCTGCATCTTTTGCGATAGATCACATGTATGAGTTCCAATTGAAGTCAGGTGTGAGTTTGAGGCCCAATAGTCTCTCAAGGCACGGTACCTTCCCAAGGGGACATTCATTCATCGTGACTGGAGGTAATTCGGGATCCGATCAGCGATGATGGAATGTAACTTGATTGGTTTTCGAAGCATCGAATGTGATCAACCATTTTCCCCAATTTTGTAGTTAGTGCTACTAACTATACAACACGTAAGAGGTGTTAGTATATGAATGAAAGAAGATGAAAGGGAATAGATAGAGACAAATAGATGTGAACTGTGAACTCTGAACTAATCGAGATATACAGATAGATAGGAAGTGAGGGAGAGAAGGACAGAGGGAGAGAGATAGGCTATTGTGAACAATGAAATTAGGAAAAGTGATAAAAGTAAAAGAAGCGAGAATCAAAAAGAATAGGTAACTAAATAAAATGATGAAGATTTGAAAATTAAGAGGTGAATCGATGTGGAAGAAAAAAATGGCACTCCTGCAGGGGAAAGAGGTAATATAAATATTGCGTTTTAAAACTAGATTTCAACATAATGCAATGTTCAAAAGCGCCTTAAGGTAGATGATCACCGTCGAAATGGAAATGATTAATGAGGCGTTTAAAATGAATGGAATGAAAAACGATAAGCAGTAAACATCACGAGGATAGCCTTGACAGATGACGAGTGACGCTTAAAGTGTAGAAGTCACGATTGAAGTCTTTATGGTAGCATCCATGAGGAAACCTCTACCACAAGTAGGTATTTCCTGGATAAAAATATCTCTGAGAAGCACTTCTTTTTTTATACATTTGTAATGGGTAGGAAATTAGTGTGATTCGACTCTGTGAAAGAAGCAGTGTGTCCCCTAGCAGTAAATTTCTGAAACAACTTGAAACTAAAGAACTGAGCTTATCTTAATATATGCCGTGGAAATAGTAATAGCGTAACGACAGAGGTGTCTGTGGAGAAATCTTTTGTAGAGTGGGAAATAAATAATCACCTTGATGTAATGGAATAGCTGGTCACCCCCATGAGTGACTGTACTATAGGTAGTAAGTACCTATAAAGTCAACCGTCTACGAGAGACTCGAGAAGGAGAGTGTGCGAAACGACGCAAGCACGTCCAACCTTCCAATTAGTGGCACTCACTAATAGATTGACTTTTGTTTATAACTGTACCGTATTTCATATTGTACGTGTTGTGTACAATAAACCTTTCTTCTAGTATCCACCTGGTGTTATGTGTTTATTCCGTTAGCACGGAATATAACACACCTGTAAAGCTGCGTAAATGTTTTTGAACTTTATCAATGCCTGAAAGGATGTCTTGAACTGGTCCATGTCATATATTGTAGTAATACTCCATTTTAGGTCTAACCTGACTTTAGTGAAGCTAAAAAGATAATTGCTGGAGCTATATAATGAATCGACCATCTTTTCAGCCGACAACCCCCGGCCTCCGGGCCACATCCGGCTCGCGAAGGATTTTTTCCGGGCCGCCAACTTTAACACCTTGACACGAATTATTTAATTGATTTGTAGTGCAATTGGTAGAAACGTATCAGTTGGAGTTAATCAAGTTACAATGCGACGATTTTTTTAAATCGAAATATAATTGCGAATCCATTGCTGACTTCTACAAGAAATATGTTTTTCCAAGCGGAAAATGCAAAAGCATATTGAATGGTATCATTATTTGGAAGTGTATAGGCTTGTGAAAATTCTATTTAAAAATGAAATATACTAAAATCGTTTTTCGAACAAGGTTGGGTGATGACCACCTGGATGATATTTTGCTCCTGTTGCCAACAAATATTTCACCTGATGTGGAGAAGTTATAGACCTATAAGCAGAAACAAGTGTCTCATTAAATAATTTGCTATTTTTTACTGTATTTCATTTACACTATTTACATTATTCGGACTATTGTCCTCATCTTTGTCGCCACATTTGTTACAACGTTTCGGCCGTTGTACGCTCCGTCCTTCTTCAGGTGTTTGGAATGTCGAACTGGGGTAGACTGTTCTATTTCCACGTACCATGTCTAATGGATGTCTGTTATCAGTTATCTCCTGTTAATTCCCTTCTCTAAGTTCTCCACTGCCTTAACCGGGTATGGAACTCACACTCTTTGGGTCCTGTCACTAGATATAACTTACGCCTTTATCCACTGTACCATGTGTCCTTGAGGACATCTGGGTATGAGTTGACAGATGCTGTATTTCATTTGCGGTAAGGAATTTGCATTTTTTGTTGACTGTGTTAGTTGCTATCCTGTTATACCTGCAGTAAAATAAAGGAAACTTATTTAAATATAACATTAAGTTCGTTTTTTCCTTCTTTAAACCTCCAGACCAAGGCAGTCTTCTAGACGTAGAAATCAGGGGTCGAGACAAATTATTATAGTAAATTTAATATCATGCCCTTCCTCAAAGACACTGCATAGCTTTCTGGCCATCTCACTTCAAAAGGTTACCAACCACTGTTCTAAGCCTAGCTTAGATATGACACAAGGCCGAAAGTATGGGGCACCTAGTAAGGATCGAACTCACTTTTCAGTCGTAACTAATCTAGCAAGACAAGCTTGCTAACAATTACACCACACTGAGGTACCCCAAAGGATTACGTATATGAGTTCCTCTTCATGACCCGAGCGAAAGATACATACAAGACGTTAAAAACATAGTGTCTGATTGATAATGCTTTTGTTCACCGCGATAAAGTTCATTGCTTGGTGATAATGAAATGATATTCGCTCGACTTTTGTGGTATGTATTGTAAGCATCTTCATCAATGATCTGCTAGATGTCATCAGTTCTCAAGCAGGTATTTTTGCAGATGACACTACTATTTACTCCTGTATCAAAAGCAAATCCAACAAATCTTCCTTAATAAACCTGCCAGCTGCTCTCGTAAAGAATCGTTAATCAGTGTTTAACTGGGGCAAGAAATGGCTTGTAGATTTTAACGCCCCCAAAACAAAAATACTTTCATTTATTAGGTTGGTGCAAAAATAATATCGTTTTTTGACGTATTATTTAACGTCAAAAAACGTTATTATTTTTGCACCAACCTAATAACTACCACAGAGAAACTTTTCTGCCTGTCATCAGCATAACTGATGCTTGACTCCGTGTGAGCAACAGAATGCCCCTTCTTGGTCTCGTGTTTTCCACTGACTTGAAGTGGAGCGACTACATTGAATCAACAGCTGCATCTACTGAAAGGAAGTTGTGTCGTACCAGAAAATATTTCTCGTCGGAATCAGTCTTGCGCATTTACAAATCTACTATTTGCCCGTGCATTGAATACTGTTGCTAGATCATGTCTGGTGATCCTGATGTACATCTCGAGATTCTTGACAAAATCTAAATAAAGTTTTTGTAATGTAATCGATCCTGACCGGACATCTCGACTAAAGTGACTTTCTCAGCGATGTAACGTGGTTTCTCTATATCTTTTCTCCAAATATTTTTATGAGAACTGCTTTGACGAGCTCTTTTTTTTAACTGAATGTGACCCGACTACATGAATTTAAGCATGCTATTAGATCGACATCTAGGTCCCACAATTTTAAAGTTGAAATAGTTAAACTCAACTGACACTACTACACCAACAGTTTCTTTTCGCACACTTCCCACTTGTGGTACTCTCTTTCGTTTACATGTCTCCCTGATAACTACGATCTTATAAAATTTAAATTCCATTCACGATCTTCAGTCTTCTTGAATCCCGTTCATCTTTTTTTCCTTTCCTCAATCCTAACTATTCTCGGTATTCACTTTCACTTTCACTTTCACTCTCTGTTACAACCCCCCACCCCAGCGCACACTAGTGGCATTCTCCGCTTGCTTTCTTATTGACCCTTCAGTGTTCGGTCTGACTTAAGTTTCGATCCTCTTTGTTTTTGGAAGTGCGCCCACAAACAGTTGTATAATCTGTGTACTTGCCTAATAATGATTCGAGAATATTCCTACAGTGATATCCACCCTATACTATGCCCTGGAGCCACTCGAGGCAGAGGGTTACGGAATAAGAGGTACACTTTATGCGGTTATGTGTGGAAGAAAACTGTTAACCCTAGATTTGAACAAATTAAGTTTGCAGTTTCGGGGAAGTTGGTCACTGGAAAGAAGCTAACGAATTGAATACCGAAATCTAAATATTTAGAATGCATTTTTATGACTTCAACTAAATATATTTTGTACATAATTTTATACATTTCTAGTAAAGGTATTTTTTTAGAAATATAGTTTGTAGATCATGGAATCACTTGCTGATAATTTCACTATAAAAATGTATTTTTATATTTTCCATTGATTGTCATTTTACTATAAAACGTTACTCATTTTATCATTAAAAAAAGTTCACTATTTGCAAATAGCTGGGACTCTAAAAGTTATGACCACACCAAATCATAGAAGACCTGTAATTAAGATGTGATTCCCGGTTCTTCAAAACCTCCAATCTCCCGATTAGTGGTCTTGCTGACGGGTGTAGTTTATCGTCATACCCAGGTCTGTTTTGTGTTTAAGTCCCAATAGATGCTTAAAGCACAGCTGAGGGATCTTTGTTAAAAAAACAGAAGGAGAGTAGTATCAAGGAGGGAGAATGGGAGAATACTTACACTGATCGCACGTATTTTAGAAGTTTTGCCATTCACAAGGACGTTCCTGGAAAATAGATTGGAAATCGAGAGATAAAGAGAAGACGACTGGATTCAGACGACGGGTGGCTGGAAGGAACTATTTAGGATTGTTTGAGACACAGACGTATTCATTAGTAATGTGTTTAAAACGGAAGAAGAGTCGGAGATATGTCTGACAAAGATAAAAACGTGTGGATTTGCGATAAACAATAGGAAAAGTTGATTGACAGTGAAAGGAAGTTAAAAAGAAAATGAAAAGAAATTTCGGGAAGAACTAGAATAAAGTGTGAAGCAGAGATAAGTCACAAGAAAGGGAATTTGTAATGAGGATAAACAAAAGAGAACATTAAAGGCATGTCAATGAATGAACAAGATAATAAAATAAGCGACAGACGGAATTAAACTAGAAATGAGTGAAAGGACAGCGCAGATTGATTAAGAAAGAAAAGAGGACAAATAAAGCTTCTCTTTTTATGTGGAATTTCTAGTCGTAAAAAAATATGGCTGTCCAAAACTATTTCTCTTTTGTCCGTAACTAAGAAGAAAATAGTGAAAACAGACAGAACGTCAAGAAAACCTACCTATCTATATATTTATTTCAGTCTGTTTGTTTGTTTGTTTGTTTGTATGTATCTATCTATCTATCTATCTATCTATCTATCTATCTATCTCACTCTGTTCATACTAACTATCTATTTCACTCTGTTCATATCTATCTATGTATTTATCTATCTATCTATTACTGTCGATGGAATTGTCATGGTTAACAAATCCCCAAAATAATTTCTAAACAAAAAACAGATGTTAAGCTACTGGGTCATATATATATGTATATATATATATATATATATATATATATATATATATATATATATATATATATATTCTACTCTATATGAATGGTGAAACATATTGTTATATATTTTAAGTCATTTCACAACAAGCAAGGCAATAAAGTCACTAGGGTGCAAGGGGGTTAATGAGTGTTAGAGAATATGAGAAAAACTACTATTAAGAAGAGAGGAAAATTAAAAAAAAAATACGAAGACAGAAGAGAGAAGATAACGATTGCCATCAAAGCTGACTGATGAAGCCGAAAGAGAGTTCCACAAGCGATCGAATAAACTGTTAGCATAGAACATGCGGTTAGATTTAGCCGTAACAACTGTAAAATGATGTGAGCTTGCCGCCAATCTAGTACAGGGCTTAAATTCAGAAAGTTTAGGCCAATTACGATTAAATATTTATATATTAGGCATAGAGAGACTACGTTACGGCGGTGGGAAATTGACTGGTGCTATGATGAAGAGAAGCTAAGTGGAAGGGATGTGGTTCTACAGATGGATGCTCAGGATAAAATGGTCTTATCATGTGTCAACGAGACATTTCTGAAGGAAATTGTAACACGTAAATTATAATCAGAAAGGGTTAGTTGAAATGCACGTGAAGCAATATTTGGAAAGAAGCCTTGCAGAAGAGAGGACAAGAGAAATGTGGAAAGGAAGCTTGTGGAAGGGAGGACAAGAGGAAAAGTTGCGAACGGATTACACAGCAGGGATTACAAACCAGAAAATAGTTTTCATTTTAACAATTTGTCTATTTTACGCTATTTTTTTTATTAGGTTGGTGCAAAAATAATGACGTAATAATGTCGTTTTTTCACGTTAAAAAATACGTCAAAAAACGACATTATTACGTCATTATTTTTGCACCAACCTCATACTTAACCCATAACTGGGGAGAGAACAGGTTGGTAAATATCTCTCCCAAGGGTATTTGCGCGTAAATCAATATAAAGAACCCAATTGGAATAGAAAATTGCCATTCCAACGGTAGATCCAAACTAACAGACGCTAGCATTGCCAAAGCGTCATCCATCTAGATATTCACCAGACTCGACGTTGCTTAACATCGGTGATCATACAGCAAACGGGTGACGTTTTCTCTTTGGCTTCTGGATATATAATGCTATATAACTAAATCATAAAACAAAACAAAAGAACAAGGTTGCTAGCAAATACATTTAAAGTTCAAGTAGGATAGGTTTTATGGCTTTCTCAACCCCCGTACGTGTCTACTTAGAGAAAGACACCAATAATCCGCTAGAAGCATTTATTTTCTACCTTACTCTTTTTCCATGCAATGCACTTAACCCAACTCGCCTTTATTAATCACATAAGTCAAATATTATACATTGAACATTTCTGATCGAAATTCAACTAATAACAGTATCGAGTAACGGTCTTATTGACGTCCTCTTTTATTTATGTGTATACGTGTGTATCTCCTTCTGTGTGTGCACCTGTCTGTGTTTGTATAATTCTGGGTGTCGCGTAATATTGATTCCTTATTATCTTAAAAATGTCGGATGTAGGAAATCGCACAGGAAAGTGGAACATTCTCGGAGAATTAATGTCGAGAACTCACGCCGACTCAGAGAAGAGTGAAGAGAAAAGAGAAAGAAAAGAAAGTGATGCAAAGTGACAGGGGGGGGGAGAGTAAGAAGGAAGAGTGAATGGTGGGTGACGAATAGCTTTAGGAAACAGAGGCAAGAGTAAGACATGATTGCTGGAGATATATACACGGTGCGCCAGGTATTTGTGTACATAACTTTAGGAAGCCGTAATTGAAGAGCAGGAACTACCAATGCCATCGAAGTTTCGATCCTAACGCAGGGGAGGAAAAAGGCACTGCGTTAGCCGTGAATGACTCACTTATGACTTGTGACGTCGTGCTAACTCAAACACTGAGGTCTCTCGAGTAGTTACATCTAACGAATATGATTCCCAAGGCTTGGGTCAACCCGTGGTATGGTTTTCAGTCTCTTTCCTAAAGTGACGCACGATGGGATCATATCTACAGGCCGATAACATGAAGAAGTCTCCTTTGTTGATATTCGAAACCAGGTCTCATGATCAAAAAATGAATGTTTTCAATCAAAATTTCAAAAAGTTCTCTTGTGAATATATATATATATATATATATATATATATATATATATATATGTGTGTGTGTGTGTGTGTGTGTGTCTGTGTGTGTGTCTGTGTGTGTATGTATGTGGGTGTATGTGTGTGTAGCTAATATGTGTGCATAAAGCAAAGAAATATGTTAATCTTAAACACGACTTTACAAATTTGAATAAGTTTCATTATTTGAATTTTATTTTTTCAAATTGAAATAAATGAATTACAATGATTCTTCGCGAAACAACTTCACAAAAAATATTTTGTTCATTTTTTTACAGTACAACCGAATGGATTGCGTTAGTATAGAAGAAACAGAATGCGTCTACATGTGGGAATGTGTGACGCGGATGTACCTTGTTTGATTTAGTTTTTTTTTTTTTTTTGTTTCATAGCATATCAAAACCTCAGTGGGTCATTTAATTCCAACATAATTTTTTAAATAGATTCATAGCGATAGTCTGGTAAAAAAAATACACATATATTTGAACCATTTTTTAGTTACTCATATTTTTGAATACAATCACATCTATTGCTGGTAATATTTTTTTTCAAAAACGTATTGCTGGTAATAGTTTGTTGTTTTTCTTTTGTTTTTTTGTTTTTTTCAAAAATATCTTGCTGTAATAGTTATTTTTCTTCAAAAATCAATTTCTGGTAATAATTTTTTTATAAAGTATTTCTGGTATTAAAACCTATTTTTACACTTTTATTATGCTTTTTACCTCAGTTTCGGGGTAAACTATTTGCTCATAGCTGGGACCCTAACAGGTGCTACTACCCCGGATCAAGGTGGACCTGGGATCACCAGCATATGTTACTATGTGAGAAAACGACATTATTTTTGCACCAACCTAATATATGTAATTTTTTTCTCTTCAGCGGTACCACAACGCGGAGTTTTTATGCATAATTCAGCACCCGAAGATCGCGTTGTGCATAAAACTCCGAGTTGGTCGTGTTGTGAAGGATAATATACATTTATTAATGTATAGTTTATTTCTTTGTTTTATCGCATTGAACACTATTTTATTAACACCAGCACTGACTGTGCAACATTTATATATATATATATATATATGTGTGTGTGTGTGTGTGTGTGTGCGTGTGTTTATGTGTGTATGTGTGTGTTTGTGTGTGTGTGTGTGGCGCGGAAGATGAAATCGTCGAGCCTTGTACGAATTGCGAGTTGACCTTCTGCATTCACATTTGAACAAGTGTCTCTCTTCTATGGAATAAACAGCAGGGTAGATTGGCCATTCTAGTCTTGCTTGGTAACCTGTGTAGAAAGAAATGTGAAAATTCATGCTATCGCTTATTCTTGTATCGCTACATTTAAGTAATTGTCTTCACCTTAGGCTTTTACGCTTAACGTCTAACAATAAAAAATGTGATATACTGTTGGGCAATTTCATGGCACACTGTGAACCAATTCAACGCCATCGTTTCTTCAAATATGTATGGCTAGTCTTATAAACGTCTTCAATATATATAAGACTGTTTTATGCTGGATGCAACCGTCCGGCCTGATGATTGTGTCCTGCATGAAACAGCCTGTCGCCTCTGAGTGTTGACTTCAATGTTCACTTTTATAAATATATATATATATATATATATATATATATATATATATATATATATATATGAAACTGACTGAACATTCCGTATTGATTCCTATGTCCATATTTTCTATATATGTAAACGCTTTTGTATCTAGTATTGAACACTTTTCCTATATAACATTGCAAATTTTATGCCTTATATATATATATATATATATATATATATATATATATATATATATATTGTGTATTTTGTGTGTGTTTTTCTGATTAGGCGTGTACATATATGCGATGCGTGTGTGCCCATGTGTGAACGAATAGAGGAGAAAAATAGTGAATTAACAAGTGAGTGGAGCATGTGTGATTGAATGTTTGCGAGAAAGAAAGAGAAGCTAAACGATATCATCGAGTGGTTTCACCGTAATTAATCTTTCGCTCAATCCGATTGATACCAACGTATCATAAATTATCTGAAACGAGCCTTGAATCTCCAAGGAGAGCAATAAATCTCGAAATCCCGCCATTTATATCATTAGAGATTTTTTAAAATATCTTCTTTTCTTCGTGAATTACATCTGAACCTGTAGTAAATGCAATCGACTCCTCAGAATATTTTTAAATGGACATTCATTAACACTTTTTTTTTTTTAATCATTTCATCGCAAGAAAGGCGATAATGTCACTAAGACACAGAGGGTAGTCAGTGGGAATGAATGAGAATGAGAAAACTTTAGTGAGTAGAAAAGACAATAAAAAAACAGGATTCCGCAAGACATAAGATAGCAATTGACGTTGCATTTAGATTTTTGAAGTCTGAAGGTTGTAAGGAATCAAGTATTCAGAAGAGAGTTCCATACGCGCGAAGTGCGAGAAAAGAAACTATTTGGATATAACATAGGGTTGCATGTAGCCAGTTAAACAGTAAAAGGTGGAGTCTAGTTATTAATCGAGTCACTCAGTTAAGTGCCATGCGTGATACACGCTTAGGCGATCATGTATCTGTCGATACATGACTGACGAGGCAGATTTTTTTCCTGTAATATATTGCCATTTCTTTCTGCGGTAGACTAGTTGCCATCCCAGGCTCTAGAACCCGTTCTGTCCTCCTAACCCATAACTAGCGGGGAGGAGAAGAATAGGATTCATACCTTTCCCAAGGGCATTAACACGCAAGTGAATGTAATGGATTCGACAGGGTTTCGAACTCGGCTCTCCGATTCCTGAGTTCCCGCCGTTATCTATTTCTCTGCCGTAGTCTGCTTAAATTCACGTAGTTGAGTCACCAAGAGAGAGAAGCTCTTCAGAATAATCGCCATGAGAAAATAATATAATATTCGAAACCTGTGGCAATGAGTACAATTTAAACATATCCAACAATGACAGTAACCAGTTCTGTAACATGTAGACAATGCTTTTAAAGAAAAGAAAAAAACCCTGTATCCAGTCAGAGACATGTTCTGTGGTAATGACAAAGAAGTGGTCACAAGAGAATAGAATAGGATTTCTTCTTCTTCTTCTTCTTCTTCTTCTTCTTCTCCTTCTCCTCCTCCTCCTCCTTCTTCTTCTCCTCCTCTTTCTTCTTCTTCTCTTTCTTCTCCTCTTCTTTCTTCCTCTTCTTTCTTCCTCTCCTCTTCCTTTTCTTCTTCTTCTTCTCCTCCTCCTTCTTCTTCTTCTTCTCTTCCTTCTTCTTCTTCTCCTCCTCGTTCTTCTTCTTCTCCTCTTTCTTCTTCTTCTTCTTCTTCTTCTTCTTCTTCTCCTCTTCCTTCTTCTTCTTCTTCTCCTTCTTCTCCTCTCTCTTTTCTTCTTCTTCTTCTCCTCCTCCTCCTTCTTCTTCTTCTCCTCTTTATTCTTCTTCTTCTTCTTCTTTCGGTTCCTCCCTTTTACCTTTAATAGATAAGGCGTGTTAAATTCTCCAAGCCTTCTTTTCCTCATTATGTATCACAGAAATTTTAATCTCACTTTCTGATATTTGTTAACACGTTTTTTTTAATCAATTCACCCAAGAAAGGTAATAATATCACTAAGAACTTAGGGGATTACTTTGAGTGAAAGAGAATGAGAAGACTTTAGTGAGGGGAAAAGACAATAAAAGAACAGGTTCCAAGAAGATCAAAGGATGGCGAATGATTTTGCATTTAAAACTTTTGAAAAAAGTAGGTGGCAGGGAAGCATGTAATTGGAAGAGACTTCAACAGGCGGGAAGATTAAGAAAATAAACTATTAGAATAGAACATACGGTTCCATATAGCTACTTGAATATTAATAAGGTGAGACTTAGTTGCCAATCTGGTAGTACGCTTAAATTCATGCGATAGATGTATCACAGGGTAAAGCTTATCAGAACAGTTGCCATGGAAATATAATATTCTAGTTTGTGGTAATGCGAACATTTAAACTGATTCAACAATGGCGTTAGTAACCTGTTCTATTATCACGTAGAAGTTATTAGGGATAAAAAGAATTCAGGAAGAATTGGGTTCAGTGGTAATAAAAGAATAGGGATCACAAGACAGGAGCAGATTTCTTCTTCTTCTCCTCATCCTCCTCCTCTTTCTTCTTCTTCTTCTCCTCCTCTTCTTCTTCCTTCTTCTTCTCTTCCTCCTCCTCCTTCTTCCGTACTCCCCCTCTTTCTTCTCTTCCTTCTCCTCCTCTTCCTTCTTCTTCCTTCTTCTCTTCCTCCTCCTCCTTCTTCCGTACTCCTCCTCTTTCTTCTCCTCCTCTTTCTCCTCCTCCTCTTCTTCCTTCTTCTTCTCTTCCTCCTCCTCTTTCTTCCGTACTCCTCCTCTTTCTTCTCCTCCTTCTCCTCCTCTTCCTTCTTCTTCTTCCTTCTTCTCTTCCTCCTCCTCTTTCTTCCGTACTCCTCCTCTTTCTTCTCCTCCTTCTCCTCCTCTTCTTCTTCTTCCAATTGTCTAAAAGATTCCTTGTGTGTTCGATACCCCTGTCCAATTTATTCTCGATATTCTTCTTCAGAAACATATCTATGTTGATTCAGGTCTCCTCTTCATCCGTAGGCATAACAGGGGAGAACATTAAAGCCATAGGTCATTTGTATGATAGTTTCAATTTTTTGAACATACATTGACTTCATAATCAAACGACCAACACTCTTTAACAAAAGAGACCCTAAAAGGATTCATTATCGGTGGACGCAATCTTAACAATATAAGAGACGCAGATGACGATGTCAGGGATAGCAGAAAAAACTAGAGGACCTCATAAAGGAAAGTGAGAAGAAAGCACTAACCGTAAACTGTAAGCAGACAGACCGGAAGCTTGTCAACAAGAGACAAATCCTAAGATGAGAACTAAAAATCAAGCAATTACATAAGCTCAAATATCTTGGAATAGAGGATAGAAAATGTAGCAACGAAATCTGAGTGCGCATTGGAATAGCAATGTATTTCAAAAGCTAAGAAAAATCCCAAAAAGAAAGAAAAGTCTGTTTAACTGTTATGTAATAGAAACTCTCTTATATGGCAATGAATGCTGGGCAATCTGACAAGAAGAAACTTGTGCAAACAGAGATGTTGTTCTACAGAAGGATGCTGAAAATACAACAGGTAGAGAACGTAAGTATTAGATTGGTGCAAAAATAATGACGTAATAATGTCGTTTTTGACGTTGAAAAATACGTTAAAAAACGACATTATTTCGTCATTCTTTTTGCACCAACCTAATAACAAAGAAATGGAAGCCAAAACAATACTTATAGTTAGAATCAGAGACAGCTGAAATTTCTCGAACAGAGAGGATATATATATATATATATATATATATATATATATATATATATATATATATATATATTGTTATGGTGCAAGTTCCTTCTACCACGGTGAGGTCCAAGGTTAGAACCAATAAAAGAATAACACGAACACAGGTATGGAATACAAAGATATATTACAACAGAAATATAATACAAAGAAGTAGAAGTATTAGTAATGACTATCAGATTTGGTTAGAGTGAACTATGTTGTCTCGACAAGTATCATTATTCCAATGTGCTTACAATATGCTCTCAATTATCTCTCCTCGTCTTACAAAATCCTGATACACCTTGAGAGGCGCAGTATTTATAATGTTAGGAATATTCCATTATTATTATGGGTAAGTTCCCATAATATATATATATATATATATATATATATATATATATATATATATATATATATGTATATATATATAAGCCTGGTCAGTACTTAGATGGTTGACCACTTAGGGATACCACATACTGTAATCGGGCGGTGTTATGTACAATCGTTCAGAAAATCGGAAAGCCTCCTTCCATTTCCAGTTGGGCTTGTTATATTCACTTACGCGCAAATACCCTTGAGAAAGGTTTGAATCTACTTCGTCTCCCCCAGCTATGGGTCAATTAGTTAAACTTACGTCACTAAAACCATTATTACCTAAAAATAATAAATAAATATAATTGCCTACAAAATATTTAGACTTCGACGTTAAATAACCCATAGAGGTATTGATATGCCGCTAAACAAAAACAACAAATTAAAGTCAAAAGAGACAGGAGAAAGATAATCATCTAACTGGCTATTTGTGAATGGATGGCGTAACATTGGCGAAAAGCCAAAAGATTAACATACACAAAGAATAGGAGAGTGTGGAGAACCATGATCACCTATTTCCTGAAGGGAGACGGACTCATAAAATACGATAGATCAGAAGTGTATCTGACCACGTAATAACACTGAGACATATCTGCGTGTCGTGGGTCAAGTCGAGACAGTCTTTAAATATTATCTGCTTGTGTTCTTACAAGGCCGGAAATAGCACAACGGAAGTAACTTTCCAGACGTGAGTTAACTCGGTTTATGTTTGACAGCAAACACGACTTTTGATCTCAAGAAGACCACCATGGAAAAAAAAAAGTTCCATTTTCGGAGCATCTGAGTTTTATCGATTGTCAGGTAAAAGATAGTGTCCCTGTTGTGACAAAAAAACCTATCAATATACAATTTTGTAATTCTTTTCAAACAATGAATCTATATCTAAAATTAGAAGAAAAATTTTTTTGAATCGTATGAAACCAAAAGATCCTAATATTAGACTTACTAATATTCGGATAAAAAATATAATCTATACGTTTATATTTTTTGGTAACATAATTTCTCGATAAATTTATCTTCTTATATTTAATTTATCTGCTGAAATTTTGAATAATATAAACCTAAGATATCGTATTCAATAACTTAGAAGGTTATCGACGAAGACTTATACCCTCGTTAGTATGGGATTGTATTAGTTTGTGTTATAAATAATTTCCGCCTCTGTTTACGAACTTTAGTCTTTAAACGAATAAGAATAAATTTACATTTTATTTAATTATATATTCACGGTTATTTGTAGTAACAGTTTAATACTTAACAGGGAGATATTTTAAGAAAAAAATTCCAAAGGTTTTTGATGTGAAAAACTTTTCGACGAAATATTGAATCTGGTTTTCATCAGAGAACGCTTTTGCTTGCAACGTTCTAAAAAGTCATTCATTGGTAAATGACGTAAAAATGGCGGGTGAACAAGAAGAAACGAAACTAGTCCCAGACTTTTTCCAGTATTATTCTTTCTATCCAATTCGTCCTCATAATACTATCTTAATCTTTCCCACTCGTTCACAATCTCACTCAGTAACCCTCAACCTTTAATAATTCCGTGGGGCTTGTATCGGATGTTATCTCATAAGGGGATTTCTTCTTAATTTGACTATCTTTCATCGATCATTGCATAATCTAAGTAATATTGAATGATATATAAAATCGGCCTATCTGAAGCTACTTTTAAAGCTTATTGGGACCTGGTTTGCATTAACTCGAGAACAATGGCAATTCTGAATTCAACATCGTTTGTGGATGGAAATAACAACCCCATATACAATGTTCTTGGTGCGCAAACTACAGCAGCACCATTTAGAGAAGTTATGTTGTGATCGTTTACTTCACAGGGATTCTACAGGTTTAAACCAATCAAGAGGATCCTAATATCTGATGGGAGAAAAAAAAATTCTACATCTTTGTTTTTCTTTTTATGTGCCGTGTCCATTCAGAACGTACACGATCCTGGTTCTCCACTTTCCCCTATCCCTTATATTGGGTTGGTGCAAAAATAATGACGTAATAATGTCGTTTTTTGAATTTAAAAAATACGTCAAAAAACGATATTATTACGTCATTATTTTTGCACCAACCTAATAGCTCTCAATAAGTTTCCTCCCTCTGCAACCTCCCCCAGACCACGTTCTGTCATCCACTTGTTTAAGCCTGCCAAGTATGTCATGTGTTGCCTTCCCTTGTCTTTCTTTCCTTCTATTCGACCTGTGAGTATCAGATTCTTCAGGCACTTCTTTGTCATTATGTGTCCCAGAAATTTCATCTGCCTCTTTCTGATGTTAAGTATAAGCTTCTTCCTTATTTGCATCCTGTCTACGACCTCATCGTTGCTCACAGGCTCGGTCTATGATATCATTAACAGCCTTCTGTAGAACCACATCTCGTTCGCCTTGAGTCTCTTTTCATCTTTGAGAATACCGTCGAACATTCGCTGACGTAATCGGGTTTTAATCATAAAATGAAACAGGATGGACTTAGCGCTTTTTAGCTTTGTACGATTTCTTTTGTAAAATTTACAACCAAATATTGCAAAACGATTTCCTATTGCTATTCAGCACCCACAAAGATCATATAAATAAACAACGTGGTTCGTTTTAATTATTCTTATTTGAATCATATTCATAAGTAACACGAACTGTCACAATGCTTCTGTTTTCATCCGCAGATAAAGACACGTATCTTCATAAGTAAAATAAATTTTGGACATTCATTTTGAATTTAATTACAGCTACTACATTTATAACAATTAATACCGTGGCGTAATAGATAACGGCTCGGATTAAGAAATAGGAGAGCCGAGTTCGAATTCCAGTCAAATCCATTCCATTCGCTTACGTGATGATACTCTTGGGAAAGGTGTGAGTCCTTTTCTTTTTCTTCCCCCAGCTATGTTCTATAGCCTTGAATGGCAACTGGTCTACCGTAGAAAGAAATGGCAACCTACTACAGGAAAAAAATCTGCCTCGTTAGTCATCTACCGAAAGATACATGATCGGCTAAGTGTGTGTCACGCATGACACATTACTGACTGATATTTATAAGATAATGCTAACATTTTGAATGCGAGGATTAAAAGCATCAAGTTTTTCAGTGGCGACCTTCCGAAAAAAAAGGTTAGAAAACAATAGTCTCAGGTATAATTAGCTGATGAAAACTATTTCAATTATTTCTTTTTTTTTTTTTCAATGCGTTGATATTGAAACCGCAAAGCAGAATTTCGTTGTTCAGTGCACAATCTCTGATTTTCACAAAGAAAAACATCTGGCAATTTTATCCGCCTTACTCAAAAATTGGCTGCGATGCCAATTTCTTTTTTTTTTTGTGGGGTAGGGGCATTGCTGGCAAGACCCCAAACGCAATTTTACCTAGCGACTTGCTTTAGAGATTTACATAATAGTGTTTACAATGATGACGCGTTCAAGGAAACTTTTAAATTTGTACTGAATATTTTTCACTCTTTTTTTTTACTTTTTTTTTTTTTTGTTATAAATGTTTCCTGAAATATTTGTAGTTGGTATCTATGTGTCATTTCCGGCGAAATATTGTTTTTCATTTATAAACGTCGTACGACTGTGTTTCAGCCGAGAAAAATAAATATTCGGACCAGTGTTGAAGGCAATCCATACATTAGTTTGCTTGTTTTGATATTTGTTTTATGACGTTGTCGTATCTGCCCGGTCAGTTATCCTCCGAATAAGCGACCGAGTAGATATGCATATAGGATATAAGGATAGATTCTCTGACCGGGAATCTATCCTACATACTGTCATCGATGTTCGCTGCACAGTAGACAGAGAACGGAAACCGCAGGAACTCCTATAGAAGGTAGTACATGTAGTAAAAGTAAGCGAGAATAAAGAATAATTTTATGAAGTAGAATATATCGTTATCAGCGAAAGAAAAAGCATAAGATAAGAACTACGAATTAGGGATACTAAAATCATGAAAGTACAAAAGGTAGTGGGGAAACTCAGCGAAATCCAAAGGGTTATAGGGATAACGAAAGACACCTTTCGAAAGCTATGCCTTTTAAGCATTTCCCCCAAGCAAGGTGGGAATGCTACTAGCACGTAAGGGGTTACAGAGAGTGAGAGCAAGTATAAAGAGGGATGTTTGAGGAAAAGATAGAGACAAGGACGGAGATCAGGATCAAGGCGTCAGAAGATGTCGATTGACATTACATTGCAACATTTGAAGAGTATAGCTATCAGGGAATGAAGTAAGAGGAAGGGAGTTTCACTGTCGGGAAGTGCAAGAGAAGAGTAGAAGAGGCAGTTATGTTTAGTGGTTTCTACACAGAAAGGTTGTGACCGAGACGCCGACCTAGTAGCACGCTTAAATTCATGCAGTTTGTGTACCAGTGTAAGTAGGTCGTCAGTGCAGTTGACATGAAAATATTTGTAGAAAAGACAGATCGAAGCCACATCATTATTGTGAGAAACTAACTTTAGAGGAGATGCCAGATCAAGACCTATCACATTGCATATCAGTCTCTGGATTTTGTGAACCTCGTGATGAACAGCGGGGGCACTAGATCATATATAGCAACAGCATTCAATGCAAGGACGAATAGTAGATTCGTAGATTTGGAAGGTGGGCTCAGGCGAGAAAAAAACCTTCTGGCGCGACAAAGAGAACCAACTTGCCTTACGGTAGATGAAGATATTTATTTAATATATTTGCTCTGCCGCAGGTCAGTGGAAAATGTGAGACCAAGAAGCCGCGGAGAGACGCTCTCGTGGAGTTGGGCATCTGACATAAGGTATTAATAAATAAGACAAAAAATAAAAGGGAAATAAATAATAACTAAATAATAATAATAACTAAATAATAAATAAATATAATAAGCGATATATATAATAAATAAGAGAAAATAATCCTCAAGCGTTTAGAAGACCAACTGGGAGGAGGTCAAAGGTCAGGGACGATGGTTCTCCTACTGGAATCAATGACCACGCGACCGTGTGCAAAGCAAACAGTCGGAGATGATCGCCTCTGGCTTGACACGGAGTGGGAATGACTTTGCTCGGCATACAATGTGCAAGATACTTTAGACATGAATGAATACACCTACTAAGATGTATAAAAAAAGCTGGCCAGTTGTACTTAAGATCATACCTGCGGAGGGATGATGATGATGACGATACTGTTTATATTTTTTTCGAACCAAGTATTTGACTCCTGAGAAAAAAACAACAAATAGTAACATTTCATATTAGCTTTATATTTTTAAAATCATATGACCCTCATGCAAAGTGATAAATCCACTAAGACACAGGTGACACTATTTACATTATTCGGACTATTGTAACAAGGTTTCGTCCGTTGTACGCTCCGGCCGTCTTCAGGTGGTTGGAATGTCGAACTGAAGCCTTTATCTTGATCACTGACTAATATCTTCAGCATCCATTTTTACCAGCGCTAATATTGAAATTTTTGCAATTATCACACATATTTTTACCAGAGCTCATATTGTAATTTTTGCAATTATCACACATATTTTTACCAGCGCTAATATTGAAATTTTTGCAATTATCACACATATTTTTACCAGCGCTAATATTGAAATTTTTGCAATTATCACACATATTTTTACCAGAGCTCATATTGTAATTTTTTTTGTTGTTATTATCGTTTTTCTCTGGCAGTGCTTATTACTGGCCCCTATATTGTATTTAAAATGGTTAAGATATAGACAGACACAAGGGAGTATAAAAATATAAGAACAAAGTGAGAAACATTATTATTATGGAGCAAAACAAGAGAGGAGTAATCAAGAAGAAACAAAATAATGATTGACATTGTATTTAACGTTTTGAGAATCCATTGTGGATGGAAAGCAGAGAACCGGAAGAAGTGCGAGAAAAACTGTTAGCATAGAACTTACGGTTGCATCTAGCCAATGCAACTGTGAATTGAAGCTAACTTGCTCAGACAGTAACATGTCATACGTGATACACGCTTAGGTGATCATGTACTTTTTGATACGAGGCAGATTATTTTTCCCTGCAGTAGGTTGCCGTTTCTTTCTGCGGTGGACTAGTTGCCATCCAAGGCTATAGAATGCGGTCATTCTACTTAGTGGGGGTGGAAGAAGAGGATTTTTATTTCCCAAGGGTATTAGCACGTAAGTGAAATGTAATGGATTCGACTGGAATTCAAACTCGCTGGTAGAACTGTAGACTATCGAAGGCGTTAGAAATCTGACGTGCTATTTACCAAAGAGGATTCATATTTTTCCCAAGGGTATAAACATGTAAGTGAATTGTAAAAAATTCGACTGGAATTCGAACTCGGCGATAGACCGGTAGACCATCCAAGGCTTTAGAATTCTGACCTGCTATTTACCAAAGAGGATACATATATTTACCAAGGGTATTAGCACGTAAGTGAAATGTAATGGATTCGACTAGAATTCGAACTCGTTGATAGAACTGTAGACAATCCAAAGCTTTAGAAACCTGAACTGCTATTTACCAAAAATGATTCATATTTTTAGCAAGGTTATTAGCACGTAAATGAAATGTAAATGATTAGATAGGAATTCGAATTCGACAGTAGACCTGTAGACAATCCAAGGCTTTAGAACCCTGATCTGCTATTTATCAAAAAGGATTCATATTTTTCCCCAAGGGTATTAGCACGTAAATGAAATGAAATGGATTCGACTAGAATTCGAATTTGGCGGGAGACCTGTAGACATCCAAAGCTTTAGAACCCTGATATGCTATTTACCAAAAGATATTCATATTTTTCCAAGGGTATTAGCACGTAAGTGAAATGTAATGGATTCGACTGGAATTCGAATTCGGCGATATACCTGTAGAAAATCAAAGGTTTTAGAACTGTGACCTGCTATTTACCAAAGATGATTCATATTTTTCCCAGGGGTATTAGCACGTAAGTGTAATGTAAAGGGTTCAACAGTATTTCTAACTCGACAGTAGACCTCTAGACAATCAAAGGCTTTAGAACACTGACCTGCTATTTACCAAAGATGGTTCATATTTTTCCCAAGGGTATTAGCACGTTAGTGAAATGTAATGGATTCGACTGGAATTCGAACTCGACAGTAGACCCCTAGACAATCCAAGTCTTTAGAACTCTGACCTGCTATTTACAAAAAAAATGCTCCTATTTTTCCCAAGGGTATTAGCACGTAAATGAAATGAAATGTATTCGACAGGAATTCGAATTCGGCGATATACATGTAGAAAATCAAAGGTTTTAGAACTGTGACCTGCCATTTACCAAAGAGGATTCATCTTTTTCCCAACCATATTAGCACGTAAGTCAAATGTAATGGATTCGACTGGAATTCGAACTCAGCGGTAGACCTGTAGACATCCAAGTCTTTAGAACTGACCTGCTATTTACCATAGAGTATTCATATTTTTCCAAATGGTGTTAGCATTGGATACGAAATCGGCCCTCCGCTATCCATTGCTCCACCGTGCCTCCTTCTAATCTAATACTGCACTTAAATTCAGGAAGTCTAGATTCAATAGCGAATCGTTTATCGGAACAATTACCATGAAAGTATTTATAGAAATGCACAGAAAATCGACATTATCATGGTGGGTAAGTGACTGGAGACACCTGGTATATTATTTTTTTAAAATGTGTTTTCTTTAAAAAGCAAGTTCTAAAAATGGTGTCGTCAATAACAAAATCCTGAGAATTTTTTAATTAGTCAAAATCTGCCTAAATACATTAATGTTTAAAATAATGTTTTCATTTAAAAAGATAATGTTAATTTCAGTAAATTCATGCTAAAATAATACATGTAACCCGGATATAAGAGATCCTGATATAAGATAAACCCGGATATAAGAGAGATTGTCTCTGTCCCAAATTAGAGCCTGTGTTAATGTATATATAATAGACCAAACCCGGATATAAGAGAAACCCGGATATAAGATACTTCTTCTCCGGTTCCGACAACTCTCTTATATCCGGTTTACACTGTATATTGAATATATATTTTATATACTAACAGTGTACTAAAAATTTCTATATTTAATTTTACAAATAGTTTTGTGATTTTGGATTAATTAATACTATTATTCTAAAACAGTAAATAGCGTTCAGTCAGTTATGTGCCATCCGTGATACACGCTTAGGCAATCATATATCTTTCGATACATGACTGACGAGACATATTTTTCCCGCATTATTTTGCCAATTTTTCTGCAGTAGTCTAGTTGTCATCCAAGGCTATAGAACGCGGTCTGCCCTGCTATTTACCCATGGCTGGGTAGGGGAGAAGAAGAGAATTCTTACCTTTCCGAAATTAATAGGTGGTTCTAATGAACGTAAGTGAATGTTATGGATTCGACTGGAATTCGAACTCCGGTCTCCGATTCCTCAATCCATTACTCCACCGTGTCTATTTAAATATATTATGAAGTATGCTGATGTTTTGAACCCAACATATTTTCAATTCTCTTTTTTTATGGATAATACTCGAGTAGAACCTACTGTTCAAACACCTCTATTTTATAATAGCGAAGACCAAATATTTTTTAGAATACTGGTGAAAAGCAGTATATATATATATATAATTATTTATTTAAAAATTATAACATATGTTATAGAATCACTACAAAAATAGCCATTTTATTTCAACACCTCCAGTGTCTTATCAAGTGATGATGTTGAATGTAAAATAAATGGTTTTAAAAGTTTCAAATTATTTAACGATCCTTCACAAGGGGAAAACGCTATTACATGAGCTAGAATGACCAATCAAAACACAAGTATATGAGAATTCAAAACACTTGACAATGAAGTAAGGTTATAATACCTGTTAAAAGCTTTAAAGTTGGGGTTATACTAAAATAGAATTTATTCTAACCAATAAGTATTAAATTTTTGATATTAAAATTAAAAGTAAAAAATTACCAATTTTAAAATCTAATTTTAATCTCTGTTAAGTTTAAAATTATAAAATTACTGAGGAGAAAAGAAAATATACATATGTTATTCAATTTATTTCTTCATTGAAATTACGTTAGAATAGACGCTAATATCAGTTGGTCTTCCCGACAAAATGTATATATTTTAATCCCAAGTGTGTGGGTGGGGTGCTAACCTCTAGCGTAAAACAATACAAACACAGATTATAATACATAAGCACCCAGGCATATTTAGATATATACACACAAAAAAATGTCGAGACAGGAAACATCTCCACGGCCCTTTATAAAAAAAAAACAAAAACCGAACACATACATGCATACACATTTACATGTGCACACATATATATATATATATATATATATATATATATATATATACAGAAAACTTATGGAGCATGTTGCTCAACTGCTTTCTCGAAAGCCTGTACTTTATAATGCTCCATAAGTTTTCTATGGGGTTGAGATCAGGAGATTGGGGCGGTCATGTCATAACACTCACCTGCTTCTCATCTAAGTATTCCTTCATCAATTTCGATTTGTGACACGGAACATTATCCTGCATAAAAATGAGCTTGTTGGGGTCGACTTGCACCCTTTCAGCAGAAGGGACCAGACAAAACTCTAATATTCTCTTGTACTCCTCGCTCCTGAGGGTGTTTTCAATAGGTTTCAAGAAACCAGTTCCATGAAAAGAAAAGCATCCCCAGAACATTATACTGACCGGATGCTTGACAGTACGTACTGCTAAATTCAAAGAGCTTTCAAAGCTTCTTCTTCGGATTTTAGATCGCTTATCCTTTGAATTTAGCTCAACTTTCGTTTCATCGGAGAAAAGAACATTTAGTAAAAAATCAGGTGAGTCACTTTTATTGAATAGCACTGTATATGTGTGTGTGTGTGTATATATATATATATATATATATATATATATATAGTGAAAGGGACTAAATTCAACATTTATTTTAATATATTTTCTGTTTATACGTTATTTTTATAAGTACAAATATTTAAGTAAATGCTCTACTTATAATAAAAAGTATTAACAACATTTACTGGCCTGACTCCCCGAGAAATTTCATAGAAAATATGTGTTTTCCGGCAGGAATCGAACCTGTATCCTATACGGAACCGTCCTATAGCCTGACATACTATAGCATTTAGCTACAGAGGAAGTGTCTGTTTGGCAATTTTCAATTACTGTTTAAAACAAAAAAATTCCTAAAGTTTGCTAGCCCAAACCTTGTCCACCGCTTTTGAGATAAACAATAAACTGACCGTGCTTCACCATTCTTATCTAAATCTTTCTGCAATAATTGTTAATACATCAGCAGTAGACATAGAGAATCGAAAGTCATATTGTTTGTCATAAAGAAGGCCCTGCGATGTGAAATGCTTAACTACTTCCACGTTGACTAGGGGCTCTACTAACATACGAAAACAGGTAAAAAGATAATAAGCCGATAGTTGGAAGGACCAGGTCGGGAAATTCACCTGATTTATTAAAGACAAATGAGGTTTTCCAGCAAGCTTGAAATCATGAATCAGCGAGGCATTGTATTATACAGTTTAGAGATAACAGGAACCAGTTCGGGGGCACATTTATTAAGGACTATTACAGTGATACCATAAGGCCCACATATTTTTGGGGCCCCAGATTAGGGATGATAGCAGAGTCCAAGGAGGGAGTTATAGTCATATCACTCAAAATAGGCTCAATTCTAAGTGGAAAGTCAGCCAAGACTTTTCGAGATAAGGCAATAGTAGAGTTTAAAGAGAATTTATGGGCAAAACATTCTGCTTTATCAGCAGATATTAATACTTTAAATTGATTGATTGGGAGGAGGAATATATAAGTACTCTAATTTAATATACTATCACAGATCTACCAGTAGTTACGAGGGCCAAAGATCTTACATATCTTGCATAATTCTCTCAGCAAAAACTTAGCTCTTTCGAGGAAAAGCTTACATTTATTATGTGCAGCCATGAATAGGCGCCTGTATGGATCAGAACTATCACGCTAGTACAGGCTTAAATAATGATTCCTGTGTGCAAAAGCGGCAGATCATGCTGGTGTAAACCATGGAGAATTTGAGAATATATATTTAATAAAATATGGAGAAGAGGATATATTTAATAAAATAATAATAAGTGTACTGGTGAAGAGAATATATTTGATAACAAGTATCCTTCTTAAAATGAAATATTTAAAATCATTTTAATTTTATTTTGATTTAAATTTACATTTTTTAAATTTTATAACTTTCATAATTCTCTCCTTTTTAATGAAGACTTGGAAATGTTATCATTAAAACCGTACCGTAAATTTGATAGATTTACAAACTCTAAAATACAAATATAGGAGAAATACAGCAATTGATAATAGATTTGCCCTCAAAACTTTTTCCATTTTTTTATATTTATTTCATACTTTAAATGTCATAGTTATTTGGGGTAAGTTTTTTTTTACACTACATATATCCCATAATAATTGCTATATTTGTCTACACATTTATTAATTTAAATGTTCCAATGAATTTGGGACGGTTGTTCCAATAAATACGATGTGTGCCCAATAATAATCCTTGCATTTACAAATGAAGTGTGGTCTGAAAATTTTTTGGCCTTACAACCAAAGGACTCCGGAAAACAAATTCTGATGTCTGAGCATTTGATCAAATTTTAGGAGGTGGGCCGTGTACGAGAAAATGTAGCGTGTCTTTTTTTTTTTTTTTTTTTTTTTTTTTTTTTTTTGAGGGTCATAAAAGTTTCTATATTTTTTTTTGCAGCAAAATGACAACTTCATTTCTATAGGGAAAACAACCGGAAGTTTGGTTTGGTTTGTTTTGTTTTGTTCTCCGGTATATCAACCTCCATAATTTATTTAATACAGTGTAACCCGGATATAAGAGTTGTCGGAACTGGAGAGGGAGTCTCTTATATCCAGGTTTCCCTTATATCCGGGTTTGGTCTAATTTATATACATTAACACAGGCTCTAATTTGGGACCAGATAAAATGTCTCTTATATCCGGGTGTCTCTTATATCCTGGTGTCTCTTATATCCGGGTCTCTTATATCCGGGTTACCAACAGTATTTTTATTGCTGATATTTTTTTTTTCCAAAAATGTATTGCTGGTAATAATTTTTTTCTTCAAAATTTCATTGCTGGTAATAATTTTTTATAAAAATGTATTGCTGGTACTAAAACTTATTTTACACTTTCTCAGTTTGGGGGCTAGTTATTTGCCCTTTGCTTGGACCCTAACAGGTGCTACCAGCCCGGGCTATGGTGGGCCTGGTAACACCAGCAATTAACAGGTGGTTAAACGCTCCTCAAAACCTCCTGATCAGAGACCTTGCTGTTGGATGTAGTTTATCGTCTTACTCAAGACACTTCATTTAATGGTGGAGAGGGGCTCTGACTCCTCTGCAGAGATACAGTCGGCGTATTCTGAAACCCCAGCCGACAAGAGGTATGGAAGTTTTATTACAGACTTCATGTTAGATGTTAAAAATTGACTTACATTTATTGTTTTGCTATTGTTAGTTTTTTTTTTCTTCCAGTTCGATTAAAATTTAAAATTCTCGACTGAGCGCAACATTTAATTCGGATGAGAAGCAGGTTTGTAAAATATCTTTGACGGAACGATCGCAGAACGTAGCCATTCAAATTTCAATCTTCACTGGCACTGACTTTTTAAAAAAAATCCCGTATGGAAGTTTCCATGGCGAGTGCTATTAAAATAAATCAATGTTTAAGGATAATCGATAGGAATAATAATGAAACATATTCGAGAATAGGATAGAAAAGGACATTGATTGGACGGAAGGTTGAAGGAAATGAAGAAATTCACAAGGAAGTGGACGTATCGAAATTAGGAACAAGTCATACTTGATAAATCTCACTCGTAAGCAGTGAAGTGATAACAAAAGAAATACATTCTGCATGCTTCGCCCTTCTCACCTAATGAAGTTATTCTATTGTTCAGTAGACCTTTACATCTCTGCTCAAATAAAGGAAATAAGATATCCAGTTTGTGAATATGACACTCGGATAAGAGAAAAGAAATTAGAATAAAATAAAATCGATATTGAAGATGAGGAACTTGGAAAATGGCAGAAAATGTAATGTGTTAATATATTTAATATAAGCGCGTGTTCTAGTGGTTAGAAAGCTCGTACCGACCATGACGACCGCGTTCAAATCATTCTAGCCTTTTTGTCGGGAAGGGGATTCATGATGCAGTGGGTCTGGGCCGGCGTCCCCATCATGCGGCAATATTTGAAAAGTCCCTGAAAACTATACCATGTGTTGATCTAACTCTTGTGGATGGAATTTGGTAGACAGAACAATCTGGAAGCCGTCGGTGTTTGCCCAAACACGAAGTTACAAATCATCTTGCCCATTTACGATATCTCTTTGTCATTCTTCCATTCATTCACTCAAAATCGTAGAACAGTTTACGCGCAGATTTCCCTCTGAAGGTTATATCCTCAAAGTCTTCTTTTCTTATTAATCTAAGTATTAATGCCTTTCTAGTTTCTGTTACCCAGAATACTTTCTTGCTGCTCACAAGTTCCATATATCAGGTCATCCCATAAGTTGTGTCCGAATTTTGAATAAAGAAAACAAGTGACCAAATGTTACATTTAATTACAGATTCAATCAACAATGTATTTTCCCTGATTATCTATGACTTCCTTCCGTATATTAACAAGCTTACTAATTCCATTATTGTAAAATTCTTTTGGCTTTGATTCGAAGAACTCGCAAATGTCAGTTTTAACCTCTTCCTGTGTTACAAAAGCTGTTTCTTCCAAATGATTCTGTAAGCTACGAAACAAATGGTAGTCTGAAGGAACAAGATCGGGAGAATAAGGTGGATGAGGAATTTTCTCCCAACCAAGTTCTTCGATCTTTTGTGACGTGATTCTTGCTGTGTGGGGTCGCGCATTGTCCTGATGAAACATCACCGCTTTTCGATTCACTGGAGCAGGTCTTTTTTTCCTCAAAGCTTGTTTCCAACGCACTAATTGCTGACAGTATATTTGAGCATTAATTATTGCATTAGGTGGTAAGAATTCAAAGTGGATTATTCCTTGGCGATCGCACCAGATTGAAAGAAGAATCTTTTGCCCATGAAGTTCTCTCTCGGCTGTGGCTGGGGTCCTTACCCTTTATCAAGCCACTGTCTACGACGCTTAACATTTCGATAAAAGATCCATTTTTCGTCGCCAGTCACAAGTCTATCCAAAAAAGGTCAAAAGTTGGCGGGAATGGAGAGAAGAGCAGATGTCAACTCTGGATTCGAAGTTGTTTTCAGACAATTCATGACGCACCCATTTTCCAAGATTAGGAACTTTTCCAAGTTGTTGAAGATGACGATGAACAGTTGTATGGTTTGAACTAAGAACCACTGCCAATTCCTCAACTGATAAAGCAGGATTTTCTTCAAGGGCTGCTTCAAGAAGCTATTCTTCAAACTCAACTGGACGTCCGGTTCGATCTTCATCTTCAAGGGTGAAATCTCCACCTCTGAATTTTGCAAACCATCTTCTGCAAGTTCTTTCATTCACACATTACTCTCCATAAACTGATTGAATGTTTTTAGCCCCTTCGGCTACTGAGTTTCCTTTCTTGAACTCATAAAGCATTATGTGCTTCAAAGGATTCTTGGGTACTTTCATGTTAGCAGGGTTTTAATCAAACAAAATTTAATTTTACTGTTCTCTGAAATAGAATTTGATCAGTTTAAATGCCTCTAAACATAAAAATAATGTTCAGCTCCATTAGACATTATAAAATACTCTTTAAATTTCGTTCATTTTAACAAAAAGTTAAAATTCGGACGGAAATTATGGGATGACCTAATATTTTATTCTCAGCGTTCATCAGTAAAACACCGTATCTATCTCTTCCGGTTTTTTGGGGTTTTTTTTTTCAACTGTGAAGATATTGTCTGACACTCCATATGAGACATGGATAGATATTAGATAGCTTTTCAGTAGACGTTTCTTTGTTTCTATTATCTTTTTCCTATTTATTAATACTTTGCTCAGTTTCAGGAAGACATATTTCGCTATTCCAAATGTATCTTCGGATTTCTTAGTCATATGTTTCATCGTTTGTTCTGCCACTGCCCAGATTCCGAACTGAATTCATATTGACATCCCCAAATGTGGATTTCTCCAGGGCTTGTCTCTTTTGCTAGAAGCCATGAATTCTTTCTTTTAAAAGTTAATCTTTATTCTTGGTTTTTCTTTAAAAGCTTAGACAAGGTTGCAAAGAAAAAGCAAGGATTGTTTAACTGTTAGAAGAAAGAATCCATGGTTGTCAACAAAAGAGACAAGTTCGACATGGGAACAACGACGGAGATTTATAGAAATTTGAAACAAAAAGGACACTTATACTTAACATCCAAACAGATTAACTTTTTAGGACACATAATGAAGACAGGGGGGTTGAGAAATTTGATATCCACACGACAGACTGAAGGAAAGAAGTACTGAGGAAAACAACCTTAATATACATAGCGAGCTTGCGTAAATAGATGGAAGAACAGGGTTGATATAAGATAACAACATAATTTTTATTAAGCTACAAGCACGGGAAATGGTGGAGAGACATGATCACAAAAGGTTCTGAATGGGCACAGCACATAGAAGAAGAAGAAGTTCATTTTGATGTCCCAAATACTTAAGTCACCTTATGGGTTGTCTATTTTCCCAACAATCATAGATTCTCTATTCATACAATTAATGGTTACTCGTTTCCATGTGGCTTAGTTGACCGTCTAATAGTTCTTTGAGTTTTCTTGGTCTGCCATCAAAACAGTGGCATCTACTGTTCTGTTGTTGATAAGGTTAACTCCGTCAATAATAAACACTTCAATGTAGTTTGTTTCTATCGGTATCTCTTCGTTGAATACACTAAATAAATATTGATGAGAAACAAATATCCTTGTAAAATTCTTCTCTTTATTTTATGTATTCCCTAAACTCCCTCTATATCCACGCGGTTACGATAATTTCTGTGTGAATTTCCCGGATGAGGACTTATCATTACTTACATTGTTTAGATTCGAACTATCATCTTTGTTATGGCTATCACAACGGTTCGGCCATTTTGCAACCCGTTATTTATCAGGTATATATCGATATGTGCAACCTGCAAGGAATTCTTAATATTTATTCTACGAGGATAGACTGTTCTCGTTTCACGGCTCATGCCTAAGTATATCTTATCTAGATCTTATTTTTAGTACTAGTGGATTAAATTTTTCTTTCGTGACTTGGGCCAACCATTATATATATATATGTGTGTGTGTGTATGTGTGTGTGTGTGTGTGTGTAAAAATATATAGAAAATAGGAAAGAACTCGTTAAGTAAGTAATCCAAAGTTCTTTAGTATTTTTGTTATTATTTTTAAAAAACAGTGCTCGATATAAAAGTAGAGCCTAAATATAATTATTTATTTAAAAATATGATTCCATCGCAATCATATTTTAAATAAATAATTATATATATATATATATATATATATATATATATATATATATATATATATATATATATTAGTACATATACTTGTATTAGGTTGGTTAAAAAATAATGTCGTTTTCTCACATATGTTACTATGTGAGAAAACGACATTATTTTTGCACCAACCTAATACCTACGTTTTGGTGTGCGACTAAAATTTCCCTAGATTGCCACCTCATCCGGCACAAGGCCTATGTTGTTAAAAGTAAAAAAAAAATGGTTTATGAGAGTATTATTGGCACCTATATCCTAATAAAATAAGAGCGTAGGATATGGCCACCCTACCTGACTCTTCCCTACCCTCTTAATTTTATTAAGATATAGGTGTCATACCCCAGTCGAACCTGTTTATTTTATTATACTAATCTATATTCCCGTATATTCTAATTACTTTCCTTATGCTCATTCTCGTTTCCCCATGTTTTTCTATTTTATTTCTTTCCTTATCGTCATTACTTTCTATTTTCTTCCATTTTTTTTTCCTCCCCTTAACTCTTAATATTATACCGACGACTCGAAAACAGCGTCTTTAATTTTAAATTTTCAATCCTCGTTTATCCTTATACTTTTTTCGATCCTTCTTACATTTTTCTAATTTAAAAAAATGTAACTCACCAGCATCGCATTTAACATATTTCTGTGCAATTTTATTTTTGCGTTACGTAGCAGTTATACTTCTATAAGCCATTTGTTTACTTTTAACAACATGGATCTTGTGCCCGATGAGGTGGTAGTACAGCGAAGCTTTAGTCGCACACCAAAATGTAGAATCTTTCGACTAAATATGAATATCCCATGAACAGAGTACGATAAAAATTAAAGAAGTTTTAGCGGTAAATAAGAAGTAGAAAAAAAGAACTCTACATTCATATAATCGGACTTGTGACCTTTTCTTTGGTGCTACTGACACAATGTTTCGGCTGTTGTAGCCTCCGGCTATTTCATCGTCAAGTGTCTGATATCGTTGGTAAATTTCCGGCCATTTTAATCCACAGAGGTAGATAGTTCTTATTACGAAGTTCGTACATGAGAATATCGCACATCAGTTGATTCTTCGAAGTGTTTGTGTCCTGCGTCGCTTGTTTCGTCAAAAGATAATGGTGTCAGGATATTTTAAGTAACTACAGAGATTGAGCTCTTTTTACTGTTCCTTTAAAACGAAATACGGTATCAAGCTGGCGACCCTACAATGATTTATTATCGGTGGACGTAATCTTAAGAATATAAAATACGAAGGTGATAACGTGTTGAAGGTCGATTCGGAAATAAAATTGCAGGTCCTCCTAGACAAGATGTTTGAAAATAGCGGGAGAAAAAAGACAAACCGTAAAGGAAGAGAGCAAACGAAAAAAGCTCAAGATGAAAGTTATAACTTGTATATGTAAACACCGAGCAGTTGCAGAAATTTAAATATCTGGGAAGTGTTTTAACAGAAACGTAAAATACGACAGCGAGATCCGAACATGCATTGGACTAGTAATCCAAAAGCTAAGCTATTTTATTGAGAAATGAATGAAATCGTTAGGAGCCAAGAAAAGGATGCTGCTAGACAATCTTCCCACAGATGAGGAAAATAGAGACAGCAGAAATGTTGTTCTACAGAAGGATACTGAGAATTATATGAACAGTGCGAGTAAGCAACGAGGAAGACTTAAAGACAATGGTAATAGAAACAACAACTTTGGATACCTAATGAGGAAGAAAGGTTTGAAAAATTAATACGCACAGGGCATGTTGAAGGAAAGAAATATAGGGGAGATTAGCAAGTGATCTATATGGAAGGCTCGTGTGAATGGTTGGTGGAACATGCAGAGAGAGAAAACTGCTAAGAGCCACAAAAAATAGGAAGGTGTGAAGAGCCATGATCATCTATTTCATACAGGGACGCCGCACATAGAAAAAGAAGAATTACATCGTTGACATGCTGCTCGTCTTATCCACTGAACCAAAATACGAGGTCTGATCAAAAAGTATGTGGACTGTTGTTAAGGTAAACGAGCTAAAAAAATACGGAATGACACCGCTTCGCATCTGAACTTTGTCGCGCATACACACGTTCTCGCTGTTGTTTATAGGAGTCCTTGGGAGAAAACTGTTTGCATTGTGCTCGTCACACCACATCACAGAGGTTCCATCAGTGACAATGAGTTGTGTGGCAGTTTTTGGCTAAGGAAATCATTCACCCGTCCGAAAAGTATGAAATTTCCCAGTTCTCGCCGATTGCGATTTTTAACTCTTCAAAAATCAAATCCGACTTGATAAAAACAATATTTCAAGACGTAGAACTACTCCAAGAGAATGCGACGAAGCAGCTGCTCGCTATCCTCCAAGAGAGGGGCTCAGGAATCGTTTCATCAATGGAAACGACACTGGTTAATATTTACATTATTCGGACTATTGTCCTCATCTTTGTCGCCATATTTATTATAACGGTGATTGGAATGTCCAACTGAACTCTTTATATCGCTCACTGGGGTAGACTGTTCTAGTTCCACGTGCCATGTTTTAATCGATCTCAGTTACCTCCAATTAATTCCTGTCTCCAAGTTCTCCACTGCCTTGACCGGGTATTGAACTCGCATTCTTTGGGTCCTGTCACTGGATCTAATTAACGCCTTTATCCACTGTGCCATGTGTCCGAAACATGGCGACAGAGATGAAGACGAATAATGTAAATAGTTTACATAATACTTCATCTCAGAAATATAGACAGACACTGGATAAAGTCTGTTGCTTCAGAAGGGGACTGCTTGGAAAGTGGTTAAATGCCAAATTGATAGGAGTTATAGTTTTCTTTTTATAGCACTAGTCCCGATACTTTTTGATCCACATCGTATTTATAACTTTTTACATGAGCCACAGATTGACGTCTTTCTGCTGTCCATTCATGACGAAACCATATATCAATGAATTATTCCGAATTACTTCGTCGTTATGATGTTCTTTTGTTGAACTAGATTATATATGATTGTTTAAAAATGCATGACCTAGGAAATGAATTCATTCTACTGACTATTCTAGAAGAAAAGTCAAATCAGTTACGATTTTTTATTCAAGGCGTGTTAGTGATGTTCCTTGTCTCATCCACTGCACCAATGTTGAAAATCTCTAATTCTATCTAGACAGAAGTTTTTTCGTTTTTTGTTTTTTGTTTTTTTGTTTTTTTGTTTTTTTGAATACGAACTCTTCATTCATTCTATACCTATTACTTCTAATTTAGATTTATTTCCAACGTTTACGGCTATAAAGACACTAAGACGCATGGGCTTACTGAACGGGAGCGAATATGTGAGAGAAAAACATTATTAAGGAAAGAAAAGAATAAAGGAAAATGAATTAAGAAGTCAGAAGATTGACATTACATTTAAATTTTTGAAGACCAAACTTGACTGGAAAGCAAAATGTCGTAATTAGACTTCTAGAAACGATGTGCAAGAGGAAAAAATGTTAGCATAAAACCTTCGGTTAAATCTAGACATTTTAACTGTAAAATGATGAGACCTAGCCGCCAATCTAGTTATGCGCTTATATTCATAAAGATGAAGTAAAATAGAGGAAAGTTCATCAGACCAATTACCATGAAACTATTCATAGAAAAGGCACAAGGAATGTAAGCCGATATGCCATGTCCATACCAATAATATTGTAGATTATTCTTTATATTCTATCAAGGACCTTTAAATACACAGCATCTGCACCACTACATATTTCATAAGATTACTAAAGTTAAGCAAAGTTGAGATTGGTATGTACTTCGATAGGTGACCATCAGGTGCCGTAAACTTGGATATACTGGTGGTGTAAAGGATAACGGCTAGGAATTGGAAATTATAAATCCGTGTTCGAAATCCAGTCGGGTACGCTATATTCAGTTACGTGTAAATACTTTTGAGAAAGGTATGGATCCACCACTGCTCACTCCTCCCGGGTATGGGTTAATTAGTAATACTTGTATCATTAAAAAAATTATTATCTAAAAAAAAAAATATTAAATTTAAAAACATATTTTCTAGTTTTAAATAATCTGCAAACGGTTGATAAGCCGTAGACAGAAATCAATTTATTTCCAAAACTGTTCTTTTAACGAACAGAAACTATCATCATATCAAACAGTAAAGTGAAAAATTAAAAAACAAACAAACTCGGAAACGCCAAATACACACAAGAGTTGGTGTACTCGACTAACATAATTGTTACTGCCATATCCATCATATTTCGAGAGCACTTGAATATTGGTTGCTATCAACAAGACTATAAAATCCTATTCATTTCAGAAAATGTGGTTAAAGTAAGTGACGTAAGTGTATTTGTTTTGCAGTGACCACAAGAGAATTAGCGCTACACAAGCAAAAATATAGACATCATGAAAAATATATCGCAAATGAAACATTTATAATAAGCTACCTACAGAAAAAAATGTTATAAGTTTCTATTAATATTGATTGCAACATTGCTGGCAACTGTAGCGACATCATTTACACGAAAATGTTAGCCTATAAATAATGCATTGCGAAAACTGAATGGAGGTGGTCGGAAGTAAAAAATCTGTCAAGACGATTTGTGGGAAGCAACAATAGAATGAATTCGAGTTAAATAATAAATGATGAAAAGAGAGGAAAGTTCTGCTGACCGTCCATGCGTACACCACGAAATGAAAATGTTTGAAAAAAGTATTATTCACTTCGACATAGTGAATAATTAAAAAGTATAAAGCAATCCTCTTTTATTTAGAGGTCGCTTGCAATTATCTTTCTTTGTTAGTTCCTCACACTTGTTCTCTTGTCAACAGGTACAGATTCGGGCACTATATAGATATTTTAGTTTAGATGCAAAAGTTTCCAGCCTGTTTTCTGGTTTAAATAAAATGCTTTGATCATAGAAATTCTCTTAATCATTATTCAACAATCAAATTATTTTCCAAGATTGAGTTAAGTATCATTAATCAGTTATGTGCCATGCGTGATACACGTTTAAGCGATTATGAATCTTTCGACTGACGAGGCAGTTTTTTTTTCCCTTGCGGTAGGTTGCAATTTCTTTCTGCTGTAGACCAGTCTGTCCTGCTATTTACCCATATCTTGGGCGGGGGTAGGGACAGGATTCATACCTTTCCAAAGAGTATTAACGCGTAAGTGAACGTAATGGATTTTACTGGAATTCGAACTCCTCAATCGGAGCCGCTATCCATTACTCTATCGTGCCTCCCTAAGTATGATCACTCGAAATAAAAAAAATCCAATTCCCATGTTCCATAGAAAAATGAAAACCGTCCTACGAGCGGGAAATTTAGAGACTTTCTTTTTTTCAGCCGACCTCTTACAAGAAGAGAACGTGAAATTAAGCAGTTCCAGGAAAGGTGATCACATAGAAGACAACTTATACAAATATTATTAGGCTGTTGCAAAAATAATGACGTAATAATGTCGTTTTTTGACGGATTTTTTAACGTCAAAAAACGACATTATTACGTCATTATTTTTGCAGCAACCTAATACTGTCACTCGTTGGATATAGTCTTTACTGATGTAGTATCGTATGCAAATTAGAGATACAAGTATATTAGGTTGGTGCAAAAATAATGACGTTTTTTGACGTTAAAAAATACGTCAAAAAACGTCATTATTTTTGCACCAATCTAATAAATAGAGAACAGCTGGCGACATGGGGAACAGCAATACCTAGCAAACACGGTTGCAACTGTATATTTATACGTCTCATTTACTATCGGTTCCTTATTTCGCTTCTTCTTTATCGCCCCCCCCTCTTCCCTCTTCCCCCTGCCGCCTTGTAAGGCTTCAGCATGTTGAACTAATGGTCACTGCCGGCTGATATAGATATTAGGCCTAGACGGATTTTTTTTCATCGTGATAGTTTCCATTCTTATGTTAGTTCATTGAGTTAAGACCAAAGAATACTATGAAGTTGACACCCTATTAACATCGAGGTGGGGATTCTAAATTAACTTGTACAGCCAACAGAAGTCCAACACAGTAGTTAACTACGAGCACAACACAGTTCCGACCCCCGCCTGATTAGTTAATCGAGGTCGGCACCCGCCAGGCATGTTAGAAATGTAGGTTTTTCCTCTCATCCCTTTCCATTGAGATTATTGTTGTTGTTTTTTTAACCCATAAAATGACCGTTTATTTTCCAGTTCACCACCACCGCCTGAAGAAGCACCAACAGTGCAGAAACATCGTTGCATTTATATAGCGGATTATTTAGTTAATGTTTTGGTTATAATTGTTAATAAAGATTATTATTATTATTATTATTATTATTATTATTATTATTAAGTTCTACTCTGTATTCGGCACTTTTAAAAAATATAATGGAAATTGGTAGTAACCTACCTGACTTGGATAGATAGATAGATAGATAGATAAAAATCGGTGGGTAAGTAAACCAAGTGAATCCTAATAATATAAAATATTAAAGTGATCCACAAAATAGAGATCAATGTATTTATTAGAGAGTACAGATATGAATTACAAAAAATGAAACTCAATTTTACCCCATTAACATGGCCATTTCGTTCCTAGGGAGAGAAATTCTCTGTCAGCATGTCAATACTAAAAAGTTTGATAATATATATATATATATATATATATATATATCGACCGTTTTAGCATTGACAAGCTGAGAGGGAATTTCTTTCCCTAGGAGCGAAATGGCCATATAAATGGGGTAAAATTGAGTTTCATTTTTATGTAATTCATATATATATATATATATATATAGGATGACTGGAACGAGATATCAGTAGATCCTACAGCGTGATCCAAGTTGCCATGAGAGCATTGTCTCGAAGCTCGTCAGGAGCATGGAGGAAGTAAGAAAAAAAGATACCAAAGAAGCCTGTTGCTTAGATTTACTTGAGAAACGAGTAGGTAAACCCATGAGTTGAGTAAGGGTTTGAGCAATAGAAAATAGAAGTTTGAATACCTGCAACATCAGTAACGTTATAATATTTATGCCTTGTGTCATCATGAGCGTTGAAATCACCGAAAACATGATGTTCGCAGATGGATAAAGAGAGACTGCCGTTTCTATACTGTCAGATTTTTGTCTAATATATTTCAATCTTGAAAAATAGGGGAGCGATTAATGGAAAAGAAACAGCTAACAGACTGTAATAATAAATGTCGAAAGCACGTGAAAGAATTGTCTGAGAACTCGAGAGACATTAGAAAATGATCCCAGATGTAAACATCAAGGCTATGTATGTGAATCCTGGAATCTTTTCAGCAAAACGGAAGATAGACTGTCGCACAGAATTCATTGGTAGCACGGGAAGAATTTAAATTAGCTTCACAAGTGCAAATGCATCCGGTTACCGTTCCAAAAGAAAAAAAAATCTATATTGCAGAAGTTGGAACTGATATCACGAACATTGGAGAAAGAAAGGTTGAGATGGTGAGGTGCTTTTTTATTTAGTAGTTTTCTCGTGTGTTTTTTTTTTCTTTTTGTTCTATTCGTCACGAGGAGAGTTGTTTTGATTAGTAAAAAATAATGTATAAATTAATAGCAATAGAGAAAAAAGAAAAAACGGAGACTGAAGAATGTAAAGAAGAAAATTTAAAAATAGAAAGGAAAGATACAAACAGCAAAAGTACAAAGCTAGTAAGTTACTAGCATGGAACGGTTCTGTTTTGACTCAAACGCTTTGTTTCAAGATTTAAGTCCACCATTTTCACTGTTCGTGCTAGGCAAAGTTATCAATGGTGCTATGGATATGGCGATTATCTAAAAAGAATTTTCTTGATTTTTATTGCCATACGATACATACATCTACCCCTACGTTGGAATGGGTAGGGTTGGGTCTGTGTTGGTGAAGGGTGCTTCATTTTGTTTTCAACTTTCTCTTTCCCTTCTCTATTTTTTTTGTCCTCTGTCAAGAATTCGAGCCATAGAAATCAAAAAAAAGTCTGCTCATATACATGGTAATGTTCAATTTCTCTCTCTTCCCATATTCTCCTTCCTTCCTTCCTTTCTCTCTCTCTCTCTCTCTCTCTCTCTCTCTATCTATATATATATATATATATATATCATTTCACCCTAAGCAAGACAGGAATGGCCTTAGCACGCGGCGGGGGTGCGGGTTTACAGACAGTGAAAGAAAAGAGTATAGGAAGGAGTGAAAAAGGATACAAGATAAACGGTCTTCAAGAAGATAAAAGATGGCGACTGACGTTGCATTTATATTTTTGAAGATTGTAGTTGTCAGGGAAGGGAGATCTGCAGGATATATATATATATATATATATATATATATATATATATATATATATATATATATATACTACAGTTCAAAAGTTTGAAAGCACCTCAAAGTTATCATGGGATGAACATGACGGAAGAGTGAAACCGTTCCATCCCAAAAATGAAAACAGCTCTTAGAGTCATTGAAATCAATTATTGAATCGAAATTTTTACAACGAATGCTAAAAATTTGTTCTACAATAACTAAGATTAAAGGAGGACATTTCGGCGCGAGAAAAATGTAATCATAAATACTTCCTTTTTTTTTGTCATCATATAATTTCTAATAAAAAATTATGTCCCATATTTTTTAACCGTGTATAATCATTTTCTCTTATTATAAGTATAAAACTACTTTTTGCGCCAATTTAAAAAAAAAATTACCAGGGGCTTGCATCAGATTCTTGATGTGTATAGACACATTATAGTCGAGGTGAAAGCTGAAATTATAATTTATGATAATATAATTTAGGAAAATATAGAATTAAATGATAACATTTTATAAGGCTGTTTAACCAATTTTAATCTTTTCTTTAAGCCAGAAAAATCTAAAAAAATAATTTTGATGAATTTTGATATGCCAGATGATCCAGTAATTTTTCCTGATATATAGGATGAATAAAAAATTTTGGCGTTTTTAAAATTGGAAGGACGGTTAGTCTATTGTACTTGGGAAAATAAAGAATTTGATGTACCGCCGATTTTTTATAGTCTTTTATGTTTATTAACACACGGACACACTACGAAAAAATGACAATATTACAAGCAGATATTTATCATAAATTAATAATCTTTTGAATAAACAATTAATTACATACACTCATACACACGTACAGAACGTTTTCAATATTGTTTTTGTTACTTCCATAGAACAAATATACAACGATAAAATTGTCATGAACATGTCTTGCAAAAGTTTTGATAACTACATTAAACAATTATACACTACCATTTTGCTAAGAAGTTAAAGTTCGCTTTTATCTGCAGTGTCTAGCTTGACAATATTTGATATTATTGAGCGATGTTCATCTTGCCTATAAACACAACCACAGTGTACTGACCGTGTTTGGAAAATAAGATAATTCTATAAATATAAAATAAAATATTTATATAACACTAGACGCATAAATAGAAATTCAGGTGAAAATAAAAAAACAAAAAAAAAACACCATTAAAATCGACCTTAATAATGGCTAGAAGAATAGCCGAAAGCGCTCGGATATGCAGAACATTTGTACAATTTTATGTCCCGAAAATACAACGCTTATACGAAGGCAAGAAAAAATTAAATAAAAGGCTTAATTGCAGTACTTTCTCAGTCAGCTTTAATGAAACATGTATAGAATAGGGATTGTTGCCCAAATACACAATTTTATATATATATATATATATGTGTGTGTGTGTGTGTTTCATTAAAGACGACGTGAAAAGGTACAGATTGATAGAGATTGTAAAAACTCTCGGTAAATATGAAACGTCGTTTCGTGTTTAGATTTTATATTTATCTTGTATTTCGTCAACTTTCAAATTACTTCTGAAGCAAGCCAGTAATTTTTGGGAACTGAGGACACTTTAATATTTATTCGCCAAACGTAATAGCAGACCCACACCTAGTATATAATTTTGCTTTGTCATGTAATGTCTTCTAAATATTAGTTCACTGCCAACTGCCTACCGTATTACCGCAAATGCGGTGGAAGAGATAACATCTTAAGCACTTGTATTCAAAGAGGCTTTTGATTTTCATATATCTCTAGCCAAGAACGATTCTCGCAACATAAATTCAAGATACCATTTCATTATATTCGTAGCATGCGATGACGGAGTTCCTTTTCTGTTTTGTTTTTATTTCTCTTGTCTTTTCTATTGGTTGATAAAGATTGTAGATTACTTCGGCAAATATATCATAGCCTGGGGATATAAGAAAAAGAAAAAAAAGAAACGTTAAAATCTCTCTTCAAAGGAATTGGGCGTTACGAAATCTGTGTGTATTTCTCCGTATTTCTTGAGATTGATTTCAAAACGAGAAATATATATATATACATATATATGTGCATATATAATTACAAATATTCTCTCTACATTTATACGATATACCGTATATATGTTGATTAATGATGATCAGCGTTCTTTTATTAGCAGACGATAAAGTTTGTAATTTGCCAACTGTGTTTTATTTTTAATGACTGCATATTAAACGCTTCTTGACAAGAGATAAAGAGAAAGGATTCCTATTGATTCAACGCTTGGAAAATGAATCACAACAAAATATAAGCAATTATGTTTCCTATATATTCCATGGGACAACAACCTAGAGCATTGGTTCGCGAATTTACTGGCATATTAATCATGAGTTCAATCCGGTGAAGGGTAGTGAGTACTTGGACTCAGTGGAAACGCAACGTGCAATAACTGAGCCGTACTAAAAAAAGAAAAATTGAGAACTAGACATTCTTAAACTTGAGCAGAGGAACAAGAACAATCTATCCCCGTATGTTAAAGAGTTTAGTTCTAAAAAAAATCCCTTTAGGTTACACGGGTCGACATACTCCTGATGAAGGCTGGAGGACACAATAGCCGGAACGTTATGATAATAACATAGACGAGTAAAATAGTCCACGTGTAAATAGTATGAGTAACAATAAGATATTACAACGTTTTAGACGTTGGGTCTCTCACATTTCTCAGGTGTCAATCTATCCGTGTAATATTCAGGGAATTTAAAACATCCGTCTATAGAATTACATTTCTAGCACTTCGACTCACTTTTTAATCTGTGATAAAATTCTCCAGCATCCAGTACCAATATGAGAACTGATATCATATATCAGTTTAGTTCTCTTTTCTTTTTTTCTGACAAAACTTTGTTGTTACTTAGTACTTTACTTATCTTATGCTATTTAAACATCCCTTCCATTTTCGATACCGCATTTCCCTTCCTCTGTTAAAACACTTCCCAGATATTTAAACTTCTGAACTTTTCAGATATTTACATCTCTAATTTAGAGTTTGCATCTCGGGCTTTTTTTTTTCTAAAGAGGAATTTACAAATGTTATGAAACAATGTTAACAAGAATTTCTGTGGAAATTAAAGTTATATCACGTTCATTATTCACATTATAATCTTTTGTTGGAAGCAATTTCTTTCTATGCAAATAAATATTTCATTCGACTGAAAGCAAACTGTATTCAGACCAGGGTTTGCTTTATCCTGCATGCGGATAGCTGTTACTAATGCGATGATCTTCACCTATGATAGACAAAGCATGCCTAGCTAGTGTTCTCATCACCCGAACGTGAATACAGTTTTGGCAACATCACCTGAGGTACACCCGAAATGTTTTATAACAGGTTTGGGGATTTATTAATCTCTGAATATTACGTACTTGAAACAAAATTGAAATAATTCTATGTAACACCTTCCGATCATTAAAAAGACATTATCAGGTTAAAGAAATGTTCCTACTGATGCGTTTATACATATATTTAGGAGGAGGAGGAGCATCTAAACGTAAAGTTAGCTTTTATTTATGCAACTAGAAAAAACTCTGAAGAACGCTAAACTTTATACAGGGTGTCCATAAAGTTCGTGTGCACTTTAAAAAATTTATAACTATCTGTAAAAATTGTTATAAAGTTTAATGTACCTAGTTTTAAATATAGCTAAAACAACTAATGGGATTTCAGGCATTATTGTAAATCAGTTGGCAATTTTTTCCCGTGAAATGCAAAATCGTATTACCCTTTGTATTGCTAATGATGGAGGACATGTGGAAACTTAAATAAAATTTCTATAAAACCCTAAAAGATATAGATTTACTTCTTTCTAATCCGTTTTATAAATTATTTGTATCACAAATACAAATAAAGTTATACATTTTTTAAAGTGCATACGAACTCTATGGACACCATGCATTTTAAATTTAAAATTTTTTGACATCTGTTTTGTCTAGACGTACAGTCAGATTCTGTTTAACAACGGTTTCTTTTTGTTTTAACTTTGTTTTTAAATATCCTATATTGTGAGAGCATAGATTTGGATGGGTGGGGGTTTAATGTTGAACTTTTTTTAAGAAGCTGAATGCAAATTTACAAAGACTCAGGAATCAGTGCCCATTCTATAAATTTTCACCTTATGATATTACTTTTTCGTTTTATTAAAGCGGCATTTGTGAGCTTGTTGATTTGTAAAATATCTCTTTTATGTTCATATATTTTATTTAAGTTCCTTGAAGTCTCTCCTATGTATGTTTCACCTTTGAATAACAACAGCAAATCAATCACTTGCCACTTTAATCAGGACAAGTCTCAATACCATAATTGTAAAATGAAACAAATTAAATTAGACTTTATATACAAAGTTGTTTTTGAGATTCATGACATTCTGTAATATTTCACTGCAACGGACAATGTAAACAAATGCTATAAATCTAGTAGTAATTTCGGCCATTCTCCTGGAAAGCCATTCATTTGTGTTACGCCAATGCTTTAAGAAACAAACTGAAAAATACTAGACCTTGCTGATTTAAGTAGCATATTCAAAACAATTTTACTATTATTTAAAACTGGTATTTTTGGCTACATCTTACTGTACATAAACTATCCTCGCCAGATAAAAATGCGACACATCATATATGGTTCCGAAGACGAGTCTCCTTTGGCGTAGAGTATGTTTTAGCGTACCCGGAATTGATTAATTCTATATGTACATTTATATAAGTGCCTGGTTATTGCTTCTTAATATTAGTAGTAATAATGTGTTAGTATTATTACTGCGTTCCCAGTGATATAATACTCATAATAGAAAGGGCGACATATTAATTAATAAAAATATTTAATAATAATATTTTTTGTCATGATGCCATTTCTAACCTTAGGTCCCTGGGAGGGACCCTGAAAGAAATGTGCACACGCCAGAAATCAAAAGAAATAATAATAATAATAATAATAATAATAATAATAATAATAATAATAATAATAATATGGAATTTAATTAATCCATAACTTATACTGGGAGCAAAACGCCTGCATTCGGACAGAAAATAAAATCATGGAGCACAAAAATAGAAACAAGCGGGATTATTCAGCCTTTACAGCGTGGCGATCCTGAGAGAACTAGAAGTCTTGCCAGGATTTATCCTTAACAGATATAATCTTTACAATAGGATATGCAGATGACACAGTGTTGATAGTAGACTCAGAAATAAAATTGCAGGAACTCCTACAGAAGGTACTTATGAAAAGTGAGAAGAAAGGACTGAACATAAATTTTAATTAATTTTAATTATCAGGTCATCCCATAAGTTCTGTCCGAATTTTGAATAAAGAAAACAAGTGACCAAATGTTACATTTAATTACAGATTCAATCAGCAATGTATTTTCCCTGATTATCTATGACTTCCTTCCATCTATTAACAAGCTTACTAATTCCATTACTGTAAAATTCTTTTGGCTTTGATTCGAAGTACTCACAAATGTCAGTTTTAACCTCTTCCTGTATACAAAAGGTGTTTCTTCCAAATGATACTGTAAGCTACTAAACAAATGGTAGTCTGAAAGAGCAAGGTCGGGAGAATAAGGTAGATGAGGAATTTTCTCCCAACCAAGTTCTTCGATCTTTTGTGACGTGATTCTTGCTGTGTGGAGTCGCGCATGGTCCTGATGAAACATCACCACTTTTCGATTCACTCGAGCACGTCTTTTTTTCCTCAAAGCTTGGTTCAAACGCTTTAATTGCTGACAGTATATTTGAGCATTAATTATTGCATTAGGTGGTAAGAATTCAAAGTGGATTATTCCTTGGCGATCCCACCAGATTGAAAGAAGAACCTTTTGCCATGAAGTTCCCTTCTCGGCGATGGCTGGGATCCTTCACCTTTATCAAGCCACTGTCTACAACGCTTAACATTTCGATAAAAGATGCATTTTTCGTCGCAAGTCACAAGTCTATCCAAAAAAGGTGAAACAATTTGGGGAGAATGGAGAGAAGAGCAGATGTCAACTCGAGATTTGAGGTTGTTTTTAGACAATTCATGACGCACCCATTTTCCAAGATGAGGAACTTTTCCAAGATGAGGAACTTTTCCAAGATGAGGAACTTTTCCAACTTGTTGAAGATGACGATGAACAGTTGTATGGTTAGAACTGAGAACCACTGCCAATTCCTCAACTGATAAAGCAGGATTTTCTTCAAGGACTGCTTCAAGAAGCTATTCATCAAACTCAACTCAACTGGATGTCCGGTTCGATCTTCATCTTCAAGGGTTAAATCTCCACCTCTGAATTTTGCAAACCATCTTCTGCAAGTTCTTTCATTTACACACTCCTCTCCATAAACTGAGTGAATGTTTTAGCCGCTTCTGCTGCTGAGTTTCCTTTCTTGAACTCATAAAGCATTATGTGCCTCAAATGATTCTTGGGTACTTCCATGTTAGCAGGGTTTTAATCAAACAAAATTTAATTTTATTGTTCTCTGAAATAAAATTTGATCAGTTTACATGCCTCTAAACATAAAAATAATGTTCAGCTCCATTAGACATTATAAAATACTCTATAAATTTTGTTCATTTTAACAAAAAGTTGAAAATTGGACAGAACGTATGGGATGACCTGATAATTTTCGAAAGAAATGATTGTCAGCAAGGGAAATAGCCACGAAATACTGATAGCTCCTCTCTTTGCCTAAATAATGGCACGTGGTCTGTCTGAAAAGTAACGGGACTGGCGTCTAAAACAATTTGTTTCAATTCAAAACGACAATTTCTGTGGTTTCACCTCGAGTCTAATTCAATTTTCCATCCTTCTCTGTCACGGTTCTATGCACTGTTAGAAGAATTCTTCTTGGATACCCTTCAGCTTGGTCGTTACGGTACAATGATGGCATCCAAGTCTTCAAAATGTTTCCCCTTGATGGTTCCATCGAGCTTGAGGAAGAGAAACACTCACACGGGGCAAAATCAGGCGAAGAGGGAGGATTTTCCAGTACGGCGATATTCTTCTCGTCGAGAAATTGCCGGTGTGTCACGCCGTTGTGAGCAAGCGCATTATCATCTTGAACAGGCCATGATATGTCCTGTCACAACTCTCGTTTCTTCTCGCGCACATAAGCTAAGATTACAGTTATATACTCCCAAGATGTCATTTTAATAACACAATCCGCTTATCCTTCTTACCTCACATAGCACACTCAGTCCCGTTACTTTTGACGCAGATCTCATATATATTCAGGCATGTTCTGGAGTTAATGGCTGAGTTATTGAAAACTACTAGACCTTCCTGATTTAATTAGTTTGTTCAAAACAATTTTACTATTATTTAAAACTGGTATTCTTGGCTGCATCATACTGTACATAAACTTACCTCTCCAGATAAAAAAGGCGACACTTCATATATGGTTACGAAGACGAGTCTCCTTTGGCGTAAAGTATGTTTTAGCGTACAGACATGTTCTGGTGTTAATGGCTGGGTGGAGCTCTTGTTGTAGATGCCGGTATTTAGAAAAGTATGCGATATCTTGAATTAATGCTCATTGGCGTTTAGATCTGGAGGATTACGGAGGGGGGACATTATCGTAGTAGGTTGGTGCAAAAATAATGTCGTTTTCTCACATATGTTACTATGTGAGAATACAACATTATTTTTGCACCAACCTAATACTTGGAACTATTTTCGTGTCATCAGTGATGTAAATTACGCAATATTCCTTGCTATACGGCTATCAATACAAACATTTACAAATAAGTTTTGCTACTGACTTTAATTATTCACACCTCACACTTTATTAAGGGGAAGACATAATAATAGATAACGTTTCTTTGAGGAAGCGGACAACAGACTGTGATAAAAAAGAAAGACTGACAACATGTTGCTTACCTAACAACCATATCCAGCTTTTGGCTTATATCTCTGCGAAAACCACGCCACAGATGGAGAATTCTTGGACAAACCAATAGAGTCCTTGACCTTTCTACTGTAGCAAACGAATTGGTTCTCTTCGTGGAATGTTCCTTATTACGATGATGAGCTGAAAATTTCATAGACTGACTACGAAGGAATGATGCTACAACTATGAAATCGTGCCTGCGTTAATTTCTACTATTCCTGTTAATTTCCGTGTAGTAAACATGGAATCTGACTTTTCCAAGATTGTTTCATCTGCTGGTCAAAAAAGTCATCTAGAGCTAATATGACGTCACCTCTGTCATACTACTTCCCGATAAAGTCTTTCATGTCGGGGAGTAGATAATAGTTAAATCAGGAGGATAAGGTGAGTGATGAATCAGTTAAAGGCCACAAACACCATCGACACTAAGGACTTGTGAGTTGGAGAATTGTCCTGATTAAATAAGACCGTTTTCGTCAGTTATCCTGGGCGTTTTTTCTCAATAACATTTGGTCACTGCCTCAGCAAGTTGGCATTGTAATCTCCATTTATGGTGTGGCTAGTCAATAAACACAATGCATTTTGCATCCAAAAAAACCTGAAGCCATCACCTTCCCTACCTTGACCTTCTTTGGAGCAGGTGAGGCGGAGTTTTTCCACAGCATGTATTTTCTATTTGCGTCTGGCTCAAATTGATGAACCCAACACTCACCATGAGTTAAGAAACAGCAGTTAATGCAGCAACCTACATGTGCAGGAATTAAACCCTTTTTTCTGTTGGTATTTGTTAATACTACGCGACCAAATTTTGTCAATTTTAAAGAAAAGTCGTTACAAGTTACATTTGAAGTCTTTTTTGAACAGACAAATGTCAGTTTACCTGGAAATAAACAAATGCAGTTATAAATAAGAAGAGGTGAAATTAATGCATGAAAGATTTCACAGCTCTAGAATGACTCCTCTATAGTCAGCTTATCACCTTTTCAGCCCACATTCGTACATTAAAATTTAATGAAAAGTGGTGACGTGCCCACACCCGGGGTGTTGAAACCACCGCTAGTCAGTTCGGGTCGTCAAATTTCTGACCAGCATGAGAGTGGTGGCCAATTTTGTCAAGCCTAGGTATTGTGTAACAATGTATTTAAAAGTTGTTTATAAAGACTTTCCTTTATTTTCAGAAATACACAGCCAAGCACTTTCTTTATTTTAACCATTTCTAGGAGTTAAAAAAACGGATTCCCACTCGAGAGGAAAAATACTGATTATTAAATAAGGATTTAAAAAGAAATTATGGCCAAGTGTTTGATTTCAAAAGTTTCTGCATTCAATCTATATTTTAGATATTAAAAACTGCGAACAAAAACCGTTTTATTGCCAGTCATAGTGTCACTTTTTTCCAGCAAAATGCGCTTATCATATGCAAAATATAAATGGATTGTTGAGTTCACTGGAGATTAATCACAAACAATTTTATTATCGTATGCGTCGTAAATGTTTTACGATAGCAATGCATTGAACATTGGAACAAAGGCGGAAGTCAGCGTTTAGAAATAATTGCAGTCATTATTGACAGATTACGGTTATTATATCGATATTGTGTATGATTTACCTGTAATAATCTGCTTCAGGCACAAACAAACACATAAACACCAACATATAGTACTACACAACCAAATCCAAAATTACCTCATATGGGGGGGATAGATCTATTTCAACCGACGAAAACTTGGTCAGTCTTATTCAACCCCAGTGTATAGACTGAGTTCGTGTTGGAATTAGAAATTTAACTTTGACAGCCGTCGAAAAATTGATACAGGATTTATCCATTTCGATGTTCCAGTCAGAGGAAATGTCCAAGACAGTGGTTAGGGAAGGGTGGTAGGTATTGGACTTAAAAGGAAGTGGCTTTATAAAATTAAACCCGGGTAATTAACCATATGACATTAAATCGGAGTTATATGAGGAATGTGGTGTTAATTGGAAACTAAAAGAGGGCTGACAAGCGAGATTTATAATATATATATATATATATATATATATATATATATATATATATATATATATATATTATGGAAAATAAAGCATAATATTTTTTTCTAAAAAATGCACATTACAACCAAAAACGTTTGCGGCACCTCTCTTTTTTTTTTCTTTTTAATATATATATATATATATATATATATATATATATATATATATATATATATATATATAAAAGGTTAGGATGCTATTTAAAAAAATATTATATATATATATACATATATAAACGACAAACGAACAAGAAAAGAATTGTTTTTGGAATGCGACTTATTCATTTAAGCTGTTCCTATTGCATCTTCTTTAGTTTATTTCCAAAAATTACGGCCATAAAGCCACTAAGCCGCAAGAGGCTTACGGCATGTGAGAAAATATGCGAAAAATACCAATATTAAGGAGAATGTGCAATAAAAGAACAAGAATTAAAACTGAAGATAACGATTGACATTGTAGTTTATTTTTAACTTCAAAGTTGACTCAGAAGCAAGGAAGTGGAAGGAGAATTGCAGAGGGAGAAATGCGAGAGAAGAAACTGTTAGCACATAAATAACGGTTACAGCTAGCCATTTCAAATATAAAATAATAAAAAAAACGTTTGCCGCCAAATTAATACTGACCTTACATTTATATATATATATATATATATATATATATATATATATATGTGTGTGTGTGTGTGTGTGTGCGCGCGCGCGTGTGAGTGTGTGTGTGTCTTTTTACAGCAAAAAAACAAAAATTACCACAACATGGGGATAGTCGATTTCAAGCTGTTCTGTATGTGGCTATCATTAGCCCCCAAGTGTATATCTCGGAGCATTGTTTTAAAATTGTTTTCAATGTCAGTCCTCCTCTGGTAGACGCTTTGTTAATGAGAAGGTGGTTGTGTTGACGACTGATGAAGGGCGTTAGGTATCTTATTCCGGGAAGCAGTCTGGGGTTGAAGTTTATTTATGGCTAAGGCCTTTCGTTGTTTGTATTTTAATATCAGTTCTTATTATGTGGCGTTTCTTATGCGAGTATGTTTTTCTGGGATTCACATCAAATGGTTTTTGTACTACAAGTGTCCAGTATTATTAATAAGCGATAGGGGATTTAAACTTAAACCTGATAAGATTAATGTAAATTAGTTGAATATAGATTGTGGTTAATACCAGAGCACCAATTGAAATAAATCATTCTGTCCATCACACTTATATGCGTACATATCTTCTTACATACATATATGTACATTTACCTGTCCATACATATATGTCACCATATGCACACATACACCCCCACATATATGCACATGTATTCTTATGTAATTTTGAATCTATTTCTATGTCTACATTTCTTGATTATTTCTCTCCGTTGATTTAATAGTTTGCATTGATCTTTATATTTTATTTTGCAAATTTTTTCTTCTAAACATAGCTTTCACCTATCCCTAAAACTATTGGCGGTGTTCACGAAACCTAGAATTTTCCAATTTATTTGAGGATTCAGACCCTTTTCCTTCAATTCACAAAAGAACTGTTTGGTGTTTTAATTTTGTATTGGTGAATGAGTGTCTATGTGTATTGATTCTCTTTTGAAATTCTCCTGCAGAAATGCCGATGTAAATATTATGGTTTGCCGTATTTTCTTTAGGGGTAATGGTTGCCTGGTATACCACCCTAGTGGATCTGCACTTGACCTCTACTGGGCTGTTTTCCTTAATTCTACACTTACAGGGGTTTTCCATTATAGATTTAGTTTTTTCCATGGAATTTACTTAAAATGTAATTGTTATGCAAATTAATAATTTGGAACATATTATCAGTGCAGGAGTAGCTAATTTTGATTGTCTTCCTGTTGAATATATTATTTAGAGGATGTTTTTGTTGAAGTATTTAGTAATTAAATTTAGGAAGTACTGTCCGATGTTATTACTTGACATTTTGCAGAAGGGGTGGTTGAACCAAATGATTTTTCTTTACCTATTTTTACATCCACGTTCCACTTTTAGTGTATCGGTATTACTCATAGTGGTCACTAAGACAGCTTATTTTTGGAACCACTTTTTTGGAATGCCTCTTCGTGTAGGTCTTTATTCTTATTAAAGATTTTTTTTATTAGACAATAGTTTACTAACTCTGGTGCAAATGGTAGTGGATTTTTGTCTTCGGATTGCATTGTGGTGGTTAGAACCGATATTAATATAATTGAGCGTTTCGTTCTCTTTGTGGTAAGGTCTAAACGTTTTACCATTAAGGTTAAGGTTGATATCTAGGTAGTCAACTATTTTAAGGTTAGCGGAAATCTCGATCTTCCACCCTAGGAATTTGAAGGCCCTGATAATTTTCTTTTGTAATTTCGCTGTTAGTGGACCATTACTATTAGGGATGAGGATGAGACCATCATCCTTATACAGTCCTATTAGTTCCGATTTTACGATTCTACTAAGCACATCTAAAATGTAAAAACATAATAGATCCGCAATTTTGGCTGAGTCATACGCTCCATTGGGGACATCGAATTCGTCATTGTGGCGCTTAGTCCAGCAGGAGTTATTCAGTGATAGCAGTGACTTTCTCGCCGTTAAGAGGATATTAGTTTCATCATCCGTTATTTCTATATAGTTCTTTGCAAAGTTGATACTATTGACCAGGAGGTCCCTAGGAACAGAAGTACCATCTATTTTCCCCAATACACTTTGTTTATTTTTCTTTTTAAATAATTTAGTTTATTAACCTCAATTTAGCTGTGCTTAATACAATTAATTTTTGTCTATTTATGGTAGTTATAAAGTTTTGTACCACTAAACATATCTTTATGCATATATATCTTTATACATATATATATATATATATATATATATATATATATATATATATATATATATATATTAGGTTGGTGCAAAAATAATATCGTTTTTTGACGTATTTTTTAACGTCAAAAAACGATATTATTTTTGCACCAACCTAATATATATATATATATATATATATATATATATATATATATATATATGTAGCGAAACTATATATAAACTTTAATATATCAAGAGCAATTTTAGACAAATCTGTGACAGAATGGAAAACGTTTTCCTGTGATACGTTTTGTCTAGTAAGACTAAAGTGATGTTTCCGTTGATGCGAATGCAAAGGGGGAGCTGAGAATTTAAAACTTAATTTTTGATTTAAATATAAGTTTCGTGATTATAGTCCAGCTGATTTAAATAAGTTTCTGTTTCTTTCTGTTTATGTTTTTATCACTTTTGTTATTAAATAATCCACGTTTGTTATAATAGAAGATCTGTCAGGAATGGTAAAATGCAGTGAGAACATGGACGCAAAATTATAAAAACTAAATGATATCATAGATTTCACTCATATATATATATATATATATATATATATATATATATATATATATATATATATATACACAGATATATCCAGCTGGTCAATCAGAAAAAGCGTTCCATTAGGATGGAGCAAAAACAGTATAATATTTAGAGGTAACAGTGTCTATCTTCTTCAATTACTTTATGGTACATTCATTCAAAAAAAATTCGAATTAATGCAGTTACTGATATAACAGACGTATTCTCTATTTATTCAATCGAAGTTAGCCGAGGACATGAAGGGGTAAAACAGGCAACATGAATACCCACTAGAGACGAAAATTATTTTGGAGTTTTTGAAATTCAATTTATCAGTGTGCTACCAGGTTTGTAAAAGAGGATACATTTATAAAGCAATTGTTAAGTTTGATGAAAATTGGTAGAAAGATCAACGAAAAATAAGAAAGAAACCTACAAAAATCGTAATTTTTCGCTATTTACGCGGGTTTTCACTATATGAGAGGACTTAAATGACTGTTAAACAATCAACTAATTGTTGGCTACAACTGAGAGAAGTTTGTATTAGATAGCTTGATAATTGAGGGAGATTTTAGTTATGTTGAAATCGATTTTCGTTTTTCAGGGTTTCCGCCAAACGCAGCGGCGTAGAAATAAAAATGCAGTATCGTTGAACCCGTCATTATGTAAGTAACATACATACCGAGTTTGAACGAAATCGGAGGGAAAAAAGTTGAATTTATCGATATTTGATCCGCTTTATGTATCATTGATTTTTTTAGATTATCGATATTTTACGCTCAGAACCTATCTCTTACATTGTAGAATGTATGTGCCAAGTTTCGTCATAATCGGTTGGGTGGATCTCCAGTGAAAAGGTATTACACAGACACAGACACATAGACATCCTCTCATATGCATCAAACAGTTAAAACCTCACCTAAACAAAATGGAAATCTCTACAAATATCCTTAAATGTCTATAATTGGTAACAGAAGCCATTGGTTTATACCAGCGGCTTCCAATACTTAATACTTCTCGAATTCACTCTTGCGTGGTCATGTGTGACGTCATGAACTGCGGTGCGATTTTCGCTTCTAGCGTCTTATATGCACGTGTTTATCGTTGCTTGAAAATCATCCATGTAAACAACAGCAGACTATCATCACTGTCTTGTCCGTATATTGTTTAGTATATTGTACAATAATTGACATCTTTGATAATGGCTTATGTAAGCCGAAAGCTTAGATTGGATCAAAAAATATGTATCAATATTGTGATTTTCTTTCTTCGTTTAATGATAATGTTATTAAGCTTATCAGACGTTATGAAAAGAATTTACATAAAATAAATAGACAATACTTCTCTATATTATTTAATGAAACATGTATGAATATATATATATATATATATATATATATATATATATATATATATATATATATATAATGAGAGAGAGAGAAAGAGAAAGAAAGTGGGAAAAATAGGAATCAATACTGCATAGTGATTGTCAGCAGTTTAATGTCTCAGTGTGATTTTGAGACTAGGTGTTGCTACTAAGTTAGCGGGCTGTAACCATTTGATGCGGATGTGATCTGAACCAATGCTGTGCTACCGCAGACAGTTCTGACCAGATATCTCTATTAGCAATCTCTAAATACGAATGCTCGCTTACTATGCTGTACAAGTTGTTCCTTAATTCCTTCTACAAAGTCACTTTACTACCACTGTAATATAAATTCCCTGTGCCTTTTCTATAAATATTTTCATGGTAATTATTCTGATGGCCTATACTCTTTGGTATAACGACTTCAAGGGCAGTAATAAATTGACAGCTATATCTCATCAATGTAACGTTGAAATGGCTAGCTGCAACTGTAAGTTCTATTCTAGCAGTTTCTTCTCTCGGTATTCTCGCTTGTGGAACTATATTCAAATCTCTTGCTTTCCTCTCCTTAATGGTTTGTTTTGTTTTGTTTTACGGCATATCAACACCTCAGTGGGTTATTTAAAGTCGACAAGATTTTTATTGCTGCTATTTTTTTTTTTTTTTTTTTTTTTTTTTTGTTTAAAAATATATTGCTGGTAATAAATTTTCTTCAAAAATTTATTGCTGCTAATATTTTTTACAAAAAGTATTGCTCGTATTAAAACATATTTTTACACGTTTTGACCCTAGTTTGGCGGTTAACTATTTACCCATAGCTTGAACCCTAACAGGTGATACTACTACTTGTAGGGATAGGAAGAGATGGCAATGGTTAACAAGATAAGAGTGTAGTGATCGGCTTCATAGAGTAGTGGTTCACAGGAAGAAGTTGTTTGTGGAACTTACTTATCACCAAAGGAATACGGAGAGAATGTGGTTGGTTTGCTACTATGCAAGTGGCATGACGGGTCTTAGCCGAGAAGGTTAAACTCGGCGGAATCAAGTAAAGAAGTTCTGCCGTGCACTTTCGGTGAAAGTAGCAACAGAGCAGCGAGTGGCTTGCCACGTTCCGCCTGGGAAAGAGAGGTCGAACGCTGGAAAATAATTCTTCACCAGCAAGGACACGGGGATATTTTTTAACTCTATCGAAGCTGGAAAGTGCGGTCCGGGCAGCCCCCGCCCAAAATATGAAAACAGTATTCCATTGTTGAGCTGATTAGGCTCTTGTAATGATAGAGGATAACACACGGAGTCAGGTACTTACCGGAACACTACAGACAGCTGGCCATTTTACCTGCATCTTTAGCGTTGGCTCGTATGTACGAGTTCCACCTGAGTCGAAGGCCCAATAAGTCTTTCAAGGCGCGCTACCACCCCGAAGAAACACCCATTCATCGTGAATGTGTGTAGTTCGGGGTACGATCGACGATGGGTAAATGTAAATAGTTTGAGTAATAATCATTTGCGATAAAAGAGATTCCTAAATATATTAAATAAAAATGGTTTAAATATTTCGTTTTGTGTTTGTGTATATCAACTGTGTTCCATTTATTTGTATTAATAAATTTGCGCGGATTTCATGTTCTTAACTTCGGCAACCTAAATTGAAAACTTTCCAATTGTAATTTCAATGGGAAACCATCATATGATGAAGATGAGAGAGTTTTCAATCTAAATCTTCACCTTTGCTGTCTGTTTCCACTCCGAACTTTAAACTTTGACAATGTTCGGGAATTGAACATATTCGAAGGGAAGTTAGTTTGCCGAAAATGCACTCAGTAAAATTACTGCTCGCCTCTCAGACACGTATTCGAATGCCTGTTCTGCTGACCTTCAATCATTACCTGTCAAATGTGGGAACTGCTTTCGTAAATTTTAAGTAAAGGGATGTTCAAAATTAACCCGGACCGCTTCGTCTGTTCTCCTCGGAGCGGGCGAGTAAGGTTGCATTTAGAGAATGAGGCTTTTAGCGATACGATGGATGATGAATGTGGAGTGACAAGTCAGCAGAGACTTGCAATACCAGTTTCTCTCAAAGTGCTCCATATGCTTTGAAAAGGTGTAAAGTCATAGAGAAATCCATGGAAAGAAGATTACTCGTGAAGTAATTTAGAAAAGATGGCGTTAAACTTTGTTTTTCTTGTGTTATTCGAACATTTAGGTGCGGCTAAAAACTTGGTTGCTAAAATGGAATGACAGAGAAACAGTTTTTATAATTGATTATATATTGGGATTGTGTTTTCTCTTTTCTTACTATTCACGACATGAAGGTTTATGTTTCTCCTTGTATTTCTTCTTTTTTTTTTCTTCCCCTTCTCATCTTTCCTTTTTTCGTTCTTGTTCTTTTTTTTTTCTTTCTCTTCTTCTAGGCTTTCTTTTTCTTCTTCTTTTCGTCCATCTTCTTCATCTTTTTGTACTTCTTGTTGCTGTCGCTGTTCTTCTTCCTCTTCTTCTTCCGGCACTTCTTTTTTCTTCCTTTTGTTCTCGTCTTTTTTCTTCTTCTTCTTTTCGTCCATCTTCTTCCTTTCGTACTTGTTGTTGTTGTTCTTCTTCTTCTGGTACTTCTTTTTTCTTCTTCTTTTCGTCCATCTTCTTCTTTTCGTAGTTGTTGTTGTTGTTGTTCTTCTTCTTCTTCTTCGTTGTCTTCTTCTTCTTCTTCTTCTTATTCTTATTCTTCTTCCGGTACTTCTTTTTCTTCCTCTTGTTCTTGTCTTTTTTGCTTCTTCTTCTTTTCGTCCATCTTCTTCTTTTCGTACTTGTTGTTGTTGTTGTTGTTGTTGTTGTTCTTCTTCTTCTTCTTCTTCTTCCTGTACTTCTTTTTTCTTCTTCTTCTTTTCGCCCTTCTTTTCGTCCTACTACTTCTCGACCTTCTTTTTCTTCTTCTTGTCATCCTTTTCTTCTTTTTTTCGTCTTTCTTCTTCTCATAGTTCTTTTTCCTTTCCTTTTCTTCCTTCTTCTTGCTCTTCTCCACCTCCTTTATTTTTGCTTCTTTTTTTCTTATAGTCCTCCTCCTTTTTCTCCTCTGCTTCCACCTTTTTCTCCGTCTTCTTTTTCACCTCTGCCTCCTCCTCCACCTCCTCTACCTCTTTCTTCTCCTTTGCCTCCTCCTTCTGCTTTTTCTTCTTCTTCAATGTTTTCCCTATTCTGCTAAACATTAAAAAAATCCCGTTTTTTTCTGTTTACCCTGCTTTTTTTCTTTCAGTATGTCCTGCGGGTGTTAAATTCACTACGTCGACTTTCCTCATCATGTATTCCAGAAACACCAACAGTTTTCATCATTCCACTGGAATGCCGAAAATTGTTGGTGTTTCACTTATTTCACGTCAAATCTCTTCTTCGCCTGTGAAAAGATTAGCAAGTCTTCATTGCTATGTGTAACACATTACCTAGCAGTACAAAACGTTTTTCTTAATTTCTAAAATTCTTTTGTCAGATAATACGTTGCCTAGTTTCTGGAAGAAATACTTTGTTCTTCCAACTGTAATGTATCTTTGAAGGTCTTCAAAATACTATCAAAATACAAGTATTTTGAAATTGAAATCTGAAGCATGTGGCACATGAAGACATGAATAATTGCAGTTGCGATTGGGGTCCAGGATTCGATTGGAAATAGTTATGATAGACTCATTTAAGGGGCCGCTGTTAGCCCAAGTCTTGAAGAAATACAAAATAAATTGCTCACCCAAGTACTTTTCACACCTTAGGAAGGGCTGGATCTATGTAAAATACGGGATCTTAGATTTACTTATTTTTATTTTACTTTCTTTAAAAAAAATGATGGCATTTCTGACTTTAGCTCTCTGAAATGAGTATACAACAGAAATCAAAAGAAAATAATAATAATAATAATAATAATAATAATAATACAGACCCGATTACGAAGGTAGGACTTGTAACAATTTAATGGACTACTCAATGCACACAGATAGAACAATCAAAGCTAACCGTCCATACATTGTTATTAGAAACCGCAAACAAACAAAAAAACAGCTTCCTTATTGACATGTCAGTCCCTGCAGATTGCAATATATCTTTGAAGATATTCAAAAAGCTATCAAAATACAAAGACCTTGAAATCGAAATTTCAAAAATGTGACACAAGGGAACATCAACAATCCCTGTTGTAGTTGGAGCCATCGGATTTTTTGGAAAAGATTCCAGTACATTCATTGAAGGGATTCCTGGAAGCCATTGCCTTAGAGAAATACAAAAAAATTTCTCATTTTCACGTATACAGCCCACACCTTACGAAAGGCTTTATCTATGTAAATATGTGTGTGTGTGTGCGTGTGTGTTTTTAATTGGTCAGTAGAAAATGTCATGATGCCATTTCTGTCCTTTGGTTTCTGAAAGGGACCCGGAAAGAAATGTGTACACACCAGAAATCAAAGGAAATAAAATAAAAACAATAATAATAATAATGTTATTATACCAATCAAAAGTGACCAATGGATTATTGTTATCATTGTCCTTGCTACTGTCGTTGCAATCACTGCTATTATTGTGTTATTTATCTACATATTATATAATTGGTATTTACTGGTATAATTTAATAATAGAATTCAATAATAACAATAATAATAATAGTATATTTGAAGATATTCAAAAAGCTGTCAAAATACAAGGACCTTGAAATAGAAATTTCGAAAATGTGGCATATGGGAACATCAACAATCCCTGTTGTAGTTGGAGCTCTAAGACTGGTTGGAAAAGATTGCAGTAGACTAATTGAAGGGATTGCTGGAAGTCCATGCCTCAAGGAGATACAAAAAATTGTTCTGACAAGTACAGCCCACACCTTACGCAGGGATTTATCTATGTAATTTTTTTTTTGTGTATCAGTGGAAGGTGTCATGATGCCATTTCTAACCTTAGGTCCCTGGGCGGGACCCGGAAAGAAATGTGTAAACGCCAGAAATCAAAGAAAATAATAATAATAATAATAATAATAATAATAATAATAATTTTTAATATATGTATATGTGTACATATAATAATAATAATAATAATAATAACGGTGCCTCCTTATTGATATGGTAGTCCCTGCTGACTGTAATGTATCTTTGAAGATATTCAAAAAGCTGTCAAAATACAAGGACCTTGAAATAGAAGTCTCGAAAATGTGGCATATGGGAACATCAACAATCCCTCTTGTAGTTGCAGCCCTAGGACTGGTTGGAAAAGATTGCAGTAGACTAATTGCAGGGATTCCTGGAAGCCCATGCCTCAAGGAGATACAAAAAATTGTTCTGACAAGTACAGCCCACACTTTACGAAAGGCTCTATCTATGTAATTTTTATTTATTTATTTATTTATTTTTTTTATTTATTTATTTATTTATTTTTTTTTTTTCTGTCAGTGAAAAGTGTCATGATGCCATTTCTAACCTTAGGTCCATGTGTGGGACCCGGAAAGAAATGTGTAAACGCCAGAAACCAAAGAAAATAAAATTAATAATAATAATAATAGTCGCAGTAGTGATGATGGTGGTGATAGTGACTTATCAGTTAATTTTGAATGGTCTATTGGTATTTATTTGTTTATTAGTAATTTATACACAATTTTTATTTTATAAGCCATACAATGCAAACACTTATAATAAACTTTAATTTAAATATTATTAGTAACTATATATTAATTGTATTTATGAGTAAAATATATTCGTGCAATAACAGGATTAAGGAGATTTGAATATATTTCCATATTATTGAACATAAAAGAGAAACGAGGAAAAGGTAACAGAAAAGAACTTGAAAATCAAAGTTATGTCGGAGTCTCGTAAAGCACGTCGTGTCTACTTGAGATTCAAACGCTTATAAATTAAGATTTTAAAGTTGTTGTTAATAATAGAAATAATAAAAGAAAAGTAAAAGAATAGGATATAGCAGGAGCAGGCCTCGTCCCCTGGACGTGATGGTCCACCATAATATGAATATACTCTAACCCCCACGTATGTGTAAATACGAACTAAGTATAATACTGATTCAACAGAAAATATTGCTAAACCGTATCGGTGGCCACGCGAGTCAACAAGGACTGCGATCTCCAATGAGGAACTACACTGGGATTGAAAAGTCCGCAACTCGAACAAACTCTACCCAACGAGAACTAGAGGAAGACCCCACCGAGGAAAATCTTTACAGAGACCTACTATATTCATGAAAAGAAAATCCCACAAATTAACAATAATTAAAGGTCTATGGAAAAGTATATTAAAGTAATGATAGCATTTTACACTCCAACGATATCTCCAACAACGACCAAAGCCGCCTATAATATCTCGCGAGAAAAATCTTTTAAACATCGATGCCAACAAAGTAACCAATGTCAGGCCTGATATCATCAGAAAAAAAAAGATTATCTGTCATAGAACTTGAAAGCATCCGAGAAAACATCAAAAATAGATTAAACGTTAATATCGAGGGGCTAAATGCCAACAACTCAGTGGAGACACATGCAGAGGAACAAATAGAAACCAGTTGAAATAATCCCTCTGGGGCACACAAGACAACAAATGAACATTGTGGCGAATATGAGACGAAAGAGAGATGACAAAAAAACATCCGATATAAATGGGAGAATATAAAGAAAATATATTTTGTAGAAAGGTCAACAATTCCAAAAGTAAGAAAGAAAGAACCGTCAAGCGAAGGAAACCATCATACTCGCTAACCAAACAATTAGAAAAATAATGGACGAAATGAAAAGATCGATGAACCTGACCGAACTTAATCATCATATATGCACGACATGGGTAAGGATCGCAGAAAAAAGGTGAAAAAGTAAAAACACAACTTAAAAGAAAAAGAAAAATGCCACTCTAGAAAAAAATAGTAACCAAAATAAATAAAATAGGAGGACAATTGTCACTTCTAAGGAAAGTAGACAAGGGCACCAAAATGACAGAAAAGAAAGAATACAAATAAAACGAAGCCTTTACATACAGAATAAGACTGATGTATCAAACGTTAAAGAGAAGCTGAAACAACACATTCAAGCGAAGACAGAGAATCAGGCGTTATGAAAAAAGAAATATGACTATATCCACTGAGACAGGCTAATTCAAACTGTCAGGGAAATAACAGCCAACAGACCTGATAAATATCATAAAAGACAAGAATTTCAGGAAGTGAATGCTTATTGATATAGCAGTACAAGCTGAGAGAAACACCTTCATAAAAATTAATTAGAAAGTGTCCAAATGCAAAGACCTGGAGATCGAAATTAACAGGATGTGGGAAATGAAGACTGAGACTGTACCAATAGTAATCGGAGTTCGTGAGAAAAGGAGCGGGTAATTGTACTAACATCAACATACAAGTTGCCCAGATCGCCCTACGAGGAACATCCCATATACTAAAAAAAAGCTTCTGTAGAGCCTAAGGACCATAGTTCAGCTCTGTAGAATAAAAAGCAGGAAACATAACATATACAAGTAATAATAATAATAATAATAATAATAATAATAATAATAATAATAATAATAATTCTTTCTAAATAGAAATTATCAAGCATATATGCTGAAAAATTTGTTAACCCGATATGCAGATTATGGGATAAATATCCAGAAACTACTGACAATCTTGTATAATTTTGCACGGCATTGGCACCCGTTGAATATAAAACCCGGTATAACAGAGTCGGCCAATATCTTCACTGGAAGATATTCAACATTTATGCAAAGGAAGCTGCAAGAAACTGTTATGAGCATCACCCAAACACGATTACAGAGATAGTTCCTGGAACAATTCTAAAGACACAGAAACAGAGCAATCGATGCTAATCACCCAGACTTCGTGATCAAAGATCACAAAAACAGAATATTCTTTCTTATTGGCACGGCAGTCCCTGCAGATAATGTATCTTGATATAATTTTGTATCTTTGAAGATCATTAAAAGAAATATCAAAATACAAGGATCTTGAAGTGGTAATCTAAAAAATGTGGCATATGACGTCAATAATTCCAGTTGTAATTGGAGCCAACAGATTGATTGAAAAAGGTTCCGATAGAATCATTGAAGCCCATGCCTTAAAGAAATGCAAAATTTGTACTCACAGGTACGGCTCACACATTACAAAGAGTTCTGTCTATGTAAAATATGGGTAATCTTGTTTTCTTTTTTTTTTGCTTGTTTTTTGTTTTGTTTTTTTTTCAAATATGATCACTGTTAAATCTTATGAAGCCATTTTGACCTTAGGTATCGGGTTGGGATCTGAACGAAAACAGAAACTCAAGGAAATAATAATAATAATAATAATAATAATAATAATAATAATAATAATAATAATAATACTCGGTTACAGAGTTAGGACCTTCTTATGGTCCAAGTTACTTCTACCACGGTGATGGTTCAAGGTTAGAACCAATGAAAGAATAACACGAACACAGGTGTAGAATACAAAGATATATTACAACAGAAATATAATACAAAGAAGTAGAAGTATTAGTAATGACTATCAGATTTGGTTAGAGTGAACTATGTTGTCTCGAAAAGTATCACTATTCCAATGTCCTTACAATATGCTCTCAATTATCTCTCCTCGTCTTACAATCTCCTCATATCTCTTGAGAGGCGCAGTATTTATAATGTCAGGAATAGTCAATTATTATTATGGGTAAGTTCCCATAACAGACCTATAACAATTTTATGGGACTTCACAATACAAACAGACAGAACAATTAAAGCTAATCGCCGAGACATTGTTATTAGAGATCGCCAACAAAAAGTGCCTCCTTATTGATATGGCAGTCCCTGCAGACTGCAATGTATTTTTGAAGATCTTCAAAAAACTATCAAATTAGAAAGAACTTGATATCAAAATCTCAGAAATGTGGCACATGGGACAGTAGTTGGAAACTTAGATTGGTTGGAAAAGTCGACTCTTTGTAGGGATTCCTGGAATCCCATACCTTAAAGAGACAAAACAAATTTCTTCTCCCGAGTACAGCCCATAACTAAAGAAGGGCTTTATTTTCTGTAAAATATGTTTGTTGTTGTTGTTATTTTTTAATTGCTCAATGGAAAATGTCATGATACCATTTCCGACTTTAGTTCTCTGGGAGAAGGAGATGTCCTGGTGTTATCGGACTGGCGGGTTCGATCCTAGCGTGTGGCATCTTTGTAAAGTATCTGAAAACCATACCACGGGTTAACACAAGACTTCTGAGTGAAACTGGATATACGAAAACCTTGGATTCATCGATCTAGGACAAAGTCACAAGTCATCGTGGCCGAAGTGCTTGAACGTGCTGGTCTTGTTCCAATTATTGATCACGCTAGATAACAGGTTTTCTCAGAAACAATAACTAAGGTCTGCTCATTATAAACCACATGTGGCCTCTGTGGGTTTTAAATAAAAACAAATGCGCCTGAGCAAGTATCTGCAATAGGGATTGGCTAGCCGCCCCCGTTACAAAATAATATTATAACGTATTCCCATGCAAATACCTCAACAGTGCCATCTGTGCAGATCTACCTTTTCCAAAATCCCGTTTTGCGAATGGGGATTAACTCAACAGAGAGTTCGACAAGCACGAAGTGCGAGAAAAGAAAGCGTTAGCATGGAACATACAGGTACTTCGAGCCATTTCATCTACAACAGAAAACACAAAACACGTCAGAATTTAAAGGTAACACCTGGAATTCGAAGCTTTCATTAAAAATTGCATATTTTCTTTAACATCGATGTCTCATGAGAATTTTCTTTGTTGATCTATTAACAAGAAAGACCTCTTTATATCGCCTTTTGCTCTTCTTCTTTTGGTTTTCATATGCAGCAGTTAATTTTTACACACTATAATCAAGACAAATGAGCGCGTTGTCGAATGATTAGAACGTTAACATTTCAACCATACGATCCAGGTTCGACTCTCGTCATGGTCGATTACTTAAAGAGCTAATATCTTGATACTAGTCACCTATCTGAACAATTCCAATGTCCAATATTCTAAAAAAAAAATAAATTGTGCTAGAATACCATATCGCCGATGCGTTGTAACTCAAACTGGGTAGACGAAATCCTGCGGAAAGTGTCGAGAGTTGTGCAAGGACGAAGTTACAAGTCATTGTGGCAGAGAGTTTGAGTGAACTTAACCTGTTCAGCTGTTGATCACGCTTGATTGTAATCGACCACCCTCTCACTCACTCAGAGATAAGCAAGCTCCTCAGTGGATATTGAAGAAACACAAATGTGCCTGTGAAGGCGTCTGCAACAGGGATTAGCATAACACCCTAACACTTGGATACACGGAAACAAGCAACCAGTCATTATTATCATACTTAATAGATTTTCATTTAAATTATGTTAAATAAAAAATTGTTAAATTTATTTTTTAACCAAATTATAAATGTGCGAATAAATGTATTTCTGGCTAAATTTCTGCGGTGAAGAGTTACCATTGATTACACTATTAGATTCGGACTATTGTCCTTTGGAGTTGTCATCCCAATGTTTCACTCTGGCCTTCCTCAAGTGTATATCAATATTAGCAACCTGCAGAGAATATCGAACAGAACCCTTTATTCAATCAGCAGGAGTACGCTGTTCTCATTCGAATGCTTATATCTAGAAATATTGTCTAGTTCTTATTCTATTCTATTTAATACTGTTCAGCTATTGCTCGTCCCGTTTCCACTGAGTGCAAGCACACGCTGCCCTACTCAGAGAATACAATTGCTACAACAACAACAACAAATATAAATATATAAATTGCGTGTGTATTATACGCATGATTATATATGAATGCCTTCGTGTACGAGCGTAACGCCACATTTTAACTCACATATGCTGTGATACATATTTTTCAGGTTTCAGGTAATACCATCTGGATATGGTGAAATCAGTACGAAAAAGGTACAACCATTATAGTGATGTCCAAGTGTAGCTTAGATGTGGCACAAGGTCGAAAGTATGGAGCACCGATTGAGGATCGAACTCACTACTCAGTCATCATTGTTCTAACAAGAAAAGCTTGCTAACCATTACACTGCTTTGAGGTACTCTAGGTACCACCATTATATGTTTTTAATTGGTTTATCTCTTTTCCACTTTCATGGATTTTTATTTAATGCACCGCCTTTCCACTCGCATATTACACTGAGTCTTCGTCGACTTTTAACTGATGCACTTCTTCGCTCTCAAATTGCAGTACATCTTTTTCGGTTATAATTGATGTACCTCTTTTCCACTCTCAAATTATTGTGTATCTTCGTCGGTTTTAATTGATGTACCTCTTTTCCACTCTCAAATTATTGTGTATCTTCGTCGGTTTTAATTGATGTACTTCTTTTCCACTCTCAAATTATTGTGTATCTCCGTCTGTTTTAATTGATGTACCTCTTTTCCACTCTCAAATTATTGTGTATCTTCGTCTGTTTTAATTGATGTACCTCTTTTCCACGCTCAAATTATTGTGTATCTTCGTCTGTTTTAATTGATGTACCTCTTTTCCACTCTCAAATTATTGTGTATCTTCGTCGGTTTTAATTGATGTACTTCTTTTCCACTCTCAAATTATTGTGTATCTTCGTCTGTTTTAATTGATGTACCTCTTTTCCACTCTCAAATTATTGTGTATCTTCGTCTGTTTTAATTGATGTACCTCTTTTCCACGCTCAAATTATTGTGTATCTTCGTCTGTTTTAATTGATGTACCTCTTTTCCACTCTCAAATTATTGTGTATCTTCGTCGGTTTTAATTGATGTACTTCTTTTCCACTCTCAAATTATTGTGTATCTTCGTCTGTTTTAATTGATGTACCTCTTTTCCACGCTCAAATTATTGTGTATCTTCGTCGGTTTTAATTGATATACCTCTTTTCCACGCTCAGATTAGTGTCTCTTTGTCAGTTTTTCATTGATGTGCGTATTGAATTACTACTGAATTTTTATGATTTGTTTATTTACAGTTGGTCTTTGCTGTTTTTCGGTTGCATTGAATTTGTAACGTTCTTTAATAGCTGTGATGATATTGTGCACCAAAATTCCTTAGGAAGTTTTGTCGACCATTATTGCTTTTGCTTTCAGTCATTTTTTATCGATGTTCTACTTGGCGATGTTCTACATTGCCGCGCATCTTTATAGATTTCTTTATTCTTCTTGTGTCAGGTCAGTCTGCGAGAAATACTGGATGCATATAACCAAACCATCCACAACTTAGCCGGCTCCTCCACCGGGTTTTCTATGGGTTGCTAAACATACAACAGAATTAAAAACATAATCTGTCGAAGGGTGGATGAACCTTACTGTATGGTCAACGGCCGTCTAACACAATGGAGTATACTGGGTTCTAGGGCGGTGATAACACGACATCGCTAGCCGGAGTGCTTCCTAAACTGGCCAGATTGGAGGAATTCCATCGATGAATTCAACAGTCATCTGTCTTTGACCAAAAAGAGCCTTCGTGTTGGAGGACGAAAGATGTGGTTTGACTTCGAGTGCGATGGACGATGCCGTGTCTAGTTACCCAAGATACGCTAACCCCGAATGAATACGTCTCTGGCTTCCAGCCCACATGTGTGCAGTGAACCGTTCAGGTGCTCAGCTGCCAAATGACCGTGCGGCCACATTCGGTTATGGGACCGATGATGATTTGCAGCGAATCGTTGCCCTCTTTCTACCTAAATAAACCAACGTTTGATTCTATCGAAGCTATGTTGCTTTTTTATACTTATTTGTACAGCTAATAGCATTTGTGGGCAATAAATATCAACTGTAAGATAAACTAAATAAAAATTAATAATAAAAATACTACTTTGCATTGTGGAGACAAAAACATTGTAAAGAACAACCCTTTTTTATTACAAAAGCGATTAGTTCTTTTATTTAAAAAGAGTAGTTAACAAGAATTCCTTCTAGGCTAACTTGTTAAAAATAATTATTTCATTACAGTTATTAGAAGGACATGTAATAGCTTACTAGCGTAATGTATTGCTTGAAAGGACTGTACATGAATGTTGACACATGTTCGATAAGCCAAATAAGTCGTAATTCATGTTGAACGTTATTCAATGCTATCATCAAATGCATAACTTCAAAATTGTTTTATATAAGTTGAGGCTTTAGGTTTTAACATAAAAATCACTTCAAGCAACTTCATCACGATAAAATTCATTTATGATTATCAATAAGAAAGACAGCCTGAAAAGCGAACTATGAATTGGAGATATCAGCGTCAGAAAAGCAAGAAATTTAAATAACGGGGAAGTGTTTTGACAAATGCTGAAAAATGTAGCACCGAAATCCGAAGCACTCTCTGGACCAGTAAAAGAGTGTTGGATTGCTATATTTTAATCCTATTCTTTCATTCTAATTCCAAACGCCTTATTGTTCTTACGCCAATTATGGTTTGAATTCGGCCCTGCCACTGTTGAATTCAAAACATGACTCTTCCTTCAACATTTGTCTGTATTCCTCAGATGGGGTATTGTAACTATTTACATTATTCTAACTGTTGTCCTCATATTTATTCTCATATTAACGACATTTTGGCCTTTGTACTCTCCGACCTTCTTCAGGTGATATACGTTGGTTAAAGTAATCCAAAAGAGACTTAACCAAAAGAGTTCTGATTTCCATATGTGGCCACGGCAAAAGTGAACGAAAAAACTTGATTAGTTGAATTATTAAGGTGAATTAACTGAAAAATGAGATATCCAGAAAATACATGACACGTGTAAATAGAATAATTTACCCCCGTGGACTAAATAAAGTGGTCGGTTCGAAATTCAAACATATATCAACTGAAGAAGGTCGGAGCGTACAACGGTTGAGACGTCGTGAATATGAGAACAAAAGTCCAAACAATTTAAATTGTGTAAATGACTCTTTCTTACTCCTACAGTTGTGTTTCCTTTGTTTATTTGATGACTTAAAATCTTTCGTCAAATCTAAACTGCTACATATTAAAAGTTTACTATCGCTTTCCACGTGGTGTTTTAATTCTGCAAAAGATATTGATTAAATTCGTTTCATTCATTATTTAATCTTTTTTCTTTTTGTCGTCAAAACAACTCGTTTCTTACAGTCACCAACTTCTTTAACCGAAGTATTGCAAAGAAATAACGAAAGCCATATTTTCATATTATTTTTTAATAGTAAGGTTCAACCTTCACAAAGCCCAGTGGTCACTCAACGTAGAGGCAGGTCCTAGCTATGAAGGTTATCCCTGGCGGAACAAAGAAACGTAGCTCGTCCGAACACTTTCCATTACTTTCTTTACTAAATGGAATGATTTATCTATCTCTTTCATGTTTGGGTAGCAACCCTTCTTTTATACATCTTCTGTTGAATATGAAGGATAAGAAAAATGCTATAGGCATTTTTATTGTTTTCTAGTTTCTTACAGTTTCTCACTTATGAGGAAGAAGAGCCCGCAGAAAATGTCCGTAGATATTATTAACTCAGTTGTTTAGGGCTAAGTTATTAACCATTTTCAGAGTTTTAATGCAGGATGCCAAGCGATCAGGCAGATTTTGTTAATGACTTAACCGGCTGAAATTGAAAACTTGACATTTTAGGAAGTCAAAGAAATAATATTGAGAAATATTCTACCAAAAAAGATTGCTCATAGCCGGACGAACCAAATTCTTAGCATTAAAACAAGAATTTGGGGAGTCTATAAGAAAATATCTAAGAAGGTTAAGAGATCCCAGCAGATATTTTAAATTTTTATGAACTAGGACAACAAGCAATAAGCACAGAGGAAGAATTAATTCAACTCCGATTGGTAGAAGGACTGTACAACACCTCTCATAGAGTAAAATTTTAGAGCGGTCACAGAGAAACGAAATGAATTTAGAAGCTTGTATTGACTTCATACAACAAAAGGTGCTAATTGAAAAATTTAATAGAAACGAAAACCCCTGGACACATGTACGATAAAAAGAAGTATGATAAAATGCAGATATTGCAACTATAAAGATGAATCAAAGAGGGAAAAAATGTCCAGCATGGGGACAGACATGTAATAATTTCAAAAAGAAAAATCATTTTCGAGTCGTATGTAGATGGCAAGATACCAATGTAAAAACTGTCGAAATAATACACGACTATATAAAAAGTCAAACTATCTTTTTTTTCAATAGAAAAGAGAAACAAAAAGAACACCTTCACGAATATTAAATAAAAAGGTGTAGACTTAAAAATGCAAGTTTACACTGGAAGCGAAGTGACTGTTATACCGAAGAATTTTGGGGAACAAATATCAAAGTCAAAATTAAAGAAAAGCTTAGTATGATTAATACAGTTTGATGGAACGTGTACAAAAATATTAGCGCTTTTGAAACAAAAAACAGATTTAAAACCGTCACTGTTATAGTCATAGACTGTATACAAAGTCACGGTTTAGTAGGACCTGATTTGTAAATATTAATAGCACATGTTTACTTAATGATATGAATACAGGAAACCCCGAAACTGGGACATTAAAAAATTATAAAGCGAGCCTTAAGTTAAAAAGAAATATCAATCACTCATATTTTGAAAGCCGTAGGCTTCCCATTCATAGAAAACCAAAATAGTTGATAAGCTGCGAAAAATGGTGTAAGAAGGAATTCTTCATTATGTAGAACCTGGAGGCAGCAAATGGACATCGCCTATTGTGGTTTTAAGAAAACTTGATGGTAATTTTAGAATATGCAGAGATTACAAAGTAGGCATAAATCATAAGATTTGTTTGGATTCCTATCCTATTCCAAACATGGAAAACATATTACATTCTCTGGCAGGAATTAAATATTTTACGAAAATTGATTTAAAAAATCCGTACCACTAAATTCAAATAGATTACGAAATCACAACAGTAAACTACCCCATAGGCTTACTTAAATTACTCTGCTTACCATCTGGAATAAAGACAGCCGGCTCGATTTTTCAAATAGCTATGGAAATTTTGTTAGCGGAGAGAGTGGAAAATCTGATAATTTATCAGGACGATATATGTTTAGGTGTGGCTACTGAAGAAGAACTGAAACAAAAAAATAATTTGTAATGGATGAAGTTGAAGAAGACAAGAATGACGATAAGCGAAGACAGGTGTATATTTAATTGCAAAGAATTAACATTCTTGGGTTACCAAATTTCAGAAAACGGTACTTGGCCGGCCCCGACGTTAATATAAAATTATTAAATGTATCTTCTTCAACTAATAAAAAAGAATTGCAATCTTCTCGGATTACCGAATTTTTATAGCAAACCAACAGCATGGCCCGGCGTTGCCCGTGCTTGATTCAAAAATCGTACGACTCATACAGCAATCGCTATCACTCGACTTAAAATATTTTTGCCCTTCCTTGCTTTTAAAGGAGTGCCCTTTGCCGTGCTGATGTTGCTACATGCCTTACTTCTTGCCTATATCACACTGCGAATTTTTTTCTAAGCGCTATACTAAACATTAAATCTGTTACGAAAAAAGAACTAAACAAAATGAACACAAAACGATCAGCTTTAAAAAAAAGGACTCGTAAATGGAAAAACCGTATGAAAAAGAATGTTAACAACAAATACTTTTTCACACCCAACCCAGTTCTGTGGAATCAGAATCAACGTTGAGTTTAAGCAAGCGAATGAGCCAATTGGAGTAAAGTGCCATGTAGATTTAAATTTTTCCCACTTGTGACGATTATCTTTTTGTGCATGCTAGTTAACATTCGTGTCAGTGAGCTGTTGGCTCTCACGCTGGCCAATAGAATCTTCCTGCCTATTCGTGGCAGCCAGCTATAGGTTCTCACTCTGGCCAGTAGAAAATGGCCACAAACTACATGAAAACTGCCGTAGAAGCATAAAAATATATTATTTCTTCTATCGCTGGGAGTTGGGAAATCAAAGTCAGTCTTGGCCTTCCCGCTAACTTGGAGCATGTGCATGTAAATTTTGGTGCAAATCCGTCGAAAATTGCGGCCGTGCATTCGTTACACACACACACACATCCTGCCTTTTATAGATAGAGATTCTTGTCAAAATATTCTGAATGAATTGAAGAGTTTTCTGAGTTGCTAAAGAAGAATAAAGAGTTTGAATGGATTAGTACACACTAAACAGCCTTCATTAAATTAAAAGGAAGGAAGGACACCCCTGGTGTATGTTTCATGAACATTGAAACCAGCTGAATTGAATTACTCTAATATTGAAAAGGAAGCACTTGCGATTGTATGGAGTATGGCCAGAGCAAGACAAATTTTATTTGGAAAAAGATTTTTGTTGAGAGACGATCATAAGCCCTTAGAATTTATATTCCAGCTTAGGAAGGAATTGCAGAAAACTACATCATCCTCGATATTAAGATGAAAAGAAAAGATTGAAACCTTCCTACCAAGATTATTATTGAGTTACAGAACGATGTCAAATGCTGACAGATAAGAGATCCCATCTGCATTAATGGGCAGAGTGATTAGTTTGTTTTACGGCATATCAACCTCAATGGGTTAATTTTATTGCCGGTAATATTTTGTTTGGGGAAAAAATCTGTTTCTGGTAATATTTTTCTCTCAAAATTGTATTGCTGTATTTTTTTTTCAAAAAACTATTGCTGGTAATAGTTAATAGCTGGGACCCTAACAGGTACTACCACCCCGGGTCAGGGTGGACCTGGGAAGACCAGCAATTAAGAGGTGGTTCCACGCTCCTCGAAACCTCCTAAGCAGAGGCCTTGCTGCTGGACGTAGTTTATCGTCTTACCCAGGACGCGGGTGTAGTTTAATGTCATACCCAGAACGAGTAGACCAGTTAGGAGATAACCAAAGTTACGAGTAAGTTCAAAGAGAAGCTAGTTTGAATGGCTATACAGATGAACAAGAAAGCAGGGCAGAGGAATCAGTGGACGATCAAAGTTCTTCGGAAGACTCTGAGTACAAAACATGGAACACTGAAAATAAACTAGATCAAGGTTTCTCATATAGGAAAATACTTGAGAAAGTGTGGGATTTAGGAGAAGCCGTAGATCCACGCAGGGCATGAAACTCAAAAGATTCAGGGAGATGTAATGGGATTGGTTTAGCTAATAGGTAATTATTAGGTTGGTGTAAAAATAATGACGTAATAATGTCGTTTTTTGACGTTTACAAATACGTCAAAACACGACATTATTACGTCCTTATTTTTGCACCAAACTAATAGAATAAAGAGAGCTATAACTCTAGCTCACGGGCAACTATGAATCAGTGTACGTAGAATATCTACAGCTACTAAGTCTGATCATCATAACATTATCTAATCATTTATCAGTATTAACCCTTTGTTTTCCCTTTCTAAGTGGCCCTTCGTTACAACCTTTCACGTGATGAGAAATTACCCATTTAAAATCAGTATTTTCGACCTTGACTTTTATCTGAAATTGTTCAAGTGACAGAATATCAACTAAGAAATTTATCTTACCAGCCTTCATGGCAGATCATGAATTTATCATCAGTGGTTCATTCATAACAAGGGGAAAACTATTAAAAGAGGAAAACAAAACTATTAAAAATGAGTACAATGATGTCATCGATGTAATGGATGCACCACTATATCAATGACATCATTATACACATTTATAAAATAAACTCTCTACGTCTGAACCATTTTCGAGAAACGGTATTAGCCAATTTTATATTAGGGCTAGATTCTATGTGTCCATGGAAAATAAAAAAAAAACAACAACTCAGCAAACTATTAAGAATCAGGAAAATGTCTTTAAAAACAAAAAAATATAGTGCTGGTCTTATATCATTTCTCCTATACGTCAGCGAATGATGGAATATTTCCCCACAGGAAACCTTGAGGTAACGGAAATCTGGTTCTACAGAAAGATGCTAAAATACCGTGGATAGAGAAATGTGAGATCTTAATCCGCAACTGGGCTGAATCGGTTTCTTAATCAGAGCCGTTGAAAAGCTATCAACTAAGGTGGAATTTAATCTCATCAATCATCATACTGAGCATGAAGCTGTCATCAGTGATCCATTAAGAACAGGAAAGAAACATTACATTTTCCATTCATTATGTCGATGAAACCATGAATTATGAAATATCGATGAAGAATTATTTAAAAAAAAAAATAAACACTTGTTGTCTGGACAATGTGAGAAAAAGTATTTAGCCAATTTAATATGCGTGATAATGTTAATAATGAAAGCGTATATGTGAATGTATCTGCAGTAATTGTAGCAGTTTGCTTCTTCTTCTTCTTCTTCTTCTTCTTCTATGTGTCATGTCCTAAAGAGAGAAGTAACACAGAAGAAGAAGAAGAAGAGGCCCCCATTATCTAAAGGAAGAACTTACACTGAGCACACGCCCGAAAACCGTAATGTTTACTTATTTCCACTAAAAGGAAGTTCTAAATATATCTGTCTATATTTCTGAGATGAGGTATTATGTACACTATTTAGATTATTCGAACTATTGTCCTAATCTTTGTCGCCATATTTATTTGTTGAGATGTTGAGTTTGCGCGTGCGTGTATTGAAATAAGGACAAACACATACGTAGGGAAAAATACTGGTATATTCGAAGAGGTATTTACAACAGAGAGATTAGTAGTCAAACGAACGCAGGTTAGTCAGTAACAATCAGAAAGAGAATATGGTCCAACTGTATCTTCCGGTAGAGAGACGGAAGTGTGATAGTCACCTGATCTCCCCAGAACTCTATAGAACTGTCCTATTAATAGTAGAGAGATCAGTCCATTCTGATGAGAAGGTGGGTGCGCCCCAACATTATTACAACGTTTCGGCCGTTGTACGCTCCAGCCTTCTTCAAGGACACATGCCACAGTGGATAAAGGCGTTTGTTAGATCCAGTGACAGGACCCAAAGGGTGTGAGTTCAATACCCGGTTAAGGCAGTGGAGAACTTTCAGAGGGAAATTAACAGGAGATAACTGATAACTGACATCCATTAAACATGGAACGTGGAAGTAGAACAGTCTACCCCAGTGAGCGAAATAAAGGGTTCAGTTCGACATTCCAACCACCTGAAGAAGGCTGGAGCATACAACGGCCGAAACATTGTGATAAATATGGCAACAAAGATGAGGACAATAGTCCGAATAATGTAAATAGTGTACATAATACATCATCTCAGAAATATAGACAGATACTGAAAGGCCGAAACGTTATAATAAATATGGTGACAAAGATGAGGACAATAGTCCGAATAATGAAAATAGTATACATATCATAAGTAAACAAAAGAATAATATACGCATTAATAGTAAACGAGAAAGAATTCTTTATGGAACTGCTGATAAAATAACTGAAATTTTACCCCATATAACAAATGTAAACAAAATATATTGGGTAAAAACAACGAACAAATGCGAATATATGAAAACAAAAAGTCTAAAAAACTAAAAAAAAACTGGGAATGTATTAAATATTCTTTTTCCCGTAAAGAAAATTTAAAACATCCTTTCGATTTTAAAAACGCTAGAAACGCTAGCGAATTTTATATTTGGTCTGGGTGTTATGTGTTTATTGGTCATTAAACAAAAGTTCATTATTTTTATAATTAAGGAAAACTTTATTGTTTTGGTCAAAAGAAGTTTTTTTTTCTTTATTATTATAGGAAATAATTGTCTTCTTAGTCATTACAGAATATCAGCATTTTGTGCGGGTTTCGTAGACATTTTTATAGATATTTTAAATGTATGTAAATACATACGTAAATTTAAAGAGTAATGAAGAATAAAAAAAGAAGTGTTGTATTGTTGCCACCCCTCCTCTCTCTCTCTCTCTCTCTCTCTCTGTCTATCTATCTATCTATCTATCTTTCCCTGTGTCTCTCTATCCATTGCTCTCTCTCCCTCTTTCTCCATCTGTTTATCTATTATCTATCCAGCTATCTATGCATTTCTCTCTCTCTCAATATATATATAGATAGATGGATAGATAGATAGATAGATGGATAGATAGATAAATAAACCTAGTGAGCCAGACAAACCTACCCAGCTTTCACCTAAACGGGTCGTCAGGCCTCGTTAGCCATTCTTTCCCTGACGATCCGTTTAGGTGAAACCTGGGTAGGTTAGTCTGGCTCACTAGGTTTATCTAGGTCTGTTCTACAGTTCTATTGAGCTCTTTTGTTAGTTGTTTACTCGTATCGGGGTTTTTTCTTTGGGCTTCAGACCTGCATCTGTGTCATTTTTTTCGGCAGAAGTTCATGTTTGTAGCTCTTTCTTTTTTTAAAACCCTTTTTTCCCTCGAGATTGATTTGATTATTGGCAAATCAAGAATTGGAGGGTTTTTCGAGACGAGTCTAGTTGTCTATATATATATATATATATATATATATATATATATATATAGGAAAAAAGTTATAATTGTTGCAAAGAGAGAAAAATGTTTATTTTTTAAAAAAGAGTGAAACTGCAAACGTTTTTCTTATGATGTGGATTTATTTTAATGTATATATTATATTTTATTTTTCATATTTTTACTATTCGTGTTTCCGGTCTCGTGACCTTCTTCAGGCAAATTAAAGGAATGAATTTTAAAGCTTGCACATGAATCAGCATACACACACACACACACACATACATATATATATATATATATATATATATATATATATACACAAACATATATTTATATATATATACACAAACATACATTTTCTACTGGCCAGAGTGAGAGCCTATCTTGTATTTTCCGTAAATATTTCTGGATTGTTCTTATTGTATGTTGAGACATATGCTAAGGTTTGTTCGACATTACGTTTTTTTTTTTGTTTTGTTTTTTCGTAGTTGGTCCAGAGGTGTTTTTTTCTGCTAGTCCAAAACCTCTGTTTATTAATGTTGTGGGGAAGTCTCGTTTTTTAGAGTTCTATATAGTTCTTATAGGAGGGTGTTTCCGAGGTATTTGTCGGTTACTATAGCGCAAACCCTACGTGCTAGGGGATGGATTTCAGACAGCTTTTTGGGTGGAGGCTCTTGAAATGAAAATATTGTTTGATGTTTGTAGGTTTTTGGTATATATCTATGATTATGTGGTTGTTTCTATTTCTAATTTTCTAAAAATGGTAATTCGTCAAAATTATTCTTGATATATTTGATTTTCGGGTGTAAGTTCTGACGTAGAGTGTGGAATTGGTTAATATCGCCCCATGATGATTTCCAGAAAATGAAGCAATCATCTAAGTATCGTTTCCACGATTTAGTGAATAGCTTTATTTTCCCCATGTATTTGTTCATAAAGGTTTTCCTCTAGGTAAGCTAATATGTGGGTGGCAAATGTTGGTGACATTTTCCTTCTCATTGCGGTACCTAGGGTTTGGATATAGTTTCTTTCTTTTTTCTTTTTTTTTTTCTTATTTTGTCAAATTCAAGAGTTATTGTTTAGAAACAGGTCTATGCTATCGATAATGAATTCCGTGGTAAAACTGGGATGTAATGTTTCCGGATGTTTTTCAATCCATAATGAGATTGCCTGTTTACCTAATTCCAGGGGTATGTTGGTATATAGCCTACTGATGTCAAAAGTAGCCATTAGTGCTCCCGGATCGACTTTTTGGCGTATGGAACTAAGGAAGTAGATATCCTCTCTGATGTAGCTTTTAATATGCTTAATAAATGGTTGTAGTATCGTGTCTGTTAAATCTGCTAGTTGTACAGGCTGGTCCTGCTACTATGGGTTTGAATGTAAGTTCACTGGGGTTTGGGATTTTAATGTATTCAGATTTTTGTCTGGGTAGTTGCTTTCATTTCACTCGATTTGTGTATTTTTGGTTGTCTGTAGAAATTACTTGTTTTTGGTGCAAAGTTTATTAGGATATTGTTATGGGGTCCACCCCTTTTTCATATAAGTGGACTCTACCAAGTGTACCTGGACTGCTACCGTTAAATACCCAGAGTTACAGTCAGTGAGAGTAGTAGTATAGCAGTAGTAGTCGGCAGTCGGAGAGTGTGAGAATATACGAACGGAGATAGTGTGAGATAAACTCTTGTAGAAGTCAGTTACAAGCACGTAGACTCTAAGGAAGTCCTATTTCGAGACTATATATATATCTGTATTTGCTATTAAGCACGTTTCTGGACTTACTAACAGTATTACTCTTTGTATGATTGTGTAAATACATTTTATTTCTTATATTTAATTATTACGTTTGTCGTTCCTTGGAGACCGAATTCATCTCGGAATCCACAACAACTTGGCGAACGAGGATTCGAACTCACGCGGATAATCACAACAGATATCCTTTTCTTTTTTTGTTAATATTTTGCTATGTGTCGTGCATAGTTTTGTAATTTTTGATATAATATATTTGTCTATGTTGGTGTCGATTAATCTATAGTTGTTCTTATCCCCTAGTGTTTCTAGAATTTTTGGTCTATAGTATATTATGTCAATGATCACTATAGCGTTCCCTTTATCTGTTTCCTTTGTAATTATGTTGTTATTTTTATGGATGCTGTCTAAGGCTTGTCTTTGTAAGTAAGTTTGTTGAATGGTTTGGATTTTTTTTCGAAGTTGAGTTTCCAGAGATTAGATTTATTTTTTCACTAATGATGCATCTGAAATGTTTTTCCTTATTGTTAAATGTTTTTTATATACAAAAACATATATATATATATATATATATATATATATATATATATATATATATATATATATTCATGTCTTGAAATAATTTTCAGACTTTGTCGATTTCGTAATGTGTGATGTCATTTGATTGCGGTTGGCTACTCATCGAGCAGATATGGATGTACTAGGGAATTCATGGAATATTGTAGTTTAAAAGCAATAAATCGACCTTGGTAACCAAGACGCTCCTCTGTAGCTAAATTGGTATAGTACGTCAGGCTATATGACGGTTCTATGAAAATTCTTCGGACACTCAGGCCGGTAAATGTTGTTCATAATGTTTATTATAAACAGACCATTTACTTAAGTATTTGTATCTATGAAAATAAAGTATAAACAGAAAATGTCTTAATATATATATATATATATATATATATATATATATATATATATATATATATATATATGTACACAAAAACATATATATATATATATACACAAAAACATATATATATATATATATATATATATATATATATATATATATATATATATAGTAATTCGTTGGTATAATCCAGGCGAGTCCTATCAACGCAACATAGAATTTGAAATATGTTAAAACTGACTCACAAAAGAGAGCTCAATGTTTATTTTCAATAAACAGAGCAAATGTTCTCTACAATTGGAATTAAGATACCTTTAGTAAAGGATCATTTTTACCTACGAATTTTAATTTTAAAACTACAAACTGATACTATAAACATTTTGAAAAATCCTGCTAATTTCAAAATTAAAATTCGTAGGTGAAAATGGTCATTTACTAAAGGTATCTTCATTCCAATTGTAAAGAGCATATATATATATATATATATATATATATATATATATATATATATATATATATATATACGTGTGTCTGTATGTGTATGTGTATGTGTGTGTGTGTGTGCTAGAAGTTGCTTCTCGATTTATAAGTGCCTGTCCATTTTATTTGTGTCTCTGTGCGTGTATTTAAATGCATGTTTGCAGACTTGAGTCTTCTAATGATGTAAGGGTAGACGCTCGCTATGTTCTTGTATTCATGCTTCTCTATGCTTCCGTGTACTGAGGTGTTTGTACGGCGTGTTGCATACCTGCAACGCTCGTTATACTTTCGATGGTGTTCATGTAATTGACCTGATCATCAGTCGTTAAGGCTGCCGAGGCGCGAATATTCCGCCTCAAACCCAAACCATTTTCCCACCCTGTATTATCTCCTCTTATCTCATCATGCATCCGTTATGAAAAGACAAAATATTAACTGTCTATATTTCTGTATGTCCGCCCTTTCATTTCTCGCTATTTTCCGTTCTAAAAATACAGCACATATTCGCCTTGACGTTATCTATATATAACCATTCATTATCATCAACAGATTCGGACAAAAAGCCTCATTCTTTCAGACACTGGACACTTCACAGCGAAGAAAGTATTTTTTCTTCTTCTTCTTCTTCTTCTTCTTCTTTGTACCGTTTCCTTCCCTGATGTTGGCTGTCATGGCCCTCCGCAATTTCCTATCCTTTGTATCTCTTCTCTTTTTGTTATCTCTCCTAACCCATGTTCTGTCATTCACTTACGCAATTCTCACATTTACTCATGTCTTTTCTGTGTGTAGGCGAACATGGCTCACTACATAAGCCCTTTTCTTTATTATCTGTGAATTTTCATGCATTCTTTCCATTTTCCTTCTTCTTCTTCTTCTTCTTCTTCTTCTTTTCATCCTTCTTCTTATTATTAATATTTTTCTTTCTTATTATTTTTTCTTCAAGTTTTTATTCTTTTTTCCTATTGTTGTTCTTTTCTTCTTATTATTATTATTTTCCTCCTTTTTCTTCTTATTTTGCATTTTTTTCTAATTTTCTTTCTTCTTCTTTTCCTTCTACAACTATTAATATTTTCTTTCTTATTATTCGTCTTCTTCATGCTTTTATACTTCTTTTTTCTTGCTTTTGTTCTTGTGTCTTTTTTGTCCTTTTCTTTTTCTTCTTATTTTTCTCCTTCTTTTCCACTTTCTTCTTCTTCTTTGACTTCTTCGTTTCATTTTCATTCTTGTTCTTAATTTTATTTTTGTTTTTGTTCTTATTTTCCTTCATCTTCTAATTATTTTCCTTCTTCTTCTTCTTCTTCTTCTTATTATTATTATTATTATTATCATTATTATTATTTTCCATCTTATTTTCCTTCTTTTTTATTTTCGTTTTTCTTCTTCTTCCTCCTCCTTCTCTTCTTATTATTAATATTTTCTTTCTTATTATTTTTCTTTTCTTCTTCTTCATGTTTTTCTTCATTTTTCTTGTTGTTGCTCATGTTCTTCTTTTCCAACTTCTTCTTCTTCTATGTACCGTTCCTCTTCAGGACGTTGGCAGTCATGGCTTTCAAAATAACTGGTTTCCCCAAAATAAATTTCCTTAATGTAATAATAATTAAAAATAATTATTATCCCTTTAAAAATTCTCTTATGATTATTTACTGTGTAAAATATGTTTATAAAACAAAAGATAAATGTTCATCTTAGAATGTCTCTATTAGAATATCTCTATTAGAATGTCTCTATCAGAATGTCTCTATCAGAATATCTCTATTAGAATGTCTCTATCAGAATATCTCTATTAGAATATCTCTATCAGAATATCTCTATCCGAATGTCTCTATTAGAATATCTCTATTCGAATGTCTCTATCAGAATATCTCTATCAGAATATCTCTATCAGAATGTCTCTATCAGAATTTCTCTATCAGAATATCTCTATTAGAATATCTCTATTCGAATGTCTCTATCAGAATATCTCTATCAGAATATCTCTATCAGAATGTCTCTATCAGAATATCTCTATTAGAATATCTCTATCAGAATATCTCTATCCGAATATCTCTATTAGAAAATCTCTATTCGAATGTCTCTATCAGAATATCTCTATCAGAATATCTCTATCAGTATATCTCTATCAGAATATCTCTATTAGAATGTCTCTATCAGAATATCTCTATTAGAATGTCTCTATCAGAATATCTCTATTAGAATATCTCTATCAGAATATCTCTATCAGAATATGTCTATTAGAATATCTCTATTCGAATGTCTCTATCAGAATATCTCTATCAGAATATCTCTATCAGAATATCTCTATTAGAATATCTCTATCAGAATATCTCTATTAGAATGTCTCTATCAGAATGTCTCTATCAGAATATCTCTATTAGAATGTCTCTATCAGAATATCTCTATTAGAATATCTCTATCAGAATATCTCTATCAGAATATGTCTATTAGAATATCTCTATTCGAATGTCTCTATCAGAATATCTCTATCAGAATATCTCTATCAGAATATCTCTATTAGAATATCTCTATCAGAATATCTCTATTAGAATGTCTCTATCAGAATGTCTCTATCAGAATATCTCTATTAGAATATCTCTATCAGAATATCTCTATCAGAATATGTCTATTAGAATATCTCTATTCGAATGTCTCTATTAGAATATCTCTATCAGAATATCTCTATCAGAATATCTCTATTAGAATATCTCTATCAGAATATCTCTATTAGAATGTCTCTATCAGAATGTCTCTATCAGAATATCTCTATTAGAATATCTCTATCAGAATATCTCTATCAGAATATGTCTATTAGAATATCTCTATTCGAATGTCTCTATCAGAATATCTCTATCAGAATATCTCTATCAGAATATCTCTATTAGAATATCTCTATCAGAATATCTCTATTAGAATGTCTCTATCAGAATGTCTCTATCAGAATATCTCTATTAGAATATCTCTATCAGAATATCTCTATCAGAATATGTCTATTAGAATATCTCTATTCGAATGTCTCTATCAGAATATCTCTATCAGAATATCTCTATCAGAATATCTCTATTAGAATATCTCTATCAGAATATCTCTATTAGAATGTCTCTATCAGAATGTCTCTATCAGAATATCTCTATTAGAATATCTCTATCAGAATATCTCTATCCGAATATCTCTATTAGAATATCTCTATTCGAATGTCTCTATCAGAATATCTCTATCAGAATATCTCTATCAGAATATCTCTATCAGAATGTCTCTATCAGAATATCTCTATTAGAATATCTCTATCAGAATATCTCTATCCGAATATCTCTATTAGAATATCTCTATTCGAATGTCTCTATCAGAATATCTATATCAGAATATCTCTATCAGAATATCTCTATCAGAATGTCTCTATCAGAATATCTCTATTAGAATATCTCTATCAGAATATCTCTATCCGAATATCTCTATTAGAATATCTCTATTCGAATGTCTCTATCAGAATATCTCTATCAGAATATCTCTATCAGAATGTCTCTATCAGAATGTCTCTATCAGAATATCTCTATTAGAATATCTCTATCAGAATATCTCTATCCGAATATCTCTATTAGAATATCTCTATTCGAATGTCTCTATCAGAATATCTCTATCAGAATATCTCTATCAGAATATCTCTATCAGAATGTCTCTATCAGAATATCTCTATTAGAATATCTCTATCAGAATATCTCTATCCGAATATCTCTATTAGAATATCTCTATTCGAATGTCTCTATCAGAATATCTCTATCAGAATATCTCTATCAGAATATCTCTATTAGAATGTCTCTATCAGAATATCTCTATCAGAATATCTCTATCAGAATATCTCTATCAGTATATCTCTATCAGAATATCTCTATTAGAATGTCTCTATCAGAATATCTCTATTAGAATGTCTCTATCAGAATATCTCTATTAGAATATCTCTATCAGAATATCTCTATCAGAATATGTCTATTAGAATATCTCTATTCGAATGTCTCTATCAGAATATCTCTATCAGAATATCTCTATTAGAATATCTCTATCAGAATATCTCTATTAGAATGTCTCTATCAGAATGTCTCTATCAGAATATCTCTATTAGAATATCTCTATCAGAATATCTCTATCCGAATATCTCTATTAGAATATCTCTATTCGAATGTCTCTATCAGAATATCTCTATTAGAATATCTCTATCAGAATATCTCTATCAGAATGTCTCTATCAGAATATCTCTATTAGAATATCTCTATCAGAATATCTCTATCCGAATATCTCTATTAGAATATCTCTATTCGAATGTCTCTATCAGAATATCTATATCAGAATATCTCTATCAGAATATCTCTATCAGAATGTCTCTATCAGAATATCTCTATTAGAATATCTCTATCAGAATATCTCTATCCGAATATCTCTATTAGAATATCTCTATTCGAATGTCTCTATCAGAATATCTCTATCAGAATATCTCTATCAGAATGTCTCTATCAGAATGTCTCTATCAGAATATCTCTATTAGAATATCTCTATCAGAATATCTCTATCCGAATATCTCTATTAGAATATCTCTATTCGAATGTCTCTATCAGAATATCTCTATCAGAATATCTCTATCAGAATATCTCTATCAGAATGTCTCTATCAGAATATCTCTATTAGAATATCTCTATCAGAATATCTCTATCCGAATATCTCTATTAGAATATCTCTATTCGAATGTCTCTATCAGAATATCTCTATCAGAATATCTCTATCAGAATATCTCTATTAGAATGTCTCTATCAGAATATCTCTATTAGAATGTCTCTATCAGAATATCTCTATCCGAATATCTCTATTAGAATATCTCTATTAGAATGTCTCTATCAGAATATCTCTATCCGAATATCTCTATTAGAATATCTCTATTAGAATGTCTCTATCCGAATATCTCTATTAGAATATCTCTATTAGAATGTCTCTATTAGAATGTCTCTATCAGAATATCTCTATCCGAATATCTCTATTATAATATCTCTGCCGTGGCAGAAATAACAATTAAATCGCACGAAAACAGAGCGGCATTATGTCGTAATAGTTGAATCACACAAACATGCAATCATTCAAACACGGTCCTCCACCTTCTTCTTCTTCTTTGTGCCATGGCCTTTCAGGGCGTTGACAATCATGATCCTACACAAATTTTACAACTCTTAGTAAATTTTAGCTTTTTATTATCTCTCCTTAACCCTTTCTGCTATGCATTTCTACAAGCTTTTTATGTATTTCATACGCTTTTCTATTTTGCCATCGATATGGCCTGTGAGCGATAAATTCTCCAAGCCCTCTTTTTTCATTATATTCCCCAGAAATTTCAAAAGTCTCTTTCTGATGTTATATAGAAGTTTTCTTTTTGTTTCCATATTCTCTAAACCATCATCTTAGCTCACATGTTCCATTGATAGTATTCTCAGCATTAGAACCATTTTTCTATCGCCTCATGTTTCTTCTTTATCTGTATGGAGATGATCCAGCATTCGCTGTTGTATAAGAGGACTGGTATTACGTAACAGTTCACTATTCTTTCTCTTTTGTTTTCTAATGAATTTTTACTGTTTCTTAAAAACTAATTTTATTTAATTTCCAGATCTGACATTAAACTTATGTCCCACTAATAGACACTGTTGTCCTGTACTGTTATATTTCTAAAAAAGAATATTTTTTTAAACATTTTGAGAATTTGATCTATGCCTTTTGAAGCTTGTATTTTTTAATGAATTGAAAAGAATTTTAGTGCCGGTTGTAGGGTTCTTCATTTTCATTTTAAAGCTTAATTATTGACCTCTGGTGGGCATTAATTGCTGGGTATTATTTCAAGGGACAATCTCGATCCTTAAAACGATTTTAAGTGCATGCTGTTCAAACATTTGCATTTCTTTCCCTTTCTGAATTTTAAGACTAGGTTCAATGATTTTAAGGTCCATCTGAAAATAATGGCTCATAATCCCCACCATTCAGCATTTGTGTATTTCATTATTACCGCTGAAACAAATACGGATAATCACACATGTACACACTCTGTCATATATATATATATATATATATATATATATATATATATATATATATATATATATGGAACCGTCATTTACCTTGACGTATCTTTAACCGATTTGGCCACAGAGAAGGGTTCGGTTAGCAAAGTCGAATTTACTGTATTTGAACTTCAATCTACGAATCTCTCACGTACATATATATATATATATATATATATATATATATATATATATATACATATATATATATATATATATATATATATATATATATATATATATATATACATATATATATATATATATATATATATATATATATATATATATATATATATATATATATATATATATATATATATATATATATATATATATATATATATATATATATATATATATATATATATATATATATATATATATATATATATATATATATATAATAAAAATAAAAAGAATGTATAACCGAACACTCCTTTGTGGTCAAATCGGTTAAAGGCACGTCAAGGTAAATGACGGTTCCGTATAGGATACAGGTTCGAATCCTGTCGGAGAACGAATATTTTCTGTGAAAATTTCTCGGACATTCAGGCAGGTAAATTTTCTTTAATACTGTTCATTATAAACAGAGCATTTACTTAAATATTTGTAGCTATAAAAAGAATGTATAAACATAAAAATCTCTTAAAATAATTATCGGACTCTGTCCATTTCATAATCTGTGACGTCATTTGTTTACATTTGATACGCCAAGAGCAGATATGAATGTACGTGAAAGACTCATAGAAGATTGAAGTTCAAATACAGTATATATATATATATATTTATTATCACACCGGGACAAAATAGTTTTAAGGACAAGTCTAATAATTTTATTATTAAAATAGATACAAGAGTATCACGTTGAAGATTTAAGATTTTAGACGCCTTTCGGTCGCCCCTTTTTCAGAAACAAAATTGTTCACAATATAAAACGAATTAGTCGATAAGAAAAAATATTACCAACAACCTATACTAAGACATAAATTACCAAGTTGGAATAGGCAATTGTTGAAAAAAATTTACTAATTTTCTTCCCAGTCAGGTAATGTTTCTTATCAACTATTTCGTTTTATAATGCCGACGATTCTGAAGAAGCATCGGCCGAAAGGCGCCTAAAATTTTAAATCTTAAACGTGATACTTTTATATATATATATATATATATATATATATATATATATATATATATATATATATATATATAAGGACATGGATCATAATTTTACACATATATATATATATATATATATATATATATATATATATATATATATATACCCAAGTATAGGATTGGTGTATACGGAATACATTCCAATAACCAATAATTACTATTCTTAAAAGAGTTCTCAATACAGAGTAGAGCGAATATAATTATTTATTCAAAAATTATAACATAAATATGTTATAAATTCACTATGTTATAATTTTCGAATAAATAATTATATATATATATATATATATATATATATATATATATATATATATATATATATATAGCAACAGCCCCGATACTTTTGGATAGAATCTCATATATATATATATATATATATATATATATATATATATATATATATATATATATATATATATATATATATGAGATCCTATCCATATCTCATATATATATATACATGAGATCCTATCCAAAAGTATCGGGGCTGTTGCTATGGTTACCGACCGAAAGTAGGCTTGACACAGAGTGACCTTGAAGTCCGTTGTGAGTACACACTAAGTTATAAATTTGTCACTCATTTCCGTTTATAACATTGATTGTATGGTTGTCTCACCAGACCACGGATGTTTGATCAGTGACCATGGTTTATGCAACATTCTTGGGCTAAAACCACCATTCAGTCAGTCAGTTGCGTGATACACGCTTAGGCGATCATGTATCTTTCAATTTTTTTCAGACGTCTAACTCTCCAATGTTCACCCTTGTCCAGTACTTCCATATTTTCTTCTACAGAGGCTGATGACTACGCCATTCTCTTCATAAACGATCAGCCATGCCTGATTTCATTGTCTCATCCCATATTACGGCTTCCCGATCGTCCTCCCGCCATACTTTTATGGGTTGGATTGTTTCACCTCTATATTCTTTGACACAACTGCAAGGGAACGAGTATACGCAATTGTTGGTCATGTTATCACCTAAGTAAGGTTTTACTCGGTAGAGTGGAACTACTTCTGAATATTATCCGGATGTTCTATGGAGAGTAGATCTTCTAGATCTTTTCCGCTAAGCCCTTGATGTATGGTGTGTTTGCTGAGTAGTTGGATAGAAAAGAAAGGAACTGTTTTTTATACATACATGCCTATTATAAATCTAATTTTTAAAATAAACACAATTAACAAATGTCATTCTTCTTACAATTTATATTCATCTTTTAATTGATTGTATTTTTTTGCACTTTTTCTCACACACACATTTGTATATATATATATATATATATATATATATTTGTATATATATATATATATATATATATATATATATATATATATATATATATATTCATTCAAATACGTTATGTTTTAGCAATAATTATTCTTTTAATTATATTTTACTAAAAACTATTGACATTTTATGTCTATTATATTTATTGATCATTTTCTCTTGGGTGCAAATAACGTTTCATAAATAAGACTGATGTTGCTGCATAAAATAGCCACTCTTTAACTATTTTTGCTAACTAGACTTATAAAGTATTCTAAACAAAGATGCATTCCAAAAACTAAGGAGAGTATTAAGAATCAACAAAATATCGTTAAAAACAAAGAAAAGCTTACTAACTGTTACATGATATCCACCCTCTTATATATGGCAGTGAATTCTGAACAGTTCCCTCAGAGACGAAGAGGAAATTTGAAGCAACGGAAATGCTGAGAATCACAAGGGCAGACCGTCTCATGCTCAGTCGTTCTGGTTATGACGATAAACTACGTCCAAAAGCTAAGCCACTGATAAGGTTTTCAGGAGCGTGGAACCATTGCTGGTGTTCCCGAAGTGGTAGCACCTGTTGGGGTCCCAGCTATGGACAAATAGTTAACTCCCAAACTGGGGTCAAATCACTATGAAAGTGAAAAAATACTTTTGAAGTGGATATCTTAAAAATGCGGCATACGCGGACAGTTTTAGTTAGAACCCTCGGATTGATTGCAAATGGATCAGAATAACCTCCTTAAAGTGATAACTGGTAGCCCGTGCCTTATAGAAATAACGAAAAATTGTACTCACAAACACATACATTACGAAGAGCATTATCTATGTAAAATGTGTGTGATCTTAGTTTTTTTCTGACCTTAGGTTTCTGGTTAGGACTCTGAAAGAAATGTGCATAAAACAGAAAACAAACGAAATAATAATAATAATAATAATAATAATAATAATAATAATAATAATAATAATATGAAATTTCAAGTGTCTGAAGAAATGCAACTATGCCATAATACATCTACTGCAACCTAAAACCCCCCCAAAAAGAAAGCAAAATAAATACAATAGACCAAATTCAGAATCGATGTCAAGATAAGCCTCTTCCTGGTCAATACTCATCCCGTGCCAAACAAGCTGATGTAGACAAAACCCCATACCTATCAGGAGATTACGCAGTACAGGATTAAAAGCTGGAAAGAATGTTTTATTTTTGATGCACATGACTAATGTTTACTCACTAGAAATGACCAAACATACATACTGAATAATTGCATCAACTCAAAATGCAGATTCTGTGATAAATATACAGAAATAACTGATTATCTTGTATCAGGTTGCGCCATAATAGCACCCACCGAATATAAAAGTCGACATGACAGAGTGGCCTAACATTTGCACTGGAAAACATACAACTTTTACGGGAAAAGAACTGCAAGAATTGGTCTAAACATCACCCAGATTCGATTATATTCATAGAACCTACAACAATTTTATGGATTTACAATACGCACATATAGAACAATCAAAACTAATCAGCCAGACATACTGATCAAAGACCACAAAACCAGAACGTACTTTCTTATTGACATTGCAGATTCCAATGCATCTTTGAACACATTAAAAAAATTATCAAAATTTATACAATTTATTGAGATGCTAACATGTAAGTATTTAGTCTAAGCGAATTAAGACCGATTGCAGTAAATAATCTGTACAACAGTTTAACTTGTCAGTTCATTGACTATAACCAGTTGGTCATCTCCCCTAGAGCATAACACACTGTAAATTTTTGATCATGAGCTGGAGTAGTTAGGGGGAATTATGGCGAAATGTGAAGAGGGTTGCTGATTTTTTTTTTTAAGTTTATAGAACGAAGCATCCAAAGCGACGTTGGAGCTTTTATCTAGATACTTGGGTTTACGGCCATATCACGTAGAAACACCGGTTCCTATACGATCACCGAAGTTAAACAACGTCGTGTCTGGTAAGTACAAAGATGGGTGACCGCTTTGGAATACCAGATGTTGTAAGCTTTGATGTGCATAGAGATTAATTGATAATGGCTCGGAATAGTTTGATCGGAAAGCCGAGTTCCAATTCCAGTTGGTTTCGTTATATCCACTTACGCACAAATACACCGCTTCTTCCGTGAGTTTTTGGTTAATTAGTTTTATCACTAAATCCAGAGGAAACCAAAATTCTTATAATCTAAAAATATTTTCTGACTTTAAATAACCTGTAAAAAGTTGAAATTGCGTAAAAAAAACAAATCAATCAAAACATATAGATAGTTGGAACACTATCAATTGAAGACCGTCTGAGCGGACTGCGTTACGTATCGTGAATCTATTTCAAACTGGACCCTACCTGTAAGTTTATCTGCTACTTTTATCAAAGCCTGTCATCATATAGCGTACATTTCGCTGTGATCCATGAACCTAGTATACATTTATCTGACTGGGTATCATGATGAGTATATTGGTAACCCATTATCACTTTGTTGGGCTGCTGATATCTCACTTAATAATAATAATAATAATAATAATAATAATAATAATAATAGTAATAATAATGAGAAATATCCGGGAGTATTCCACATTTTTTCTATTTAAATTTTCTGATGAATTTTAATTCTTAAGTTAATGATTTAAGAAACACTTTGTGAGCTGCACGACTAAAAAAATCCAGTGGAATTTCCCCTATTGTACCATTAATTATTTGCGCTGATAAACTTTAACAAGATATTTCAATAAGAATCATAAGTAGAAATGCAAATCATTATTTTAAGATGTAAGAGGGTACAAATGAAATGATTCAAAATAGACTAGGTTTTCATTTCACTAATGTAGACGTTACCATTAAGCGTTATAGCATCGAGTGTACATGTGTTAAATATACATTATAGATATTTATGGAACAAACGCATGCAAAGTTAGCAGTTATTTTCTTTCTTTCTCTATTTCTTTCTTTCTTTGTTTTATTGCTTCTTTCTTTCTTTCTTTACTTCATTCTTTTTTCTTTCCTTCGCCCCTTCTTTCTTTTTTCTTTCCTTCGCCCCTTCTTTCTTTTTTCTTTCTTTTGTCCCTTCTTTCTTCCTTTTTCTCTTATTGCTTCTTCCCTTCATCCCTTCTTTCTTTCTTTCTTTCTTTCTTTCTTTCTTTCTTTACTTCATTCTTTTTTCTTTCCTTCACCCCTTTTTTCTTTCCTTCACCCCTTCTTTCTTTCCTTCACCCCTTCTTTCTTTCTTTCTTTCTTTCTTTCTTTCTTTCTTTCTTTCTTTCTTTCTTTCTTTCTTTCTTTCTTTCTTTTATCCATTCTTTCTTTCTTCTCTTCTTTATATCTTTCTTTCTTTTCCGGAAACTAAACAGCGCCTCTGATATGTCTTCCGTCGTTCCTTGTCCCCTAATTAAGTCACTACTCTAGGTAAATTATGAAATTTAACATGTATTAATCAAATTAATGGTATACAAATCTTCATCTATATCGTAATGGATGCTTGACAGTCACACACCACAGTTTGATGAAGAACCTGGAAGTTACAGTGATATGTTTCTGCCTAGAACAGTGTAGACCGAATAGGAGAGTAACGAGAAAGTTTTAAAAAATAGGATCTACAAAGAAATTAATACTAATATTCAAAACCAGAGTGTTTAAATGTCTGGCTTATATAAAGAGTGAAGATGACCTAAAAAGTAACCTTCAGAGGGCAGTTTGAAGAGAAGAGAAGCAGAAGTAAGGGGTGAGCAATCTATTTGACGGGTTTGGGACAAAGAAGGAAAGTGTCGAAATTACTTAGATCAACAAAAGACAGGAAGTTGTAGAGAGCCACATACCCCTAGAGAATTTAACCTTCACAGGACGTATTGAAGGCAAGAGAAGCAAGGGGAAACAGTGAGTAACCTACTTAAGGAATTTCAGAGAGTGGGTGGTGGGACGGGGGCAAAGAGGTATCATGAAAGATCAAAATTACTTAGAGTAACAAAGGAGCGGAAATTGCGTTCAGCCATTATGGATATGCCATATAAAATGAGGTATATGAACACTTTTATTACGTATATGTACAAATAACACACGGGTACATACGCACGTTTGTGTGTATTAGATATACATTATAGATATTCATGGAACTCACACACGCAGTTAGCAGTTGTTTGAAATAAACATCGTCTGAAGTCAGACTATGGACAAAATCAATATTATCCATTCTGAATATAGAATCGTTAGACTGTTTTGATGTTTGAAGAACTTTTCACACACACACACAGACACACATGCACACACACATTACAGTATTTATAGTATTTTGAATTAAACAGAATCCAGTAACAAACACAGACACATACATACACACATATATATATATATATATATATATATATATATATATATATATATATATATATATATATATATATATATATATATATATATATATATATATATATATATATATATATATTATAAAATGGACAAAGTCCGACAATTATTTCAAGACATTTTATGTTTATAAATTGTCATAGAAAATATGCGTCCCCCTGACAGGAATCGAGCTGTGGCGAAATCGGTAAAATCCTGTCAGGCTATGTGACGGATATAGGTTCGATTCCTGTCCGAGGACGCATATTTTCTATGACAGTTTCTCGGACATTCAGGATGGTAAAGGTTGTTAATGATGTTTATTGTTAATAGAGCATTTATTTACATCTGTCTGTATCTATAACAAATTTAATATATAAACATAAAAATGTCTATATATATATATATATATATATATATATATATATATATATATATATATATATATATATATATATATATATATAGTGTTTACGGAAATGTTCCTGAACCAACCAAAAGGATATGCTGCCATACATTCTAACATTTTAGGACTGGGTTTGCTTGAAAGAATTTCATCCTTCGTTCACACAGAAACACATTTTTAATCGATTAAAAATTAAGGCAATAAAGCCACTGAAACAAGACAGGTTATTTAGGTAGGTGTGAAAGAGAAACAGAAATATTGCTAAGGAGCAAGAACAAAAGAATAATAATCAAGAGGATTGTAGATAGCCATTGTCATTCCATTTAAATTTTTGCAAATTAAAGTTGGCTGGAATAGCAAGGAGTTCGATAAGCGTGACGTGCGAGGAAGGAAATTGTAAGTATAGAATTTAGGCTTACATCTAGCCAGCTCAGCTGTAAATTGATGAGATCACGACTCCAGACTAGTACTGCATCTACATTCAAAGAGTCTAGGCACCATAGTGAAGAGCTATATTTTTTCCGCTTCAATACAGAAAATGTGGCACAAGGCCAAAAATGGGAAATGGGGAAAAGGACGGTCTACTTTCGTCTTAACTTTAAACTTAGCTATCCACAAACACTGACCCAATCATACCACAATGTTTCTAACACCAAAACAACGCATTCTTACTTACCTTTATTACTACATCCACCGTAATACCTCATTGTCTCTATGAAAATCCTAACTAGTCCCCGTATGTACAATTCATTGTCTGAGGGTGGGAGGAATAAAACGACAATTTAAAATTAGCCCAAATGAGTATTTACAATATGGATTAAAATCTATTTACAAGAAACAAAACAATAATTTTAGTAATACCCCCATACACACACACAATCTTTAACTGTGGCAGAAACATCAGTTAACTGGACGAAATCAATGCGGGACTATAATAATATAAAACATTTATTCATCCCAAGCACTCACACAAACACACACTCAGACAGACGCAACAACAATACGAAAACGAAAGGTGCCCCGCATTAACCACAAAACTGACATCCCTAACCACCTAATGAGGGAAGAGATTGGGATTTAAGCCATAGTGAAGAGCTCATTTGAATAATTATCATGAAAGTATTTATAGAAAAGGCACAGGGAGGGAATCTTACGGCGATGATAAACAGACTGAAGCCGAGACGCCAGATCAGGACCAATAATATTGCTAATTCTTTTTTGGATTTTATCAAAGAGCTCTAGGTAAATAGCAGAAGAACGGAACAAAATATGGCAGCAATATTCTAAACATGGACAAATTGTAGACATATATATATATATATATATATATATATATATATATATATATATATATAAGATGAATTCTGGAGCGGAAAAATGTTTCTCACAACATTGTAAACCAACTTTCTTAGCTACTGACCTAGCAGTGGATTCAGTGTAGTCTTTCTAACCCATGTCAGCCGAAAACATCATCCAGAGAAGGTGCTCTCTCCTGGAGGTCAGCATACACCATGCTGTTGGGGGCAGAGAGTGGTTTCTCAGAGGATTAATCGAGAGAAGTTTAGTTTTGAAGGCGTTAAAATTAACAAGCTATCCTTTGCCCCAGTTAAGAACAGACTAAAGGTCGTTTTGGATGTCAGCTGCCATTTCGACCATATCAAATTAATCAGAGTTACTCTCAAGACAAATGATTGTGACATCAGCGTAGACACCAAGTCGAGAGCTGATACCATCGGGAAGTGCATTAAAGAAAATTAAAAACAAAGTAGGACAAAAGATGGAACTCAAGGAGACACCTGCACTAATACGAAAAGAAATGGAAGAGTGTCCATTCAAGATTACTTTCATTTCACGATTTGATAGGAAAAATTGTATCAGTTCAAAAAATTTTCCCGGGGACAGCGGTACTTTCCAGCTTGTGAAGAAGACCTGTATACCACAATCTGTTGAAACCTTTCGAGATGTCCAGATCTACTGTCTGGGGTTGACCATTCTTATCTAGAACTTTATAGACTCTTTCCGCAATTATCATCGTTAGATCAGCAGTTCACCTGGAGAAACGAAAACTATCTTGCCTGTTTGAAAAAAAAAACTTTGCGATATGAGATGATTAATCAAATTGGCATTGATTATGGCCTCTAGGTGTTTCCCCAAAAGAGGTAGAAGACTAATAAGCCAATAGTTAGAAATGTCAGTCTGTTCACCCGAGTTCTTAAAATGTGGGGCAAAAGATGAGGACTTCCCGCAAGGATGCGAGGTACTTATTATACAGTTTAGAGAGACCAGAAGCCAGTTGGGCAGCACACTTCTTAATGAGTATTGCAGGGGTACCATCAGGACCGCATGCTATGTAGGGATCCAGATTAGAGATAATAGCATAAACCATAGAAAGGGTTACATACATATCATTTAACAGAGACTCAGTTCTAGGTGAAAAATTAGGCAGGGGTAGAGAACTTACGCTGTGACAGTTTACTAAAAGTACACCATTACAGAGCCACCAGTAATAATGAGAGCCAAAGATTTTAGATGCAATACGGTGCCTCAGTCTCTCAGCAAACATAGACTTGGCTCCTTCAAAGATTCGTTTACATGTTGAGATAGGAATGGTCGCGTGGATATAGCCGAAAATAGTGGTTTCTGTAGGTTATAGGGGCAGAATATGGTAGTGTGAACCATGGTGAAGATTGAAGTTTTACTTTGTATTTCCGAGAAAGGATGAAAGCATCCATACCGGCTTTGTCCCAAGAGGAAACCTCAGTGGCACAAATTCTCAATTTGAAGTTTAAAAATGTCTGTCCAATGGGTGTCCCGAAGAAAATCACGGAGTTAGTCACAATCTGCGTGTAGGTAACGGAAAACTGTTTTATGAATAGGATATTCTTGTTGAACAAATTATTGGAACGAAATATCAATAGATTCTACAAAGTTATCCGAGTTTCCAATACGACAGTTGTTGCGACGCTCGGCAAGAGCAAGAAGTGGAGATAAGAAATAAGAAGAGTAGCCTATTGTTCGGATTTGTTAGAGAAAACGGTTAGGAAAATCCACGATTTGTATAAGGGACTGAGAAATGGAAAAATTTAATACCTGAATACTAGCAACGTCACTAACATTTAAATGTTTAAGCCACGTGACGTGATGCGCTTCAAAATCACCGAAGAGAAAGATGGTAGCAAATAGATGGAGTGAGAGTGACATTCTATACTGTCATAGATGATACAGCAGTTTGAGAAGAACGGGAGTGTTAAAAGAAAAAGAGATAACTAACAGAGTGTAATAATGAAACACGAAAGCACATGAAAGAGTAGACTGCGAAGTCAAGAGATAATTCCCTTGCCATCGGCAGATTATCCCGGATGTATATACTAGGGTTATGCATATGAATGCTGGAATCTTTTCAACAAAGGGGAAAATAGCCTGGAACAGAGAATTTATTTGTAACAATGCTAGAATTTAAGTTTGTTTCGCAAAGTACAAGGATATCCTACGACCGTTCCATGAGAGAGAAAAAGAGAGAGAGAGATAAAGAGAGAGAGAGAAAGAGAAAGAGAGAGAAAAAGAAAGAGAGAGAGAAAGAGAAAGAGAGAGAAAGAGAGAGAAAGAGAGAGAGAAAGAGGTTAAGCGGGATAGTTATTTATTTGTTTAAAGGTTTTCACCTATTTCCTTTCGTTGTGTTTGCCATTAGGAGATTTTTATTGGTGAGAAAAAGAAAACGCCAAAGTAATCATCATTATCCGCCCTCAATGGAAATAAGAACCTGTCAGATTTGCCTGAAAAAAGAGCATAATGGGACCTCGCCGGTAATAAATGCAGGGGCACATACCCATGCGCGGCATGACACTAAAAATACCCCGACATTATGTGACTTGATCAGAGCAGCCTCTGTACGCGCTTCCAATGAGTTCGTTCTCTTAACGACCAGTTGGAAGCAGTACCCAGCTAAACTGACAACCCGGTACCCGCATAATGGAAAGTTAAATCATTAAGGCTCTGAAAGAAAACGAAAGAGTCGGAAAACCATATCGTGAACGGGGAGCATTAGGATGATCCTCTACTCCTGTTCAAGAGACATAGAAGCGGTGCGTGCCGGAAGATAGGCGAAACTATCTACTTTTATGGATGCGGCTATTGTATTTTCTACTAGTATGTTGCAGATAAAGTTAGGTAGGTTCCCGTGTGTGTTTAAATGAGTCCTAATTGAGCTATAGTCAGGGAGATGTAACAAGAGTCTGCGTGATAGGCATGTAGTAGTATGACCAATATAATTATCCATGAATTTGGTCTAATTAAGAAAACAACTCCTTAAGGTATATATAAATACATAAATAATATTAGTTCCCTGTAATTTGCCCATGAGTTGTTGTTGATGATAAAGACACCTTAATTAGAAGCTTAAACACAGTACCTTTTCATTAGTCACTATTAATGAAATTCGTATATATATACAAATATATGTTCGTGTGTGTGTGTGTTTGCGTGCGTGTGTGTGTGTGTGTGTGTATTGGGGGGGGGGCATACACGTGCGATGTGTTTAAGTGGGTGATGATGTGTATAATAATAATAATAATAATGATAAATGAACCATGTCGTTTATAATTTCAGCTAGTAACTGCCTATATTTCTGAGATGAGGTATTATGTACACTATTTACGTTATTCGGACTATTGTCCGCATCTTTGTCGCCATATTTATTACAACATTTCGGTCGTTATACGCTCCGGCCTTCTTCTGGTGGTTGGAATGTCGAATTGAACCCTTTATTTCGCTCACTGGGTTAGACTGTTCTAGTTCCACGTGTCATGTTTAATGGATGTCAGTTATCAGTTATCTCCTGATAATTCTCTTGTCCAAGTTCTCCACTGCCTTAACTGGGTATTTAACTCACACTCTTTGGATCCTCTCACTGGATCTAACTAACGCCTTTATCCACTGTGACATGTGTTATTCCAACTACCTGAAGAAGGCCGGAGCGTACAACGGCCGAAACGTTGTAATAAATATGGCGACAAGGATGAGGACAACAGTCCGAATAATGTAAATAGTGTATAATTTCAGCTAATTTTAGTAAGAATATATTTTTTTGAAAAGCACAACTGTGACATACATATCACTTAATTTGAACCCTTGTCCCTTTGAATCAAGCATCATACCTTCGTATATGCAATTAGAAACGTATTAATATAATCACAAGAATACACACGTTCATACAGTCAACAAACATCTAGATGTAGGTGCATTGACCTAAACACACACAAAAAACAAAACATTCAAAAGTCTGCACACCAGGACGGACATTTGTGCATAATATTATCTGTAAGTGAACTAAAAAAGGCTTATTAGCATTCTGCATAATAGCTATTACCTAATTTACATAAGAGAATTAGTTTCTATGCCGAATGCATACACAATATTTATTCATATTCTCCTGATAAGTAAAAGTCTATTATTCATATTTGAATTGCATAGAACAATGGTAATAAATATGAATGTCAATTCATTTATCTACAAACTTCCGAGGGTTGATTGATAAATAACAAGTCCAGACGTAAGAAACAAATTTTAAACCAAATAAAATAATTTAACTCGTATCAAGATGAACTAAATATATTTCTCCTTGGAATTACGATAGCCGATTAATAAATAAGGTCTCCAGTTTGATAAAACAAGCTTTCGATCAGATAGAATAATGATACCTGTATCAAAAGGAATTAAATTTGTTTCTCTTCAAAATTAATAGGGTTCATAGATAAATAAGCTTACTAATCCCATGAAAAAGTTTTTAAACCAGATAGCATAATGAAATTACTGTGCAGCTATAGTGTGAGGTCTACCTCAATATGTCGTCTACCCAGGTGCAGCGCGGAAGTCAACCGAGTCCCTCCCCGCACGTGGCCATCGGGTCAGGTGAGGTCATGGATCAAGTCAGGTAAGGTCTAACATGGATATTTATATCTGTCTCACATTTTCTAAACACGTGACCTGTCCATATAAAAAGAAATAAATGAAGCCCCTAGATCAGAATCCTCCTCGGCCTGAATAATTCAGAACTTTAGGATACTTCAAAATGTTGCTGAAGGAGTTTTATAGAAAAGTCATCGTGACAGAGGAAACGTGTTTATTTTTACCTTTCTGCCTTTAATATAAATATAAATAGGTATAAACTGAAAGAAATTGGTATGAACAACACCCATGAAGGGTTGATCTATAAATGATAATATAAGATTTAAATAAATATGTATACACGTATTATATTATAGTTCAAACCTCACGCTATAGACGAATCGGAAGGTAGGGCACACACTATATTGAGGTAGACCTCACGCTATAGTCTAAACGGGAAGAAGGATTCACACTATATTGAGGTAGACGCTATAGACGAATCGGGAGGTAGGCTTTACTCTATATTAAGGTAGACCTCACGCTATAGACGAAACAAGAGGTAGACCTCAAACTATATTGAGGTAGACCTCACGCTATAGACGAAACAAGAGGTAGACCTCACGCTATAGACGGATCGGGAGGTAGGCCTCAAACTATATTGAGGTAGACCTCACGCTATAGACGAATAGGGAGGTAGGCCTCACGCTATAGATGAATCGGGAGGTAGGCCTCACACTATATTGAGGAAGACCTCACGCTATATAGTAACGCCGATATTAGTATCAAAATGAGGTTATTTATTACAGATTCATGAAGGTTTGTTTCATAAATAATGTCTTTCCTGCTTTGAAAATTTTAGAAGAAGATGGAATAATGACACTGGTATTAAAAAGTATATGAAAATTTACCCCCCGCCCTTCAAAATTATAATTGTCGATTGATAAATAATGTTTCGAATCTTATAAGCAAAACAAACTTTGAAACCTAATCGTAACTGTTCGACCTACTTTCTGTTCATTATTAAATGGGCTTGTAACAGTTTAGACGAACATTGGAAGATCTGAAAACCTGAGAGAAAAAGAAATTGAAAAAAAAAGTTTCGGTGGCAAGCGTTATTGAAATCAACAAGAAGATGGAAAAGAGCGCTGAAGCATTGAAAGGCTTTGTTATCAGTATCGATTGAGCGGTAAGCTCAATGACAAAACATTGAAAACAGAGAATAATCAACCGAACAGACCCAGGCGAACATTTATAGGTGAAGACAAGTCAAAGAAAAATTATCAAGTACTCAGACGATTCGAACAGACCACAGGCTAAAAGAGTAAGAGAAATTAGAGTGAAGACCTGTAAAAGGAAAATAACAGTAGTACCCATAATTAATGGAACACTAGCAAATAGAAAATGCGTGAAGAATGTGAATGTCAGTGAAACATTCTAGGAATTGTCCATCAACACAGATCGAAAAAGACAAGTAAAATGCTCCAATATTGTACTCACAAATACAGCCCACATATTAGGATGAGTTTTATCTAATGTAAAATGTGTGCAATTTTAGTGTTTTATTTATTTATTTATTTATTTTTCATAAAAATTGTGATTAATGTCATAAATCCATTTCTGACCTGAAAGGAAATGTGTATACAACAGAATGAAAAAGAAATAATAATAATAATAATAATAATAATAATAATAATAATAATAATAATAATAATAATTGTGTTAGCCCAAAATGCAGATTCTGTGATAAATATCCAGAAACAATTGGTCATCTTGTATCAGGTTGCACGATATTGGCATCCACTGAATATAAAATACGGCATGACAGATTGGGCCGATATCTACAACGGAAAATCCGTAACTACTACGAAAAGGAAACGAAAAGAAATTGGTATGAACAACACCCAGACCTAATTACGGATATAGAACCTGTAACAGTTCTATGGGACTACTCAATACACATAGACGGAACAGTCAAAGCTAATCGTCCAAACATTGTTATTAGAAATAACAAACAAAAAAATTGCCTCCTTATTGATATGGCAGTCCTTGCAGACGGCAATGTATCTTTTAAGATCTTCAAAAAGCTATCAAAATACAAGAACCTTGAAATCGAATTCACAAAAATATGGCACATGGGAACATCAATAATCACTGTTGTAGTTGGAGCCCTCGGATTAATTGGAAAAGATTCCAATAGACTCATTGAAGGGATTCCTGGAAGCCCATTCCTTCAAGAAATACAAAAAATTGTTCTCACGAGTAAAGCCCACACCTTACCAAAATATTTTTGCTCTCATTGGAAAATGCCATGATGCAATTTCTCACTTTAGGTCTCTGGGATGGACACGGAAAGAAATGAGTACACAGCAGAAATCTAATTAAATAATAATAATAATAATAATAATAATAATAATAACAGTTACTTATATTTGCAGCACAGTAGCATTTCATCAGAATGAATGCGTTTAAGGCCATGATAGTCCTGCGCCCTCTCATTGCACCAGATAGAGATGTCGGTGTTCACACCGAGGCCAGCACAACCGACTGTTGCGGGAGCTGCGGGCAATTTTTGTTCCCAGCCCGGGTTTACGCGCTCGGGACCCCATTTTAAAAATACAATAGTATATAGCCATAAATTCATACACAGATGAATTTATGGCTATTATAAACCTAATTTTTTCAGCAACATTTTTTACCAGTGCTCATATTGCAATTTTCGATCTTATAATTATATGTTCTTTACCAGAGCTCATATTGCAATTTTTGTTATTATTATCGCTTTTCTCTGGCAAACCTTATTACTGGTTATTAATTATTTTTGTAATTTTGTTAATGCCGAAATCATATTACAATCCCATCTGGTCTTCCTGCTTTGTTCCTGTTCAACTTGGACAGTGCTGATTTTATTTCAGACTATAATATTTCTGGTCATTCCATAGTGTACGTCTTGGAAGAGCTCTGAAATGCGTTTCCGTCTTTGAATTATTTGTTTCTCTTTCTATTATCAGCGTTCTCTCCTTTGGGTTCATGCCTGCTGCTTATGAGCACGTTTTTGTCCTGTTATTTCTCTTATTATTTTATGGATATCTGCCTTAGTTGCGATGTTTATTCTTTCTACTTTATTGACCCATTCATATTTTACCTGCTTGCATTTTTTTCTCATTTCTTTCTGAAAGGTACTGAATTCTGACCCATACACTGGCATTGTTTATTGCTCCATTTTCATCATATCGAATATTTCAGCTGTCATCAGCTTAATACCATGGACCCAACATGTGAGCAACGATGAAATTTTAGGGAAAAATACAAAACAAAAAGGACACTTATATTTAACAAAAGGTAGAGACAGTTTATATTTATAGGGAACATAATGAGGTAAGAAGGCTTTGAAAATTTGATACCCACAGTGCAGTTGAAGGTATGAGAGACAAGAGAAAATAACGCATAACCTACTGGCGAAGATGGTTTTGGAAAGGTAGCGAAAAGGCAAAATATATTAAGAGCAACAAAGGACACGAAGTTGTGGAGAGCCATGATAGCCAACGTTCCTGAATGGACATGAGACATAAAAGACGAATTTTTCCTTAGAATGATCTCATTTGTGGAAGTTTAGTTAATGACCTTTGCTTTTTCTATAGGCCGTGTCTTTTCAGGTCGTTGGCGATCATGGTTCTCCACAACTTCTTATCCTTTGTGGCTTTTGGAAAAGTTTGTCCTTTTGCAATCTCTCCTAATCTCTGTTCTACCTTCCATTTACATAAGCTTGTTAGGTAGATTCTGCGCTCTTTTTCTCTGCATTTCGTATTCGTTAAAGGCGACTTAACTGAATAAAAAAAAACGTATTAGTTTGCTTAAAATATATTGAAAACGTACATATGCATACTGAAAGTGTCATCCTTAAACTCAACTCAAACGTTAAATGATGTTCAGTCACATTTCATTACACAACAGTTAAATCTGTATGCGCTTTCTGGGAAAATTATCAACTGATAAAACCTTATATTACCCACAATAGATTCACAAACATTAAAACAGTGATATGACTGGATGAACTTCGTTTTTTGTGTGTGTTTTCTTATACATAGTGTTTAATTTGTTCCAAACAGCAGTCTCTCATGATTCGGTAACTGGTATGGTAATCAATACAAAATTACTGTCTATAAACCGACACTATAATCTATAAAACTAGGGAAGGTTATAGTATTACTTGTCCAAACGAATAAAAACAACGTGTTTGATATCAAATGTACAGCTCAATGGTAATAGAAACGAAATCTATCAGTATTCGGTTTTATTGCAGCCACATATGCTTCAGTGCCCCTGCTATATGTTTTGGGCCCCTTGTTCCTGATTTCGCTCAGCTTCACTCATTTTCCTACCGCCGTAAGGTTGCCTCTCTGTGTCTTTTCTATAAATAATTTCATGGTAATTGTTCGGATGAGCTCTTCGCTATTGTGCTTTTTGAATTTAAGCGAAGTACTAGATTGGCGTCGAGATCTAGTCGATTTACAATTGAGCTGGCTATATGTAACTGTAAATTCTATGATAACAGTTTCTTTTCTCTTACTCGTACTTGTGGAACTGGCTCCATGATTTCCAGCCAACATTAATCTGCAAAAATTTAAAAGCAATGTTATCTACTGTCCTCCAGATTACTCTTTTTATTATTAATGTTTCTGCTCGTAAATCATACACACTCAGTAACCCTTTGTGATTTAATAGCTTTACAGCCTTGCTTGGGGTGAATAGCATTAAAAAAAAAACTCCTCCGAATGTTAGATTCTTCAATCTCGTCTTTATTATATCTTTCCATAAATTACAACTCCAACTCTCTCTATGTTTGTAAATATATACTTCCTTGTTGCTGTTTATTTTAAAACTTCCTCGTTGCTCATATAGTTTGTCTATGGTATTCTCAACCGCCATTTGCAGAATCATGTCTTTGTTTCTTCGAGTTTATTTTTCATCTGCAAGATAATTAACTATCATTCAGTGATATAAAGGAGGCTAGATATGACATAGCAGTTAAGCCTTCTTTATTGTATTTTCCTAACTCTTAATACTTTGCTTAGTTTCGGGAAAGTATGATTCACTTTTCCTATACATCTTAGGATGCCTGTTTCCCATTTTTCACCGTCTGTTACTATTCTAACCATATTTTTACGTTCCCAGTACATCACACACAGCTTCACCTGCCTTTTTTACTGACGACCATACTTTATGTTTTTATAGTCTTACTTTCCTTTATTACCTTATCTAAAAGCTCTTCAGTTTTTCTTTTCGCGTCTCCCATGAGCATAGTGATATCTGTCCATCTTATGCTGTTAATATTACGTCTACGGAAAATAATTCCTCTTGGGCCTGCTCATCGTAAGATCGTCTTCCTATACAGGAAGTAAACATACAACAGGATCATCACTCAACTATCCACCGACTGGCCAATGTTGCGTCTTCATTCTCACGTCGCCTGTTTCGGTTGATAATTTCCTTTTTACGTTTTTTTTCCGTTTATTCTTTTTTTTTCATCTTTAAATTTTGAATTTTCTTTTTTCCGCCTTTTTTTTCTTTCTTTTTTTCTTTTCCTCGTTTTCTTCTTGCATTCCGTGTCCTTCTGACATTTGCATGCATATATATTTGGTTTTATTTACGTGTCTGCGCTTTAGCCGATGTCCTTTTGTTTGAGATCTGTAGCGTTCATGTGTATTTTTCACATCAGTGTTGATTTTACCGGATTTATTGCCCTTTAAATGAGAATAATTATAACATATATATATATATATATATATATATATATATATATATATATATATATATAGAGAGAGAGAGAGAGAGAGAGAGAGAGAGAGATAGAAAATTAAAAATTAAAAATGAGAAAGTTAAAATTTCAAAATAAATCGATCATTCGGTTTAAAATATTATAAAGTTATTCAAAAATGGAACGGAGTAATATATATATATATATATATATATATATATATATATATATATATATATATATATATATAGTTAAGTTATGAAGAACTTGGTAATCAGTATGGGTAATCCCAAAGAGGATAAAATCCTGAGAGCTCAATGTAAATCCAGAGCTAATATTTAAAAGTAAACAGACCACTTTAAGGTACCATTATAATAATTTATTTCACCAGAATCATCAGATAGCACTTCCAAAAATGAAATGAAACGAAAAATGAAATTAAAATTGATGGGTAGTGAAAGTTTTTGTAATTTAACAGAGAGTGTGAGAGGGATAGTTAAAGAGACATAGTAGAGTATAGGGAGGGATTAATTTCATATCTCTCTCAAGTATACTTTATATTGGAGAAGGAGGAGTGACCAGGCCTTGACCTATTTAGATGGTTAACTTAACGGAAGTGATATATAGAAATGGGAGGGGAGTAGGGAGAAAAGAAAAAGGAAAAAGAAAAGAGAGGGAGATGGAGAGGGAAGTAAAGAAAAAGAGGCTGTAATTGGGTTTTAGCAATTTATGTAAAGAATAGATTTTAATGCTTGATAGAAATTTAGATGTCAAAAAAATATCTGATATTTGCTATGAATTTAAATATTTAATTTTTTAAAACAAATAGTTTAGGGGTTTAGTATAAGTTAAATACTATATTTATTAACACATTTATAGAGAACATATTAAAAGTAAGTAAGATTACCCATATAAAAATAGTGACAAATTGCATTCACACATTAGATTAAAAGTAAAACTAATAAAGATGTTACCGTAACTATTTTTACAATATTAAAAAAGTACGACTGGTCGGGTAAACAAACTATTATAATTTAAAATATACTTTAATATGTTTAGGTTGTTAACCTACTGCACAACCCCCAACCTGGAAGACCAGGGTCTGTCTTTAGTCTGGTTCCCACCCTACTGACCTGTTGAGCATATTTGGATCTGCTAAGGACCGAAGCTCCCACCCAAATAGCTCTGGGGTCGTTGAAGCGCGCAAGCCGTCCTACCACGTCATGGCAACACAGCATCAAGGCACAACGTCAACATTTGGTTATGTCATTAATTTCTCTTCCACTTATATGTGACAGCCATTTTTAGTTGTTGCTGCTGTTGAAAGTTCTCCAGTTGTTCATTGCAGCTGTTCAGCTACAGAGTTCGAAATTCGCAACAGATTTTCCATTCAGCAAGGTACCAAGATATTGCCAAGTTCTGTAGTATTAATTATAAATTAGTGATATTTAAATTTTCAGCTGCAGATCTCTGATCATTATTTGACTGACCACCAAGGTTTCGTCGACTATAGTTTGGAAACCATCATTATAGTAATTGAAAAGGACATGTCCAATTGCGTTACGTTAATTTGTTAGTCGCGGACAATGGATTTGAGTTTCGTTCTCGAGAAATGCAGGCTTGTACCTCAGTTGATCTCGTCTATCACATTCCATTGGCTTTTAGATTCCTTCATTAATTTCCTGTTCACTAGTATTGCATGAGAATCGTTGTTAATTCACATAATGTTTGGTTAATGATAACAGTGTTTAATAATATATTTCTGGAAAATAATTTTAAACTCATTTCCTTTTACTAAACTTGTTTTTTTTATATATAAAATCTTATAAGAATCGATTGGTTTCTCAGTTTTCTGAGCAAAGTTGGCAAAATTTCTTGCAGATATATACTTTAGTACATGCATACAAACATGTCTATATCTATCTATCTATCTATCTATCTATATATATATATATATATATATATATATATATATATATATATATATATAATGTGTGTGTGTATAAAATCTCTCTCTCTCTTTCTATATATATATATATATATATACTTATATATATAATTTTTACATCCATTATTTATGCTTATTGGAAAGCGCTCCATATCAGTGATAGAGCTAAGATATTTAGTTGGCTTGACGTGAGCTTGTTACCCTGGGTTTCACACTCTCTGTAATCGTCAGATAAACAATCCAACTAAACATATAGATAGATAGATAGATAGATAGATAGATTAATGCACACACACACACACAGACAAATGCACACACACATATATATATAGGTTTGTTATAAATAAAATTAGTCACGTGGCTGATGGATGTTATATTCAGTATCTCGACTCCAGAGTTTCACAGGCGCATATTTGCTTAATTTTTCAGTCCACTTTTCAGGAGGTTTCCACAATTGACTTCCATTTTTCTAATTTTTGTTATCTTTATAGTAAATTTCATGTGATTAATTTATGCCAATGTTAGTATTATTGGTGATCGGTTAATATTTTTTTCTTTTTATCTATGTGTGTGTGTTTCTGTGTGAGCTTGTGTGTGTGTGCTTGTGTGTAAATGTGTGCACTTCTCTGTGTTTGTTTATGTGCGCCTGTGTATGTGTGTATATGCTTATGTGTTAAATGTATATATATACAAATATATATATATATGTATGTATATATGCATACAAATACACACACACACACACACACATATATATATATATATATATGCGTATGCGTGTATGTGTGTGTGTGCATACAAAACATGTAGAGTGTTGAAATGCAACCACAGAAAATATGATGTTTGTTCTCTTGGTTGAACTTCTCAAAAAATTTGTCCAGGCGAGAACTTTTCAATACGCTATCATATATATTTTGCCCAGAGCGTCTGTTCTCTCTGGCTTCTGGTTAGTTGTCTTATTAACATTTTGTGCACTGCGAATTTTGGTATTCAAAAAACTAATTCTGGCAGCGGAAAATTCTTGCATTCCAGATTTTTACCAGCATTGCTTATGTTTTTGATGTCTTACCGATTCTATATTTTGGTCCTGGCTCCATATCAACAGCGACAGACGAGCAAGTCAAGTGACAGTTTGACGTCACTATTCCAAATGTGACAGTTCTCCCTGACTCAAATATCAGTATTTTAAGTCTGTTCTTTACCTCTGCTTTAAACCTGGCCTTCATTGTCAGGAACTGCATAGCTATTTCACTATGTAGCAGGCGACAGGATGTGCATTGGGTTGCAATGGATAACTCCTCGGAATGAGAAACTGAAGAGCCGAATTTGATTTCCAGTCGGGTTCGTTACAATCAATTACGCTTAAATACCGCTTATGAATCAGTCTCTTCTCGCCCCAGCTATGGGTTTAATCGCAGGGAAAACTGGGTCCCATAACCTTGGGTTGTAATCACTCTACGGTAGAAAAGACACAAGATGGCGATTGTCGTTGCATTTTTGACGATTGTAGTTGACTGGGAAGTACGAAATCGGAAGGGAACTACACAGGTGAGAAGTGCGAGTAAAGAAACTATTAGAATAGAAGAGACAGTTGCATCTAGCTAGTCCAACAGCAAAACCGTATGAACTAGTTGCCAATCTGGTAGCACGTTTAAATTAATGCAGTCGATGTATCAAAGAAAAAAGCCCAGCAGAAGAGTTGCTATAAAAATAGTTTGCGGACAGTTCCATTAATTTCAACTATTGCTGAAGAGGTAGCTGAATTTACAAAACAAGAGATAAATTTTTCACGGCAGAAATAAGAACTCGCCCAAAAACAGCGCGGGATTATGTCGTAATAATTTATTCACACAAACCTGAAATCATTCAGACACAATCCTGAATTCTTGTTGTGATGTTCTATCTCATCCTCGTCGCAAAATTGTTATAACTGCTGTTGAAGATCTGATATTGTTATTATTAGTAATACCAACATGTAACCAGTGGATGGGATAGGATTGAACAGAGCCGTGATTTGTACATGCATTTATGTGTCCGCCATTGTTCTCGTCTTCCCAGCAAAAACTCGCTGATAACTCCGTACGGTTAGCTCCTTTAGTTGGCACCGCAATGACAAAAAAGGCAGCGGGAAGCCACGTCAGGTTGACGAGAATGTGATTAAAATTGAGATGCTGGGTGAGAACATTTGTTCTGTATTCTATTTTTAGGGAGGATGTTGACCCACATAATATTTTGGCAACGTTTTGGAACAGGCTCCACGTCGATGCCCTCCACCCACTGAGCACTATAACGTCAAGGATCATTGCATATTTCATCATTTTTATTATCTATCACCCACTTTTACATTCATATGACACTTCATTCAGTGATTCTCTACTTTGAGTGGCTCAAGTCTTGTATTGGGTGAACTTTAGTAAGGAAAGTATCTCTATCTATAAAAGGCATGATGTGTGTGTGTTTGTGTAACGAATGCACGTCCGCAATTTTCGACGGATTTGCACTAAAATTTTCCTTCGGTTTTTCCAAGTACGAGTCCTTTTTTTAAAGCTGATCGTTTTGTGTTCATTTTGTTTAGTTCTTTTTTCGTAACAGATTTAATGTTTAGTATAGAGCTTAGAAAAATTCGCAGTAGCAAAATCAGCAAGGCAAAGGAAGGGCAAAAATATTTTAAGTCAAGTGAAAGCAATTGCTGTATGAGTCGTATGATTTTTTAATCAAGCACGGGCAACGCCGGGCCATGCTGCTAGTATTTTACAAACAGAATAGTAACGCTAATTGATTTGAGGAATGATAGTATAATTTGACCACATTCTACCTTCCCATTTTCTTTATACAGTGAAAAGAATCTGATAAAACAGAAAAGAAAGATTCAATGAATGATGGTGAAAAGTACGAAGTTGTAAGAATAACAAAGAAAGGTGACTAGCGGAAATTAAAAACAATCGAATAGGCAAAACAAAACAAAAAAAAAAAAAACGCTTCCACCCCAGAAAAAATAAAATAATCTTGGAATAGCAAGAACTGAAATTTATAAGTAAACAATTTTCCATTTGGCAAAGTGATTCATCGACAAGAACAAAAATTATGACAAAAGAGATAGGAAAAAAATACCTTGAGAGAAAACGCCCTTCTTCCATTAAAATCCTTTTTTTTTTTTTCACTCCAATTTCTGACTCTCGTTATAGGATATATCTGAAAACGATGCCAGGGAAATTGTCAGCGGTAGTGGGATTTGAAAAAAAAATCTTTAAATAATTGCCGGGCTTGAAGAACAAAATTCAATTACCATCATCCAATCATCTTTTGGGGCTTACTGTTATAAAAATCACATCCACTTAACAAATAAATAAATAAATTTTTTCTTTCTTTTTTATTCAGGCGTACGATACTAACATGTTAAAGAAAACTGCTATTTAGAGAATATGAAACAGAAATGTGGCTTTTGTGTTGAGGATGTGCTGACAGAGAATCGATAGACAACTGCGTTCACTACAATAAAAATTGATGACACTGTGATGTATTGAACAGTGAAGGATTTATGAAATCTTGGTTTAATATTGTCAGTTTCATTTTGGCAGCTTTCCTGTACGGATGAGCGCAGAGATAAGACGTTGAATTATTAACAGGTTGGTGTGAGCTTACCACTTTTGCACAGGTTGGCTTTTTCATTCTCTAAAAACAGGCAATACATTTTAGAAAGATATTAAACTATGGAGATGCGTATTCTGCATCAGATCTCTTGTATATACCAGCGACAATATTTATTACACTTAGGATGCTTTCTCCGGTATGGGAAATTCGAGATGTTGTAATGGTTACCAAACTGGTCTCGCCAGATCAATTACAAGTGAGTTCGACCCTCACCGGAGGTTTCACGCTTTCAGCCTTGTGCCATATCTAAGCTACGCCTAGAAAATCATTTATACTTCACTGGTCTCGGCTGGCATAGTTTGGAATTAATATTAGCTCTAGTCCCTAGGGGCATTCCCCCAGGCAGTACTTCTCCTTCGGGAGGGAGCTATATACCTGGTGACTGAGGGGTCCCAAAAAGGAGAAATGCCGAAGTGGCTTGAGCAATTTTTCCACAGCGTTATCGTTAAACCCACTTTAACCTTGTCACATTCGCTTGCGACGTGGGCGAAACTGAAAAATCTTACTATGCTCGGTACGACGCAAGGTCAGTCATAGTATAAAAATAGTTTGTCTGAAATCAGCTTTAGAAGTAAGAACCGTTGTGAAACTTGAACTATTAACTAAGTTTTAGTTAAATACTAAACTACCAGTGACCCGTTTGGTCACTGACGGTTCAGATTATAACACATTGAAGTTAAATTCAACATTCCATTAAAATGAAGGTTAATTTATTATAATTCAGTTAAATATTTCAGTTCATTCTTTTCATCATTGGTCTGGCTTACAAGTTCATGTTTAACGTTTTACAGATTGTTTACAGCATTTAATAGGAAGGCAACCTACGGGATATACTTGAAATTTAAATCAAATTAACTTAAAAATATTTTTTAATATGCCTAAATTATTTTAAAATCATATTCACTGGAAAATATTTTTTAAATATCAAAAATATTGTTTGTTTAACGAAAGCTGAAATACAAATAATTACACTACAAACAACTGGACGAAACAGCAAAGCGGGATCTTTTTGTGTCTGTCTATAACTTAGAATATTTTGAGTAAATGATTGCTTGAAGAAAGTTAAAATAAAAATATTTACTGTATAACCGGCTGGTATTTTTAAATCTTATTCACTTAAATCAGATTAAATTAAATCACTATGCGCCGGCCGGACGGACGGACGCACCGCAGAAGCAGGCAAGGCACGAGATTACAGACTTTCAATATAATATGGAGAGCTAATTCTGTAGCGTCGAATAAATAGCTACTGGATTTCGTCACCTCAAGAACCGACGTCACTTATCCTACGGCAGGTGAGTAACCGACGCTCCTTCCCTCAATATATCCAGTATATGATATATTTTCCAAATTTTCTCCCATCACAAAGCGTTCCAAAATGTTTAACTGTCAAAGAAGGAAAAATGACGTTGTGTAATGTACTATATTCTGTGCCTTACCTTGGCATTGTTCACTGTCTCTTTTTGATTATGTCGAGAATTTAATTTGTCATAAACTCCTTTCTGATAATCCCATGGACTGAACATGTGAGCAATGACGAAATTTCAGAGAAAATGGAAACAAAAAGCATACCCATGCTTAACACCAGAAAGAGGCAATTGAAATTTCAAGGGCAAAACTTGAGGAAAGAGGGCTTGAAAAAGATGACACTCACAGCACAAAAGTAAACAACGCATAACCTACATAGAGAGCTTCAGTAAATCAGTGGCAGAATAGGGTTTAGGGGAGATAGCAAGAATATAACGTTTATTAAGAGCTACAGAAGATAAACAAATTATGAGACATCATGATCTCCAAAGTCCTGAAGGAGCATTGGACATAAAGAACAAGAAGAGGGCTTGGAGAATTTAACGCTCACAAGATATATTGCAGGCAAGAAGGACAGCAGAAAACTACGCATAACCTTCCTAAAATTTGTAGATGGTAGAACAGAGTTTAGGAGAGAACAAAAAGACAAAATTAACTAAGAGTTGCAAAGGACAGGAAATTGTGGAGATCCATGATCGTACTGAAGGAACATGGCGCTTAGAAGAAAAGGTGGAGGATTGTGTCTGAATGATTTCAGGTTTGTGTGAATAAATTATTACGACATAATCCCGCGCTGTTTTGGGGCGAGTTCTTATTTCTGCCGTGAACAATTTATTTCTTGTTTTGTAAATATATTTCTCACTGTAAATAATCAGAAGGAAATGTTTAAACATATGCAATTGTTGTTACTGTTATTACGTTAAGTCAGGAGTAATTTTTGCTTTTATGAACCAATTCTTCTGAAATTAAACAATGTATATCGTGTATCATTTCAGCTCAAGATCAGTTGTTAGTGATATTACAATATGGGAGAATAGCTGTGTGGTTAGAGCCTTCCTAACATGAAGCCCGTGACCTTACAAAAAGTTCGACCTATGATGAAAATTTCAGCTTTGGGAAATATATGAAATCCACACCATGTGCTGACAGAAGCCATGTGAGTGAAACTGGGGAAATAAATCTATTCGGAAGCCGTCGATGTTTATGTTAGCACGAATTCAAATATTCTTACCCAATGGGCAGATATAAACTGATTCGCTTTATCTGTCAATCTATATAGACATTATGTCTCACTAAAAAAAAATCCAGTCAGTCGATGTCGGACGACCGGCTGAACGGTTAAACTCTCTGCCTTCGGGCGGGGAGGAACCAGAACGAGGCTATGCCGAAGGACAGAGTCACGTTCGGGGAGGTAAACCGACCCTGAACCCGTTTATATGGGTTCAAAGGGTATATTTTTGGCTGAGCCCACGGGCCCGGAGAGCCTACGTTAAACTGGCCTTGGGCCACATGATAGCCTCATGGGGCGGTGACTAAATACTAAAAAATTCCATCCTACAGTGACATGGCCCACACTTAAGAGTGTATTGGCCTAGAAAAACTCACAATGACTAAAATTCTTTAAAAAGAAATGCTATGTCAGTGTGTAAACTGACGAAAACGGAAATAGCACAACATATCCAGAACTGGATTGAAACTCTGATTTGAACCTGGATCAGAATGCCGATTTGAACCTAGATTTGAACCTGGATAAGAATGCTGATTTGAACCTGGATTAGAATGTTGATTTGAACCTGAATCAGAATGCCGATTTGAACCTAGATTTGAACCTGGATCAGAATGCTGATTTGAACCTGGTTTAGAATGTTGATTTGAACCTGGATTAGAATGCTAAATCTTTCAAGAAGCAGACATTCTGCTAAACAGAGACTGACTTAACCTTATTCTCTCTTTTTAGTTTTCCATCGAACTAAGACTAGCTTCATAAAAGTATACATTTCCAGTTCAATGAAAATAATATTACTTGCAAGTGATAGTCTAAAGTGCGAGGGTGGACTGAAAAGTTCATAGGCTGACTATGAAAGAGTGATGCTAGAGCTATGAAATCTTGCATGCATTACTTTCAACTCTTTTTTATTAATAAATGCATTGTGTCGTTTCAGGTACGTGGGTCAGCTGAAAAGTTCATAGTCTGACAATGAATGACTGTTGCCAGATCTATGAAATCTTGCATGAATTAATCTCCGCTCTTCTTAGTAGGCTTTTTCTCAAGAGATTGGAGGTTCTGAGGAGCATGAAATCACCTCTTAATTGCTGTTGTTCCCAGGTTTACCCTGACACAGGGTGGAAGAACCTGTTAGGGTCCCAGCTATGGACAAATAATGAATCCAAACTATATTCAAAACATTAGCAAAGTTTAAAAATACATTTTTATAGTAAAAATATCAGCAATACATTTTGATTAAAAAATTACCAACAATATATTTTTGTAAAAAAAAAAAACGAAAAATATTTATAGCCTAGTGACAATCAATATCTTTTATAGTAAAATTAAACATATGGTATCCATTGACATAAAAAATAATTTGCTATGATTAATATCATTTTTGGTAAGGAGAAACAAGTTTTCTATTTTCGTATGATTTTGTAAGATTATGTGGTAAAAAATACAGCTACCTAATTATAATTTAATCATGAAATAATGTATTTGGCTTGAATTAATTATAAAGTTGGAATTTTTTTGTTTAACTAGACCATAGGGATGATATGTTGATATGCTGCTAAACAAATACAACCAAATTTTTCCAGGTACCAGGATAGCCCGAAAAGTTAATAGCCTGATTATGAAGGAGTAATGACATTGTCCTTTTATGTGTCGTGTCGTGTCGTGTCCTGTCAGGACGTATGTGATCATGGCCTTCCACATCTTCCTGTCTCTTTTAGCTCTTAATAACTTTTTTTTATTTCTTCTAATCCCTGTTCTACCACCCGTTTACTCAAGTCCATGAAGTATATTACGCGCTGCTGTCCTCTGTCCCAAATTAACTCAATCTGTCCTGTGTGTATCAGATTTTGTAAGCCCTCCTTCCTTATTATGTACCCCAGAATGTTCAACTGCCTCTTCCTGTCGTTAAGTATAAGTTTGCTTTTTCTTTCTACTCTCCAAAAAACATCGACCTTGTTCACATGCTCGGTCCATAGGATCCTCAGCATCTTTTTTGTAGAACCAAATCTCCGTTTCTTCAAGTCTCTTCTTCCTCTTTAAGGAGATTGTCCAGTATTCGCTGCCATATAAGAGGACAGACATGACGTAACAGTTCAATACTCTTTTCTGTCACTTAATACTCTTAGCTTTTGGAATACATCTTTGGTCATCCCAATACATCTTTGGTCATCCCAATACATTTTTGGTCATCCCATTACATCTTTGGTCATCCTAATACATCTTTGGTCATCCCAATACATCTTTGGTCATCCCATTACATCTTTGATCATCCTAATACATCTCCGGTCATCCCAATACATCTTTGGTCATCCCATTACATCTTTGGTCATCCCAATACATCTTTGGTCATCCCAATACATCTTTGGTCATCCCATTACATCTTTGATCATCCTAATACATCTTCGGTCATCCCAATACATCTTTGGTCATCCCAATACATCTTTGGGTCTCAGTGTTGCACTTTCCGTCCTCTGTTAGAACGCTACCCAGATATTTAAATTTTTGTACTATTTTGGTATTCAGTATTTTGGTATTCCCGATTTGTAATTTGCAAAGTGATGATATAGCTGATGGTATCGCTGTAAAACGTACAGCAGCCATTAAAGTCTTCTTTTCAATAACTACGTTGTTTTTTTCTAGTTAAACATGTTAACTGTTAAGCTTAGATTGAAAACATAACAAGTAGCGAGTTCATTTGAAAATGAACAATATTTGCAGCGTGGTCTTATCAACTACCTACAGAGAAAGGATTTAGCCCACAAGAACATTCATGCTGACATATGATCCAAGGAAAATGGACCAACTGACCGTTCTTTAAATGTATAATAACAGGTAATAAAAAATGGATTCCATTTAACAATGTTCAGTGCAATGGTCAGTGGATTGACACATAAATCTCCGAGACCAACCCTAAAAACTGATCTCCATAGAAGAAAGGTAACGTGCGTGTGGTGGGATTGTCGAGGCATTTAGAGTTCTTAATGCAATGGAACTCTAAATCCAAATTTATCGGCATATCAGCTGCAATATATTCATAAGCTTTGGCTGAAAATCTCCCGCCGCCTGTCAGTCGGGAAAAAATGTTCTTCTCCCCGGCATCGCAACGCCGCATACAGCGAGAATAACAGAGGAGAAAACTCAGTTTTTCTCTTCTACCCGAACCAGCCATGTTCACCAATCGGTTCTTTCTTTCTTTCCTCTTCTTTTTTTTTTTTTTTTTTTTTTTTTTGATCACTGAAAAACGCTTTGATGGAAAAAAAGTTATTTGATAACTAGCTAGGTGAAATGCTACTGGCAATAATTGTCGTTTCCCACCAAGGAAACATTTGGCATTCTATTGCCTGAACAGCCAGTGCAAGATCATTACATGGTTTTTAGGCGGGGTCCAAAATGTAGCATCTGTACTCATAGATAATGATAATATTAGCTGTTTCCCGATAAGAAAACAGTTGGCAGTCATTGACCGAGCAGCCTGTGCTACTTTTGGTTGGAATTTATAAAATCTTTCTCTTAAAAATAATTTTTCGGGAAAATAGGTTCTTGAAGTCCAGTAGCTATTATTGCTCTTTCCATTACTGACATTGGTTTCCCTTTTTAACCTATTACTTGAATAACTAGCTTGGAATGTCAACAATTGAATTATGTCATTATTTTCTCTTCGTTGGGAATACCAAGTGCTGTAAGCTTGGAAATGGATGTGATATAATGGCTCGGAATTGTTAATCGGAGAGCCGCATTCCAATTTCAGTTGGCTTCCTGGTATTCATTTAGGCGCAAATACCATTAAAAAAGGCATGAACCCACATCATCTCAACCCTGCTATGAGGTAATTAGTAAGACTTTATAATAGTCATTATTATCTCAAAAACAAAATCTTACAATCTAAAAATATTTTCTGGTTTCAAATAACCTGCAAATCTTGAAAAGGACTTCCAATCTGTGGTTGACTGGGCCAGGAAATTGCTTGTAAACTTTAATGCCTCCAAAAAGAAACTGCTCTCCTTTACACACCACAGAGAACACTTCTTGTCTCCCATCAGAATGGCTGATTCCCAATTCCTTGAGAACGCCTCGTTACGCCTGCTTGGTCTCACGCTGTCCACTGACATGAGGTGGAATAAATACATTCAATCAATCTACTGCAAGGAAAGTTGGCTCTCTGTGTCGTGCCAGAAGGTTTTTCTCGTCTGAGTCCATCCTTGAAATCTATAAATCAATCATCCGTCCTTGCATGGAATATTACTGTCATATATGGTCTGGTGCTCCCGCTGTACGTCACGAGATCCGCGACAAAATCCAGAGACGAATAGGCAAGATGATATGATCTGTCATCTAGTCTACAGTCGCTATCCCATAGACGTGTCGTGGCTTCTCTCTGTCTCTTCTACAAGCAGGCAACTGTTCTGACGAGCTACTTTCGATGGTTCCCGGACTACATGAATTTAAGCGAGCTACAAGGCTGGCAACTCGGTCCCACCCTTTCACTGTCGCAACGGTTAAATGAAACCGCCTTTTCTACTCAAACACCTTTTTCTCTCGCATTTACCGTCTGTGGAACTTCCTTCCTTTTGCTTGTTTCCCCGATAAATATAATCTTCAAATATTCAAGTGTAATGTCAATCGACATCTGACACCCTGAGTTTTTTCCCCATCCTTTTCTGTATCCTTTCCTCAAACATTCCTCTTTACTCTTGTTCTCAATCCTCTGTAACCCCTTGCGTGCTAGTGGCACTCCCGCCTTTCTTGGGGTGAATTGCCTTACAAAAAAAGATCGTTGATACGCCATAGAAAACGAATCATACAATCAATCCTGTTCGAGTTATATGTGTTACACATTTCTTTCGTTGCTGGTATTGTTAGCAGCTTAAGTAATGTGGTTTCTGTTATTTGGTACAGTTCTTTGTGATTCTCTAGCGTCAGTGAACAATGTTCAAAGAAGACCTTCAGGCTTCACTCGCTCAAAGCCATTTTTAACCATTGATCTTAGAAACTGGTTGTATATAGCTGACAATTTAAATATTTCTGAATGGGTTTGGGCCCATGTATGACATCCCTATGAATGTCTCGCTCTGATGGCGTTATTTAAAAAGACAACTCGATTTTTCGGGTTGATATTTTAGTTTTGTAGCAATTTGCAGTGGATTTGAGATTTTTATCTACGTCTTATCACCCCTTTTCCCAACACATAGGCTTATGGCCACATCCTGCTGAAGCACTACAAATTTGGTTCAGTATGATGTGGTCATAAGCCTAGCTTGGGGACTAAATTAGCCCACATTAACCTGCATACCCGAAGTATTAGAAGTGGGAAGAACAACAATCGGTCCTCACTTGATTTTACTAAGAATAGTAACATCGAATTTTTTTTATCTAAGGGAATAGTCTAAAACAGTTGATTTAAACTGATAACACGTGAACCCTCTTTTCGCGCTTATGAGGCGGTGAGTAATGTTTCACGAAGTTCATTTCCGTTACTGCTGAGTAATGAGTTTGATCTTTACTGTGTGACCCATACAAAATGCGTCATGAATAATATTTCTTAAAATTAGTTTGAAGCTTTGTATGCCTGACAAGGGTTAGTTTACTCCCCCTGTACCTGTAACAGCATTCGCCCGAGGTGGGTTGAGCCGGCTCCAATATTGGAGTTTCATGGGAATTTGGAATGTAAGTCGCGTAAAATGTCACGATTTTTTTTTAACCTTTGTCGACTCGCTGTTAGAAAGAATATCCACTATCTTTTAAATTACTTTAATATGTTTACATTTAAGTGAATGTAATGGATTCAATTGGAATTCGAACTCGGCTCTCCGATTCCTCAATCCAAGCCGATATCCATTAAGGGTTAGTTTACTTAAGTAACTAAGCATATACTATGCATGAAACGAGGAACAGATTTTATGGATAGCGTACGGAAAAGAACTTCAATTTCCAACCCTCATTAAGGTTATAATTTAAATATGAAAAAGTATGGAATAAAGTTTAAACTTGAGAATTTCCGAAGCACGATTAACCCTGATCAAGCTCAGCTATTTCTAAAACACAAAAGGAAAGAAAAAAAAAAACAGTGAAATCCAACCAGAGATGACATTCAAAATCAACCACAACAACCCAACTATTTTTGAAGTGCCGCCTTCGCCTGTATGCATGAGTCAGCGACCCTTTTTATTTTTATTTTTATAACTAGGTTTAATGTTTTTTCTTCATGAGAATCCTGGGAAAATTACAGGTTTTTATACTGATATGTCCCGGAAAGGGATATATTTGATCAAAGTAGCTAAATGGTTTTGGATACGGTAACCAAGTAGTACACGGTAGCAGTAATCGACTGGTACTCGTCGTAGGTAATAGGTGTAGACCAATAGGATAGCCAATGGCGTAGTCTAATGGGCCTCGTTACAGACTTAAACTCTGCCGTACCTACACGTCCGGCTGTTCCAGTAAGGGGGAACTCAGGTGTATGCATATTCCATTATATCATATACAATTTCTGTTAAGCAATCAGGAAGCAAAATTAGTTCATTTATTCCCAGAGAAAAAATTCTTTTCAGACGTCTATATTACTCTTATTAAAAATAATTTATTCAAATACCAGTAGAAGTTGATAATTATAAAATAATTTTCGTTAATCAGGTAGAGACTAATCAGTTGTGTAAACAGGGCAGAAAGTGAAACTTTGGGGTAAGTGCAGCAGACGAGGGTTAAGTTGGGTAACGCTCATTATATAAACATCTGTCAATTTAATCTACCGTATAAACATCTGTCAAATAAATCTACCGTATAAACATCTGTCAATTTAATCTACCGTATAAACATCTGTCAAGTTAATCTACCGTATAAACATCTGTCAAATAAACCTACCGTATAAACATCTGTCAATTTAATCTACCGTATAAACATCTGTCAAATAAATCTACCGTATAAACATCTGTCAATTTAATCTACCGTATAAAGACTACAAATGAGAAATTTTCTGAAGGTCACCCGAATCGTCAAACACCTGAAGAATGCCGGAGGGCAGAATGATGAAACGTTATGTAAATAATGCAAATCATGATAATTCTTCAGTCCTGTAATTTCAGGGAGGAATTACTTATTATTATTATTATTATTATTATTATTATTATTATTATTATTATTATTATTATTATTTCCTTTGATTTCTGGCGTTTACACATTTCTTTCCGGGTCCCGCCCAGGAACCTAAGGTTAGAAATGGCATCACGACACTTTCCACTGACAAAAGAAAATTGCATAGATAAAGCCATTCGTAAAGTGTGGGCTGTACTTGTAAGAACAATTTTTTGTATCTCCTTGAGGCATGGACTTCCAGGAACCCCTTCAATTAGTCTACTGGAATCTTTTCCAACCATTCCTAGGGCTCCAACTGCAACAGGGATTGTTGATGTTCCCATGTGCCACATTTTTGAGATTTCTATTTCAAGGTCCTTGTATTTTGACAGCTTTTTGAATATCTTCAAAGATACATTGCAGTCAGCAGTGACTGACATATCAATAAGGAGGCACTTTTTTGTTTGTTGTCTTTAATAACAATGTCTGGGCTGTTGGCTTTGATTTTTCTGTCAGTGTGTATTGTGTAGTCCCATAGAATTGTAACAGGTCCTTCCCGTAGAAGTTGCATATTTTCCAGTGCAGATATTGGCCCACTCTGTCATGCCGGCTTTTATATTCAGTGAGTGCCAATATCGTGCAACCTGATACAAGATGATCAATCGTTTCTGGATATTTATCACAGAATCTGTATTTTGGGCTAACACAATATTTTAGTATATGTGTTTGATAATTCCTAGTTAACAAGCATTGGTCCTGTGCAGCAAGGATAAAACCTTCAGTTTCAGCTTTCAACTCTGCACTACGTAGCCACCGATGGGTACGGGTTTTGTCTACGTCATCTTGTCTGGTACGGGCAGAGTATTGGCCATGAAGCGGTTTATCTTGCCATCGTTTCTGCATCTGGTCGGTTGCATTTGTCTTTGCTTTCTTTTTTAAGTATTTTGCAGCTTCAGCCGGTGTACTGTGCTTTACTTGTATTTCTGCGCCCATTTGAAACGCCATTATCATTGTTATTATTATTATTATTATTATTATTATTATTAATGCGATTATCTTTTAAGGCCGCGAGCGCTTACTCATTTCTGAACTCACTTGAGAGATGAAGTCAATTTTTGAATCGAGACAAGAATGTTTTCATTGTCAAGAGACGTCTTCATAGAGAAAATTGTTAATTACAGGAATCTCTTTTGTCATTCTATCTATCTATTTCTCTCTGTTGATATCAGTTTAAATCTATCTATTTATCTATCTCATTCTTTTCATATCTATCTATCTATCTATCTATCTCAGTCTATTCATATCTATCTATTTTCCTGTTGATATATATTTTTCTGTTTATATCTATGTTTATCCTTCTCCATTTCATATCTATCTATCTATCTATCTATCTATCTATCCCACTCTGTTCCTATCTATCTATCTCAGTCCATTCATATATATCTATCTATCTATCTATAGCACTCTGTTCCTATCTATCTCTCTGTCAGTATGAAAAGTAAAGTACTGAAGAATTGTTAATTCCCAGTCTTCCATAATGGTTCCAGGCTGACGTTCATACCATTTTTCAGCATGTAGTATTAGCCTTCCTGTGAGTATTCTGCCCAATTTTAGCATATCAATATTTGTATTCCTTCGGTGTCACGATTCCACAGACAGATATTCGGTACTCAACATGTCGTTCACATACCGGTTATACTCATGTATAAGCCGAGATATATGTGACAAAAAAACAATGATTAATTAAGGTTAGGTTTATATTCGAGATCAATTTTAACCAATTTCAATATTTATCTTAAAATAATCGAGCATTACTGCTTTACAATGACACGGTTTTACTTAATTTTTAGAAACATTTTGCAGTATAGTTTTTGTACTCTTTATCTATACAGGTTATTGGCAACTTACGGCCACGATTGGTTACAATTGACTGTTCGTACATCAATCTGGTTGTAAGTAGACCTGTAATTAAAATTGCAATCTTTTTATCTTTCTTTAGGTATTATTGTATTTTTTTATAATTGTGACGGTTTCTTTACGTTTGATACTATTGGTATCATGTCTCTACACATTGTTTTCTTTGTTATTTTTGCCTTTGTCAGGTTTAAGTTAAATACTGTATACTAGAGAACAGTTGGTCTAATATTTGCTAAACATACAAACATACAATATACAAGTGCAAGAAATGGAGAACATTTTAGTTACAAAACAGACCAAAATACATACAAGACATCTTATCAGCCGCTGGGATTTTTATTTATTTATTTTCTTTTTATTTTATTTTATTTTATTTTTTTGTTATAGATCGTAGATATTGTCAGCTGCGGCAGGCGTCGGGGTAACCAGTGGATTTTTTTTTTTCACAATCACGGCGAGCTTTGTCTGGTTTGTACACCAAATGTGGAAACACTTACCCTGCCAGATGCGTGAAGCTTTTTAGGTTTATTATGAAAAACTTCGGAATGTTTGCTATTAGACTTTACAAATGAGGAAAACGAAGAATGTCAAATAAACCTATGTACACTAATGGGTGTGTTCAAATCCTCACGTTGGACACTATTGTAAGTGGTGGTAATATGCTAAGTAGTCCACCACTACCAGTGGTTTATCTACTTCACGCCACTGGTGAGTATTGTATTTTGTTGATGTTATAAAGCTTACCATTTTCATTTCCAACGTCCGTTTTGGTTATTCCTCATTTAGTAACCCTTCCTAGGTTACAATAGTATACCAGCTTTGTCATCCTCACAGTAGCATATGACCACATCAATATGTATAGCTAAGAAGTTTCTTTTCCTTATCCATTAGAAACCGCTTTCAAAGTTCCGAACTCACTGAGTTCTATGTTAATAGTTTTTACTTGGATATACCGTACCCATGAACACTAATGGGTATGTCCCAGTCCTCGTAAATACGTTAGACACTATTGTAATTGGGGCTTATGTGATGTCTAAGTAGTCCGCCACTAGCAGTGGTTTAACTACTTCACGCCGCTGGCGAGTATTGTATTTTGTTGATGTTATAAAGCTTACCAATTCATTTCCAACTTCCGTTTTGGTTATTCCTCATTCAGTAACCCTTTCTAGGTTACAACACCGCTTCAAGTCAAGGGTCAAATGTCATCTTTCGTAATTTTCATAATCTTCGCTTCCTACCACCCCTTCTGTCATTCCTATCACACACCTTATTTATCACTTCCATTTAAACGGCATATCTCTACTATGAGTGACTCTTGGGCCTTATATAAAATAAATTTTGGTGTAAACATATTAAAGTAATTTAAAAGATAGTGGATATTCTTTCTAACAGCGAGTCGACAAAGGTTAAAAAAAATCGTGACACTTTTACGCGACTTAACTGAGATATCAGTTAGACATTCATTCCTGCGAAATTTACGAAGTTCACGAGAGATAATGATAATTAGATCGAATAAAGTTTTAATGATTAACGCGACGCTATCTATTATTAAAATACCAAGCTGAGAATTGTAGAATTAAATGGACTGATAAATTCCACATAAACAATTCTGGAACTTGTTATCATGAAAATATTTAGAACTTTTATGATTAACTGTTATGCACTATCAGTCCTTGCTGGTTGAAACTTAAAGCGTCAACCAGAAAGGATCAATACAAACTTTCTCAGGCGAGCCAATAACATCTGTCGAATTTTTTACATATCTAAGTAGCGAGCCGAATTCTACTGAAAAGGATGTAAAAATTTGCATAGCTAAAGCCTGGGTCGCCTTGTATAAAATGGATGTAATCTAGAGAATCTGATCAACCAGCCAGCCTCAAGCGGAGATTCTTTCGAGCCACTGTGTTAATGTATGGAGACACTGTCTGGACATTAAATAAAACCCTATAGTCTAAGCTTAATGGAACCTACACTCAGATGCTGAGAGCTATACTTTACATCTCCCGGAGACGACATCCGACTAAATCACAGGTCTTTGGAACCACCTATGATATTTCTACAATCTTGGGGAAAGTATGAATCCACCGCCCCACAGCTATAGGTTAAATAGTAAGAACTGTATCAGTAAATTATTATTATTATTATTATTATTATTATTATTATTATTATTATTATCGATTTTAGAATCTAAAAATATATTCTGGCTTTAAATAAGCTGTAAAAGGATGATAAGCTGTAAAAAACAAATCAATCAATCATGGGATTTGTTATAAAGATAAATATTTTTTTTTAAATCAGATTAATTAAACTTTAAATCAGCTAATATTCTTCAAATAAACTTTCAGAAAAGTATATTTTATTTTTGAAAGATTTTTTAATAAAGACAATTACATTGTGCTGACAGATGGTTAAAATGGCGTTAAATAAGCGATTTTAACGATCAAAACAAGAACTCCTTCCAGTCAATTTAATATATATGCCTCTAAAACTGAATTCTTAGGCTTCAACCAGCAAGTATCAATACAAATTGTCTCAGATGAATCAATAAAATCTGTCTAATCTTTTACATACCTAGGAAACGAGATAAATTCTACTGAAAAGGATGTGAAAATTTGCATAGGTAAAGCCTAGGCCGCCTTTTATAAAATGGATGTAATATAGAGAATCTGATCAACCAGACAGCCTCAAGCGGAAATTTTCGAAAACCACTGTATTAATGTATGGAGTCACTGCCTAGACATTAACTAAAACCCTATAATCTAAGCTTGATGGAACCTACACTCGGATGATAGCTATACTTAACATCTCCGGGAGACAACATCCAATAATAATGCAAAATGAAATTTGAGCTCACGTTGGTATAGTACGCCGAAAGCTCCACATCCCACGGATGCCCCATCAAAATATTGCCATGCCCCACCAGTAGGACATGCGCCCCACGTTGGCAATCATTGATGTACGCCATATTTGCATGTTCCTCTATTTTACAAATTAGGAAATAAATCTCTATAAGAATGACATAGACAATATTCTGACACAAAGTTTTTTGTGAAGTTAAAACCCGTATTTTCTAGGGTATAATACAAGTCTAAATACAAACTGTCTCAAGCGAATCAATAAAATCTGCCGAATCGTTTACATATTCGGAAATGAAATAAATTCTCCTGAAAAGAGGTAAAGCCTGGGTTACCTTAAATAAAATTGATACAATCTGGAAACCTACTCTACCAGACAGCATCAAAGGAAGATTCTTTCGAGCCACTGTAGAGACGGTTTTAAGGTATGGTGCCACTGTTTGGATATTAACTTAAACCCTAGAATCTAAGCTCGGTGCATCCTACCCTCGGATGGTGAGAGCTATATTAAATATCTCTTGGAGACAACATCCAACTAAATCACAGCTCTATAGATCCGTCCCTGATATTCCTACAATCTTATGCGAACTCGAAATGTACCCTGCAGGACATTGTTGGCGAGCAAAACAAGAACTCGCGAGTGATTTACTACTCTGGTCACCTAGCAGTGGTGCAAGACAAGTCGTTTGCCCAGCAACCACCTACGTTGACCAGCTATGTTATTAGGTTGGCGCAAAGATAATGTCGTTTTTTGACGTATTTTTAACGTCAAAAACGACATTTTTTTTGCACAAACCTAATATAACATTGAATGCCACCTTAATGACCTTCGGACCTTGATGCAGGACCATGATGGATGGCGTGATAGGCTTATATATGTCCGGACTAGGTCGACCGAATAAATTATCAGTGCACATTGAATGCTGGACAATCTCCTCGCAGATGAAGAGACTTGAAGGAACAAAAATGTGGTTCTACAGAAGCATTATGAGAATACCATGCGCGTAAGTGAATCCAATGAATCCAACTGGAATTGGAACTCGGCTCACCAATTAAAAATTCCGAGCCATTATCCATTACGTCATTACAGCACCTGTTATTGCTAACCGGTTACCTAAGTACTGACCAGGCACAATGTTGCTTAATTTGGGGGATCGTACAGGAACCGGTGCTTCAACATGATGTGACCGTAGGCAGCGCAAAGTATTAAAAAAAATGTCATGAGAAACAAAAGATTACTGGACTGTTAATTAATATCAGTCCTCCCATATGACAGTGAATGCTTGACAATCTCTTCATAAATGAAGAGACTTGAATCAACAGAAATGTAGTTCTACAGAAGGATACTGAGAATACCATAGATCGAAAAACGGAGCCACGACGAAGTTTTAGATAATGAGAAAAGAGGGCTTTGAAAATTTGATTTTCACAGGACAGATTCAAGACAAGAGGAACAAGAGGAAATAAATACGTGACCTGCCTAACGTCCTTCAGTAAATGCATGGCAAAGCGAAGTTTAGGAGACAGAACAAAAAGACAGATTTTTAAAAGCTATAAAGTACAGAAAATTGTAGAGAGCCGTGTTTGTCAAAGTCCTGAAGGACTGATGTCACGTAAGAGTTCAATACTCTTTTCTTCGTTTCTACCGAATATTTCTGTCTTTTTTATACTCTGCACAACTTCTGGAAGGCACTTTTGTTATCCCAATCAGGATTTCAGCCTCCCACTTTCCATCATCTGTTAAAACGTTTCCTATATATCTAAATTGTTACACAAGTTTGCTGTCGATATCTCCAATCTATAATTCTCATGTTGGACTGTGGTTCTTCTTGAAGTTGACATTTAGTCCTTTCTTCTCGCTTTCCTTCGCTGTGGGAGTTATTGTAGTTTTGTAACAGTTTCTTCTATCAAAACTGTCTCATCTGCATATCTTATAGTATTAAGATGGTAGCCACCAATAAGGAAACCGAGTAGGATTTCTAATTCTATTGGAATCACTTAAATTTATCGGTTGAATAAGTCCGGTGAGAAGACGCATCTTTTTCTCTCACCTCTTTCTATTTTTGTATATTGACTGACGTCATTTTCTATCCGTATGCAGGATCTTTGCTGCAAATATGGATTCTTGAACACTCTAATATCTTTTACAAATATGTCAAGGTCTTTGTGACATACTTTATCAAACGCCTTTACATAATCGAGTGTGTGAAAATTGTTCAAACTTTCCTTATATTTGAGCGCTTTCGGCTATTCCATTAGCCATTATTAAGGATGATTTTTTTAACTGAATGTCTGGACTTTTAGATCTGTGCATTCCCATCAATATAGATACCCATATATAAAAATATACATATGGAGTTAAAATTAAGAAAAATAATGATAATGACTTATATAATAGCCAAATGTGCTCGAATATAGGAAGCATTTTTACGCAATTTGCACCCCGGAAAGCAAACACTTGTACAAAAAAAAGAAAAAATTAATTAAATGAGTAATCACAGTAACTTGACAGTCGTCTTTACTGAAACTTGCATATACTCAGGGTGTATCAAAATACTTTTACAAAATTTGGGGACGGGTTCCTCACGCCAAAACAAGGACAAAAGTCTATATAAACATATGTCCGCGAATACTTGATTTTTAAGCTACTAAGTTTAAAATGTACGGTAGACGCTGTTAAATGTACAATCGAAGATAAAATCCAAAAATACTTTTACAAACATTGCAAGCGGGTTCCTAAAACATTGACAAAAATCAATATAAACATATGTCCCCGAATCCTTCATTTTTAAGCTATTAAGTTTGAAATTTACGGTAGATGCTGTTAAATGTGAGGTAGATGTCGCTGTGTTGCCATGTAGATTAGGTTACATTTGTCATTCGTGTACACCCGTGTTTAGTCTGTCTTCAAAGTTTAACGTGTGTAGTAGTGAGTTAGATGAGAAGTGTTCCGTTTAACAATGGCAGGATATTCATGTCGTGAACGGGCAGATATGATCTTTACATACGGCTGCTCGAACCGTAAGGGACGCGAGCTTCTATGACTGTATCAGATTGCTCTTGAATACCGAAGACAGCCGATACAGACATTTGTCTTTGTTTTGCTGTGAGAAACCTGCCCCCAAAGTTTGTAAAAGCATTTTTATAAACCCTATATATATATATATATATATATATATATATATATATATATATATATATCTTTAAATTTAACAGTTCATGAATGTCTATTATTTATCTACATTAAAACAAAGCAAGCCATACTCAACAAAATTACATTTCAAACTAGCCACAACACGTTACATTGCATCTAGACATATGTTTCTGTTGTTAATATTTCGGCCTCTAACGTGGTATGACGTCATAGAACCGCATCTTCAACTTACGAACTGCGTCTGTTATTCCACGATCGTTATAGTCGCACAGCAATCTTCTACGTCAACATAACAGAATATCATCTTTGGTGGTGAATATCTTTGTTTAAATGTCCGTAAACTCACTCTGAAGATGGCTCATATGAGCCGAAAGATTAGATCAAGTAGCAACTTAAAAAATATCCAAATGTTGGACAATTTTTATCTTTATTTTCACCAGAAATTAAAGCAAACATTCGAACATTAAAACGGCTTATGATCAGACATAATAGACATTCATTCATTGTCTGTTATATTTAATAATATATGTTTAAATAATAATCTTCTGTCCCAGTACACTAGTCATGAACAACGATGCTTCAGGTACTGATTAAAAATCAGTTAATCAACACCTGATGACCGCATTGTGCATGAAATTGAGTTTTACTAACGGTGTAAAAGTATATATATATATAAGTGAACATAGAAGTTCAACACTTAGAGGCGACAGTCTGTTTAATGCTAGACGCAATCGTCATGCCACAATTGCGTGTAGCATGAAACAGACTGTCGCCTCTAAGTGTTGAAATTCTATGTTCACTTTTATATTTACACACGCTCTATCTCTGATATTGAGCACTTTATCCTATAAATGTAGCACACCTTAAGATTATATTTCTTCATATATATATATATATATATATATATATATATATACGTGTACGCATGTGTGTGTATATTTATGTCTGTGAATGTACGTATATATATATATATATATATATATATATATATATATATATGTGTGTGTGTGTGTTGCTTTATATATATATATGTGTGTGTGTGTTGCTTTATATATATATATATATAGAGAGAGAGAGAGATAGATAGATAGATATTAGGTTGCTGCAAAAATAATGTCTTTTTCTCACATATGTTACTATGTGAGAAAACGACATTATTTTGCACCAACTTAATAGATAGATAGATAGATAGATAGATATATAGATAGATAGATAGATAGATAGATAGATAGAAACGTAAGAGGAGAGAAAGGGTTAAATAACGAGGAAAAAGAATATAAAGTGATAGAAAAAGATGAAAAGTAATGAGATTTCCTCTTTTTTTTCTACAATTTAAGTTGTCACATTGATATTGGCAGCCATTCCGGCTGAAAAAGTAAGTTGTCATATTTGAATTTCTTGAGGGAAATGATTCATAAGATGTGCTTCAGTGCGCATGTCGCTGGTGAGTTTTCCTCTTGCACCAGTTGTCGTCGGGAAAATCAAGTTGTGAATATCGAATTTTAACAGGAAGACACGCCCACTACTATCAAGTGCCGAGCATAACAGAATGCTGTAAAAATAATATGGATATGTTGCCAGGAATAGCTATTGACCAAATTAAAAACTTTTTATTCTTTTCTTTTTTTTTTTTTTTTCTTTTTTGGGGCTCCCGAGTTCAAGCATATTAGATGCATTCCAAAAGCTAAACAAAGTACGAAGAAATAGGAAAATTCCGTGAGAAACAACGAAAAGAGTGCTGAACTGTTATGCAATATCAATCCTCTTGTATGACAATGGATGCACAGATGAATAGAAAACTAGAGGAAACAGAAATGTGGTTCTACAGAAGAATGATGAGGATTCCATGGATAGATTGTGTAAATCTTAAAGAAAAAGTACTCCTGCGCAAAGCTAGAGGGAGCTGAGGAACGACGGCTTGGAGAATTTGACACTGACAGAACTTATCAAGGGCAGGAGTGACAGGGGACATTATCAAGTCATCTATATGATGAGCCTCTTGGATTGGTTGATTGGCTTGTTTTTTTTACGGCTTTTGTGTTGAACGCCGAAACATATTTTGAATTGAAAAAACAATGCATTTTATTGAGAGTGAATATAGCAGTAACAATTCTTTGAGAATATTTTTTTCAGATACAATTATTACTAATTAATCCATAGCGGGAAGAGAAGCTAGATTCATACCTTTCCCAAGCATATTTGTGTGTAAGTAAATATAACGAACGCATCGAAAATTTGTAGATTGAACATAGTTATATATATATATATATATATATATATATATATATATATATATATATATAGTTATATATAGTTATATATATATATATATATATATATAACTTTTAAAAATATTTTTATTTAAAAGTATTTAAGATCGCTACATAAAATTCCTATTTTTGGGAACTTAAAATTGTTCCGTCATTAGGCGATGTTAGGTAACTTATGGGTAAAAGGATTTACTGTTGAAAACAGAAAACAATATGATAGCTTATTTAAGAGTTAAAAAGGAAGGGGGAACAAGATTTTAAAATTTTCTGGCTATGTTTAGGTTAACCAATCAAAACTCGGTTCAAGGATAACGCACAGAAGTGGGAAATATAGGTTGAAGGTTAGGGGTAGGTGTGTTATTCATTCATGTCTTGATGAACTTTAATTGTTAATATTAACACCATTAACTTACATCCGGTCGCGAATATAACTTTAAGATGCATTGAAATAAATATATCTAACAAAACGTTAATTTTAAATAATGTCAGAATTATTTTAACTATTTTTGTATATACTTTAGAACTATCTTAAAGAGGCCTCTAGTGTGAAATAATATATATATATATATATATATATATATATATATATATATATATTATTTTGAACCTAAAATACAATACCTATTATATTGAATGTGCAATAAAACATGGCAACATTAAAGTTTAAAAAAATCAAGGAAATAAATAAATATTATATGTACCATTATATGTTAATAAAATAATGGATTTGTAATATATAGATTTTCAAAGAAAAATACTATTAACTATATTCTAAAGCAAACATACAATACCTACAAATTACAGTTAGTTCATTACGTAGATCATTATTTTTAGGACACTTTTCATGTAGACACATGGACTGTCGATTCTTAATCTGTTCTTTCTCTTTATATTAGGTTGGTGCAAAAATAATGACGTAATAATGTCGTTATTTGATGTTAAAAAATACGTCAAAAAACGACATTATTACGTCATTATTTTTTCACCAACCTAATATATATATATATATATATATATATATATTGTGTGTATATTTGGGCAGCATGTTTTAATAAAGACATGCCTCATCACAACTATTTTTGTCTTAGGAAAAAACAAGAGCCTCATGTCGACATTCACCTAATGTCGAAAGTACTCGGAATATAAAGAATATGCATCAACATGGTAATATACTTTCTCCTTTTAATAAGGATATTAAGAAACTCGTCCATAATTACGAGAGGATTATATTAATAATAAGTTGAAAAAACTCCTCTAAATTATTTAATGTGATATGTCTTAATATATATATATATATATATATATATATATATATATATATATATATATATTCTCATAATTTGCTTCCCCGTTTACAGTTCTGACGAGAGGGACGAAACCGGTCGACTTGTGTTCGTGTTTTTGTTTTAAAATTTACCATTGCCTATAGTATATATCTATCTATCTATCTATATATATATATATATAACAAATATTTTATTGACTGATTTGTATTTTTATGGTTTTTTATTTTTATAGATTATGTCGAAACATATTTTGTATTGTAAGAATAATTCTTCTTTTCTTCCTTTATAAATGAATATTGTATTAATAATTTTCTGTGAATAATAATGATTTTCCGATACAACTCCTACTATTTAACCTGTAGCGAGGGAGAGGAGAAGGATTCCTACATTTCGAAGTGTATTTGCGCATAAGTGAATATTATGAACCCGAATAGGATTTATAAATCAAACATAGGTATATGTATAAAAAAAAAAAAGATTTGATTGAATCGTTTATACGCATTATCAACCGTTTTAAAGTTATTTACAGTTGAGCCATATTTCAGACTTTAAGAATAATTCCTATTTACTTTTTGGTGAATGAATATTCTATTAATATTTTTTTGCCAATAATAATGACTTCCAGATACAAGTCCTACTATTTAAGCCATAGCTAGAGAGACGAGATGGATTTGTACTTTGCGCGTAAGTTAATGTAACGGATCTGGCTGGAATTCGAATACGTCTCTCCAAATTGTCATTCCGAGGCTTTATCGAAATCAGTTTTGCAAACGGGTCACCGGACGAACAAATGTAATCACCGTGAAATACAAAAGAATGAAATAAGAGAACCTTCAATTTTATTAATTATGATTCAGTGTTTCCCATCGGAAGTACATACAGACATCTTTACATGGCACTTCCGTATTATGCAACCAGAGTAAGCTCTCTATGTGGCGCCAAATAGTTTATATATATATATAATCATCCGCATACAAGCGTGTTTCGTGGTATCACAGCTCATCAGTGCGTATAGACATCCGATTGCTTCAAACCGGGATCCAAACTCAACCGATTTGGCATCAGTCTGAGATGCTAACCCGAAGCTATCGGCTCACAGCGGAGAAAGGTAAATTTTAACGTATTATATACGTGATTTATACAAACGCCAGTAGCCAAGAGTGCTCAGTGCATTACTGAAGAGCGTTGTGTGAATAGCAAGAGAGCAGCCACTGTTTTTAAAATTACCCTTTCCCGAAAGTGCTCAATCCGCGAACGGGAGCATATATATATATGTGTGTGCGTGCGTGCGTGCGTGCGGGTATGTAGAAAAATAGGAAAGAACACGTTTGGTAAATAAATCGGAATTCTTTAGTATTTTTGTTTTTATTTTTACAAAACAGTGCACCATACAGAAGTTGAGCTTTAACTATAATTATTTTTTTTTAAATATAGGAATCATATTTTTTTAAAATAATACATATATATATATATATATATATATATATATATATATATATTCATTTTGGGGGGTTGTAGTTATCAGGGAAGCAAGAAATCGGAAGGGAGTTCCACAAATGGACAATGCTATAAAAGTTTGTTAGTGTAGAACTGACGGTTGCATCTATCTAGTTCAATAGTAAAACAGTGAGACCTAGATGTCAATCTAGTACCAAGTTTAAATTCATGTAGAAGGAGCACCAAGAAAAATCTCGTCCGTTCAGTTGCCATGAAAATATTTGTAGAATAGACGGATGGAAACTACGTCACGTTGCTGAGAAAGTGACTGAAGAAGAGATGCCAGGTCAGGATCGGTTATATTGCAGACCCTTCTCTTGATTTCGTCAATAATCTCGAGAGGCACCAGGCCAGATCAAAGCAGATCAAAAGTTCAGCATCAGCCACAATGGTAGACAGAAATGGTTTCCTGTGATGATTAAATGAAAGCCGTTCTATTTTAGAGGTATTCATAATTACAAGCCATTTATTACAACCACTACACCATAAACAGTTTGAAAAAAAAAAACGACACTATAAACAGTATGAAAAATCTTGCGAATTTTAAAATTTAAAATTCACAGGTGAAAATGGTCATTAACCACTGGTTGGGGCTCCTTTTCAAGAGTAGTTGGCATGCTTACTTTGTCGGATATGTTTTATTTACAACTGATACAGGATGTTAGTGTCATCTGTTCAGGTGCATTTTCAACTTCTTTTTCCGATATATTTTTACCGTGCGGGATATATAAAAACAAACCCACTATCTTTTATATATATATATATATATATATATATATATATATATATATATATATATATATATATGAAGAAATATAGTCTTAAGATGTGCTATATTTATGGCATAAAGTGCTCAATATCAGAGATAGAGTGTGTGTAAATATAAAAGTGAACATAGAAGTCTACACTTAGAGACGACAGTCTGTTTCATGCTAGATGCAATCGGTGGCCTGACGATTGCATCTAGCATGAAACAGACTGTCGTATCTAAGTGTTGACTTCTATGTTCACTTTTATATTTATTTATATATATATATATATATATATGTGTGTGTGTGTGTGTGTGTGTGTGTGTGTGTGTGTGTGTGTGTGTATTTCTTGTACAATTGGAATTGAGATATCATTAGTTACTGACCGAACTGCGAATTTTAAAATTTAAAATTTACAGGATTTTTCAAACTGTTTATGGTGTTTATTATCTTTCATCTCACTAATGTTGTCTCTTGATATTTTATATAAATTAGTTTGTTTTTTTTTATCCATTAATTTCTGTGGATACCCGTTAAATCAAACTTTAGCCGCGTGACCATTAAGATGTAGGTCAGCTCATCGGGTTCCCCTTATCTACCCCCCGTCCACCCCTACCTTCATAATATAATTCCCCATATTACTTCCTGTAACTATGTCTTCTGCAGTCATCTCTTCCACTCTGTCCACTCTGACGTTCTGTCTCTCTTTCCTACCCCAACTAACTTGTGCTCTTCTACAAACTGACACCATTAACAGTTTGAAAAATCATGCGAATTTTAAATTTTAAAATTCGCAGGTGAAAATGGTCATTAACTAATGGTATGTTAATTCCAATTGTACGAAAGAGTTTGCTCTGTTTAATGAAAATAAACTTTGAACGCTTTTTGTGATTCAGTTTTAACATTTAATATTTAATATTTCAAATTCTATATTGTGTTAATAGGACTCGCTTGGATTATACCAACGGATTACTATCTGTGTGTGTATATATATATATATATATATATATATATATATATATATATATATATATATATATATATATGTATGTATGTATATATAGGTTGCGATGGGTAAATTGTCACTATTTCATATTTATAACTTCGTGCATGCGCGTTGTTTGTTTTTGATTTTGTCGACTGTGCAATACAGTAGGCTCGGTTCGGTACCGGCTGTGACAAAAAGAGCAACCTGACACAATTCACTCCGACAGTAATTTGGAAACGGTATACTGTAGTTCTTGGCATTCACGTCGGAAGCTCCAATACGAACCTTTCGGAGTCTTTTCGTGTCAGTCTGAGGACAGTGCGGAGAATTCAGAAAGCGTTGGATGGGTCTAATGTTGATTACGAAGGTGTTTGGAGTGATCACTACTGATGGTGACGTCATGCTTCCATTCATCTTCCCACAGTGTCTCAGACTCATCATGTAGGCATACATCAAGTACCTTGAGGAGGTGATGCTTCCCTGGGTTAAGAGGGTGGCTGCTGGAAGACCCTAAATCTGGAAAAGGACTATGCGCCATGCTACACAAGAAGCACCCAGTTGTGGCTGCCAGATAATTTCTACAACTACATCACCACTTACATCTGGCCACCTAAATCCTCAGACTGCAATCCCCTTCATTATTATGCGTGGGGCGCTTGTATTACCAAAGATGAACTGAAGACAAGAATTATGGCAGCATTCACCAACTTAAACAGTGAGACTGTCCAGAAGAGATGCAGGTCGTCTGGAGGCTGTGGTTGAAGCCAATGGCGATTTTATTGAATATTTTTGTGTAATTTTAGTAGTATATTTACCTTTTAAAATGAGTCTTATTTTCATTTTTGCGTAATTTAGACGACAATTTATCCATCTCACCCTGTAAATGTGCGACTTGAATTTAACTTTCAGGGCGTATTCAGTAATGAATGAAATTATTTTTCATTATATTCTTTTTAAATCTTTGTAAAAAATATTTTTTCAACTATGATCTCTACTCATTTAATTTTATGAAATATTTTAGAAATTATTTTTGTATTGCTAAATATTCATATTATATTTATTTTTATTTATATTTTATTCATATTTATATTTATTTTTTATTTTATATTATATTTATATTAGTTAAAATAACAAGTCCTCGGAGAATTTAAATCACCAAAACTTTTTTTATCAAACAGGACTCCAATTACAGCTCGGAATTATAAAATTAAAAAAGCAATAAAAATAAGACATTAATTAATTTGAAAAACTTCTAATTACTTTTATATTATAAGATATATTATGGACATTATCTTTTTCTTACAAAAATATTTATGTTTTTTTAATCGATTCCATCCCAAGCGAGACAGCAAAACCACTAAGATTTAATGAGTTACTTAGTGTTTAAGAATTAGGAATAGAATTAGGTTCAGAAACCTTATTAATAAGCAGGAAGAGAAAATAGTAATCAGGAGGACAATAGATAGCGAATGATAATGCATATAAATTTTTGCAAATTAAAGTTGGTTGGAAAGCATGGAGCCGGAAGGTAGTTCCACAAGCGAGAAGTGCGAGTAAAGAAACTGTTAGCATAGAATTTACGGTTACATCTAACCTGCTCAACTGTAAATTGATGAGATCTCGACGCCAGTCCGGTATTGCGTTACAGTTTATAAGTCTTGGTACTATAGTGAAGAGCACTATTTATTTGCATATATATATATATATATATATATATATATATATATATATATATATATACAAAATGTGGCACTTGGTCAAAAAGGAGAATGGTGAAATGCACGATCTTCTTCTAATATTACCTTAGCTAGCCACGATCACTGACCCAAATATACCACAATATTACTTACGTCAAAACAACGCATTTTTATTTACCATTCTTACTACACCCACCGTAATACCTCAATGTCTCTATGAAAGTCCTAACTAGTCCCCATATGTAAAATTTATGGGAAGAGGGGAATAAAACAACGATTTAAAAACTAAACCTCAATGTGCATTTAAAATATGAAAAACTGTTTTCAAGAAACTAAATAAAATAGTATTAATAATAACCTCACAATCCTTAATTGTGGTAGAAACATCAGTTAACTGGACGAAATCAATGCGGGACTTTAATAATATAAAACATTCATTCATCCTGTCCACTCATTCATTCAAACACAAGAACAAATACGAAAACCTCACCCGCGAAAAACGAAAGGCGCCCCGCATCCACCAGAGAACTGACATCACTGACCACCTAATGGGGAAGGAGAGGGGGAATTAAACTGAAGAAAATGGGGTCAGAAGTAAAAGGGATCAATGAGCATGCAACGCCTAGCTATGTCAACTTAAATGAAGAAACTAAGGCCAAAAAACAACACTAAACTAACATAATTTGTGGTGGGGTTGCTAATGTTCAACACAGAGCAATATCCTAATGCCTAAACGGCATCAAGGTACCACTCTAAGTCGGCCACTCTTACTCGACACAAACGCGCAAGACTTACCCACCTTTTGCCAAATTCTGATGGAGAGACCTGCCGCCTTTTCCTCCTAATCTTGACTTTAAGCTGATGCTTAAAGTACAAGATCAGTTGGGAAGAAATGAACATATCGCCCCCATAAAATCCTCTCTGATGTGTCGTCCAGATCACGACTCACATAACACCTAGCAAGCAAAAGAGCACATAGTGTTCAGCCTTCGTCAATGGCGGTACCACATTGCTACAGACAGACTAGCCTCGAGGACGAAAAACTTTCCGCGCAGCTTGCGAACCATGATGCATTCAATAAACTTGCACAACGGGTCTCCGACTCTGCAATGAAAGAAGGCGTGACCTAGTGTCTCCACCCTCCCATCACAGCGAACGCTGTTTGGAGACATTTCCATGCCCGCTGAACAAATACTTTTGCCAGCCCAGAAGGCTCATCGATTCACCAGCAAGGCGAGTGATACCTCATCGTTATTGAGGCATTTCAACCAGGGCATCCAACGCCGTATTGAGCGAGCGTCCTGCTTCGTAAGACCGAGATGGTCTATCAGATCATCACGTATGAACCCCGTAACTAACACATGATATAATGACCTTCGGGACAATGCTTGGACATTGGAGAGGCGATCCGACGCCCGCAAGAGGTAATTCAGTGCAATACGACATTCACGATAAAAGGAGTACTCGCCTCGCGATAAACGGGGATGGGGGTCCTTCACGCATGAGTGCACACTTTTCAGGGTGGGAAGTTCTTATGGACGTCTTCCTTCCAAAACTCACCCTCCTCATCCGATCCGCGATACATTCGATTTATAAGCGCGATGCGAAACGTATGTTGACGAGTCTCAGCGCTAAGCATACGCAGACCACCTTCATAAGGGTAGAGGTAACAGATCTCGCGAGGTACCTTAGCGGATTTGCCTCCCCATAAAAAGGAGAAGAACTTTACTAATGAAATTAGTGTAGTAGACGGAAGTGGAAGTACAGAGAGTCGGTAAAGAAGAATCGGGTAGGTGTGCGAGTCACATACTTCCGCCCTCCCCTTTAAGAAAAAATTCCTCCGGGACCACAAACAAACTGTGAGCTCAGATGTATTTTTGCACCTCCGACAAATTCATTTCCAGAAGGAGATCAGGACCGAACCAGACGCCCAGTATCTTGACCAACCCATTGGTCCAGAGGAAAGTTCCGGGAAGAAAAACTCCCTTTCACGAACCACACCGTAAGCCAACACACTTATCGCGGTTGATCTTGTCCCTTGTCACCGTCTCGTACCCTCTGATTTCTTTCCTGACTTCGTCAATCTCAGTTCTGCTGGACACAAGAACAGAAACGTCGTCAGCATAGGCAGAATACGTGACCGAGGTGGTAGCACCAGATAGAGAAATTCCGCGTAGGACCGGATTCGTCTTTAACTTGCGAAAGAAAGGTTCCAACGCAAGAAAGTATAGCAAGGGCGAAAGCGGACAACATTGAAGAATGGGGCGAGAATTCCGATCGAACTCCATTCATTTTCACCAGCGCACCGGGAGAGGCTTACAGAAGTCGAATCCATGTGCGAAAGTATGGCCCGAAACCGGCCACCGAAAAGATAGCCTCCAGAAATCGATGGCCCACCCTATCGAATGCCTTGGACTGATCTAAATTGATCAGCGCGGCTTCATTGTCGATTTGTTTGATGGTCAAGCGTGACATATAAAGGTTGTGCTGAATATTACTGATCTTCACCGCACAAGTCTGTTCGGAGCCAATCGGACTAGTGAGAATAGCCTGCAAACTATTGGCTAAGACCTTGGTTAAAATGTCTAACTCTGTATTTAACATTGTTAAAGACCATCTCTACTGTTCTTGTTCTTGCGTAGAAATTTGATCACACCCCTGGTGAGTGTTGGAGTATAGACCCCTGCTTCAACCAGTTGTTGAAAATCAGTGCCAGCAAAGGAACAAAAACGTGTGACTGCTTCAAGTACAGTTCGTACGGTAGACCACCTAATCCCTGAGATTATTTCCGGCAACTTGCTGCAGCTTTTCCCAGATTTCCGACTCTGAGATGGGACCCTTGCATCCAACCGCTTCAGCTGCCTCGAGGTAGAAGAAGTAAGCTAAATAAGCATCGAAATGAGCACTTCTCAGACCGGTACCTTAGTGAACAGATCCTGAAAGTAGTCACAAGATGCCTGAGATATGGCCCATGTTTGCAGGCACTGTCCGATTATCTGGCAATATGACGCACGCAACATGTAGCTGAGATACATTTCTAACTTCCTCTGCACGCAGCTCAGCGGCCATATTCGTTGCCTTTTTAACTTTGCCCTAACTACCAGACCTTGATCCTTCTTGATAAGCAAGGGGGCTAACTTTGCCCTAGCTAATGCTAAGTCCCCACTATCACGAGATTTAATCGCCCGATCAACTTTTTGCTCACAAGCCGATTGCACCGCTAATCTATCTAAACTGAGTCGACGTCAATAGTCAACAGCAAACGGCCTAATTATTTTTATTTTAATTTATCCCACCACATATTCTCAGTTACAGCCTCCGTTAGTTCCCGCGGTAGCATTGGTAGCAGCTGGTCCCGGAAATCTTCCGTGGCAAATAATGATGAGTTCAATTTCCAATAGCCAGCCATCTTAAACTGAGTCTAATCTAGGTTTACACGAACCCGAATGCACCTATGATCCGAGTAAACTATATGATAGAAACTTGGATACTCTAAGAGCCCTACATCGACTTTCCTATCTGAGACTAGGTCGAGGTAGCTAGAACGCACCTATTTGTCAAAGTCTACACTACCTCTCGAGGGTATTCATTCCGGTACTTATCGATAAAATCCCAAAATGATTTCGCGTCCCGGATGTTAATACCCGAATTTGACCCTGTACGATCCATGTCGGGGTCAAGGACGCCATTCCATACGCCCGCTAAAACTATCCGACGAGATGTCGTCAAAAACGGCTCGATCCGCCGAAACAAATCAGTCCACTCAAAATAGTCATTGGGCGCATAAATCCCAATAAGGTATTGTTATTTAATAAAAAAAAACTGTATTTACTAATCATAAATCGAAAAGCTTACTGCATTTTTTTCATTTTGTGTGTGTGTATATAAACATAACGTTTTTTGCAATTAGTAGCGCCGATACGTGAAATTATCAGAAAATAACTACAGTAAATTTAAAATTTATTGGTAACTTCCTGATATTTACTCAATAAGTCTCTTCTATAGTAAAACTATGAAGCCGAAGTGCATCAAATTCATTATTATAATAGAAGTCTTATTTTAAATATTAAATTTAAATTTAATATTTAAAATTTTTAAGGTTACGAGGTGATTAAAAATTATATACAAAATGTGCTATGGTTGATTCCGTCATGTAATTTTTTTGCAATTATCTCCTCCGTACATAAATTTCCCAAACAACAGGCTGTTGCTAAATGTGTCATCATGTCATATAATCACTCACTTCCGTATTAAAGATATTAAAGAGAATTATGTCGTGTTGACAGATGTTTAAATATAGATTACCGTCTGGGTATGACGATAAACTGCATCCGATAGCAAGGCCTCTGATCAAGTTTTGAGGACCGTCAAACCGTCTCTTAATTGCTGATATTCTCAGATCCACCTTGGCCTGGGCGGTAGCACCAGTCAGGGCCCCAGCTATGAGCAAATAGTTCCACCCACAAAGGGGTCTTAACACAATGAAAGTATAAATATAGGTTTTAATACCAGCAATACATTTTTGGAAAAATTATTACAAACCATACATTATTACTAGCAGTACATTTTTGAAAGAAAAATATTACCAGCAGTACATTTTTGAAAAAAATATGACTAACAATACATTTTTGGAAAAAAATATTAACAGTAATAAAAATCTTGTCGGCATTAAATATTAGGTTGGTGCAAAAATAATGACGTAATAATATCGTTTTTTTGACGTTACAAAATACGTCAAAAAACGACATTATTACGACATTATTTTTGCACCAACCTAATAACTCATTGATATCCCGTAAAACAAAACACAACAATATAGACTATTTTATAGATTTTACAGATTATCAGAAAAAATATCCAATCGATTTAAATTCTGTTTGAAATATAGCAAACTAATTTTCTATTGGAAATATTACATTTACTAATTACCATGTATTGGTTTGTTGTATCAGGAGCTTTTGTAGGCGAATTATTTGTTAATAAAAAATTACTGTTTTGTTAACTTTTTTTTAATAAAAATATTATTTTATTTTCAGGTTATAAAAATGCGTGTCGATAATCATAAGCTCAGGGATAACCATTTAAAAATGTTATTGTTGAATTGTTATGTTTCTTTTTCATAATAAATATTGTTTTAAAAAACGCCTGATAATTATGCACCAACCTAATAATTAAAACTAGAATAAAAACATCAAGAAGGGTATTTTTAAACGCATTTTAAACCTATAAACGTATCGACATTTTGGATGTACCCATATATATATATATATATATATGGTTTGTCAGATTTTATTATGGGAATCAAAGTTTTTCACATTGCATAAATTTTCCAAGATTGATTTATATGAACAATATATATGTAATTTTCAGTTGGTGAAAACAAATTGTTTTTTCAGCGGCAGATGTTAGAAAACAACATGCGTCATAAAGTTAAGATATATTCCACAAAAATATATGTTACTACAGTGTGTCATACATCTCAGTAAATTATTAATTTATTATTAACATCGTTTTAGACGTTCCTTGACATTTTATAGTGTTAATCATTCCATAGATCACGGCCTCTAATACTTGCATGTATTTCTAAATTCAGGGAGAAGTAACAATAGAATATTTAAAAATGCTTTTCTTATTACAGTAGTATAGATATTACAGAGTGATGTGTCCGCTTGTTTATTTGGTTTTTTTTTATTCTTAAGTATTGAACAATAATGAAAACATTCATACTGGTTCCCCAGACATTCGATAAAAAGAAGGATAAAAAAAAACATGCAAAATATAATAGAAATAAAACTTTATCGTCAAAATAAATGTCATTATTAAGCTGGAAAATCGAAGTATTTTTTAAAGAAAATATTTTTTTTTAATTCTTTCTAGGACATTGGAAACTTCGGTCCCAAACTCTTTCAAAAATCAGATAATTATCAGATTTTAAAGAAACGTTCAGGACTCATTCGGAAATGAATGAAATTATTTTCGAAATGTTCTGCTTTTCGAAAATCTCATTTTGTTCCGGGAAATCCTTTTTTGTATCGCATAATGTTTATATTGGTTATAAGGACGAGATTTCGGAGAACTTAAATCATCAAAATTATTTGGTCACAAGTGTGCCTCATTTGCAGAAAAGTTGCTCAGAATCGTAAAATTAAACATGCAATAAAACGAACACATTTTTCAATTAGAAAAGTTTTTAAATATCATTATATATAAAATATATTGCAGAATCTATCTCCTTAAGAAAATGATATTTTCGGTAAATAATATATTTTCGCAATATTTTTTTTAATTTTTAAAAATATTAGTTATAATAATTTTTAAACTTTTAAATCTTTTAACATTCTGTATTAGTTTGCAGCAGTCAAGTGATTTTGCTATTAAAGTAAAACTGAATTTACTAATCATAAAGGGAAAAGGTACACTAGAATTCAATGATCTCCACTTTTAATAATTTTTATGTCTTTTTTCTTTTAAATACGAATGTCCCTCAAACAAAGATGGCACGGTTACCTATATAATATAATGTTCTATGAACAGTAAGAACAATGAACAAAACAGTATATAGATATTAAGCTACTTATCTACCACCTTCACGCAACCACAAATTTCCATATGGTACAGTATTTGGTATGTAACAGAATCGTCAGTTGATCAGATGACAGGTCATATATAAAGGGTGTTCCAAAAACTTGGACCTATTTTAAATGTGAATTTAGTTTAAGCATCTAATGTTTGTTTTTCTTTTCTTTCAGATTTAACAACTTACGTCTTTGGTAATTTTAACCATGGAAAGAATAACAATCAAACAACGTGTTAAAGTTATCGAAGCCTATTACGAAAATGGACGTTCAAATAGAAAGGCAATGAGAAGTTCCCAGGTAGCATCATCTCTCGAAACAGCGAAGTCAATGGGCCTCCACGCCTTTAGATTTCTTCCTTTGGGATCATCTCAAAAGTAATCTCAATGAGCCAACAACAATTCAGTAGCTGAAGTATGTGATAATAAGGGGTATTGGTGAGATTGAGGAGCAACTATGCAGAGACGTCATCAAAAATTTTGACCATCGAGTTAAGGAGTGCCGCCGAAGCCTTGGCGGGCATTTAGGCGATTTTATTTTTAACACATAATTGCTATGACTAAAATAATATGATCCAGGAGAGAAATAAATAATTTTTCAGCAATAACACTGATTTATTTACTGCTGACTTTGATCCGTCTTAATGAGACACACTTTATATATATATATATATATATATATATATATATATATATATATATATATATATATATATATATATATATATATATATATATAAGGGTTGATGTATACGGAATAAATTCCAATAAACAAAAAAATACTATTCTTAAAAGAGTTGTCAATACAGAGTAGAGCAAATATAATTTATTCGAAAATTATGACATATTTATGTTATAAAATCACTAAAAAATAGCCATATTGTTTCAACACTACCGGCGTCTTATCAAGTGATGGTGTTGAATTTAGTATAAAGAGTTTTAAAAGGTTCAAATCCACTAAACTCCCCTCGATAAGGGAAACGCTGTTTCATAAGCTGCAATGACCAATCAAAATACAAGTATATGAGAATTTCAAAAACGAACCTTGGTTATAATTATTAATACCTTAATTTTAGGGTTAGACTAAAATAGGAATCATTCTAACTAATTATTATTAAATATTCCTATAAAATTGAAAATTAAAAATTATCAATTTTTAATTTAAACTGTATTATGTTTAAAATATTATAAAATTGTTTAAAGAAACTGAGGAAAAAATACCTATATTTTATTATTTATTTTGTTTTAATTGAAAGGCCAAAAACTCAGGAAGAATAAACATTAATCTAATGGGGATGTAAAGCTTCGTTACAACTTAGATTCATTTGAAGTGGTGAAGGGGAGGATGAAAACTTGCAAAAGACAATACATACACAATCAGATTATAATACACAAACACGTAGACATATTTAGATATAAACAAGCAAAAACGCAGACGAAACAGGAAATAGATGTCAACGACCCTAAAACACAAAAAAACAGACAGTATATACATACAATGAAAGGCATATGTAAGTGATTATACGAACACACATTAATAAAGACACACACATATACACACCTACAGATATTCAAATTTGAAAGTGTTAGTAAATGAATTCAAATAGACTATTAAAATATTACTTACATGGACAAAGATATATATAGATAAAAAGAGGGTTCAATAGATGAAATTTAAGAGGGGCTAGAATAGAAAAACAAATATTCGTCAATGAACAACGCAAATAAAAAAGAAAATAAGATATATAGAAATGGACAGAAAAAATAAATATATACGCATATACGCACATAAAAAAAAACATCAAAATCAAATGTCCAGGCAAAATGCAACACTTAAGATAGAAACAGTTAATATTAGGTTGGTGCAAAAAATAATGACGTAATAATGTCGTTTTTTGACGTTAAAAAATTCGTCAAAAACGACATTATTACGTCATTATTTTTGCACCAACCTAACACATAAACAAACAAATATATATAAATATCTCAAATATACTTATATACGGATGAGTACGCATACACGATTACAATATATAACAATATATATAAAAATACATACATACGTATATGTACATACATACATCACTACAAATAGATACATACATAAATATACATAGACACGTGCACATATATACATATATATATATCCATATGTATACATATATACACACATACATGCATACACACATACATACAAACGCACAGAAATAAATATATCTATCTACACAGGTACATAAAGAAAATAAAAATAAAAAATAAAAACAAATATATATATATATATATATATATATATATATATATATACGTACCACAAATCATATCTATATATATATATATATATAAAGATATGATTTGTATCTTTAATCATATCTTTAAATATATATATATATATATATATATATATATATATATATATATATATATATATATATATGTATATATATATATTTAAAGATATGATTTGTGTTACACCATGAAAAGACAAAATTCATGATGATAATAGATAAAAAGTAAAACTGAAAAACGGGATAGCTAACTGGTTTCGAACCACGCTCAACAGAGCCAAATCTCGGTTAAAAAAATTATAAAAGAATTATCACTAATAAGATGGACTGGGGAGGGAAAATTGCTTAGATGGAAATTAGTTGCCGGCCCAGTACAAAGTCCTTCTGCTTACACAGAGAGGCCTTCGAAAATAAAATATAAATGGCCTCCAACACTTTCAAGTAGTAATTCGAGTGAGACTTGCGAAGAATAGTAAATATAGGGCATTAGTGGAATTCGTGGCACAATTATGGTTATTTATTAGTTGCTCTGCGATAGAAAGACCCTTATGTATTGGTCACAATGTCTGAAGGAGTGTAATTAAGATTGCGGATTTTCGTCCGTTATGCTATCCTTATTCATGAGCGCAGTCGTTTCCGACTTGCGCCTAAACATCAGAATAAGTTGCAGTATTTAATTTATAAAAAATGTGTATGTTCTGCTAATCCTGGTATTGGTCAGAATGTTCTGAAGCTTTCTTCATACCACTTGTCTGCGCTAGAACTATCTACCCTCTCGCATGGATTGGATTTTTGTGTTCGGACGAAGCGCATAGTAAGCGAGAAGAAATTTATTCAGTGTTTGAGGTTTTGTTTGTTCAGCTAGACAAACTTCAGTCTGAATCTGTTAGCAAGGTCAGTGACTTTAAAGCAAAGTTAAATAATATAGCACATTCCTCTGCAGGTACTCCTGTTTCCTATAATGAATCAAAGTGGAACAGACAAAAATATCTGGTAGATCAAAGCATTTCGTAATGAATTTTTGGTGATTACGAAACCTGTTAATGGCTCTGGTTTTGTCATTCTTGATTATCAAGATTATGTTAACAAGATGATGACTATTCTTTGTGATTCCTCTAAATTTTTCCAGTTAGGCCCGATAAATTTGATTCTACATTATCTATTGAGGCTAAGTTCCAAAAACGTCTAGTTAAGTGGATTAAAACTAAATTAATTAGACCCTCGGTTTCCATTCGTCCCGTCTACATGGTTTAACCAAAACTCATAAGGTTGGGGTTCCACTGAGACCTATTCTATCCATAATAGGCTCTTCCTAACATGGCGTGGCTAATTGGCTTTCTACCATATTACAGCCAGTTTTGGAACCGCATAACTCTGCTTGTATTAAAGATTCGTTCGAATTCCCTGATTTTATGCAGCGTATTCGTCGATGGATAAATGTATGTGTTCCTACGACATTTCCAGTTTATTTATCTGCGTTCCACTTGCTGAAATTATTGATACATGTGCTGATGCTCTATACCGTAGTCAGCTTTCTTCTGTTATTTCTGAGGAAGTTTTCGTCGAACTGATGAAATTTGCCACGGTGTCTGTTGAATTTAGTTTCGATGGCTTCGTGTATAAGCAAGTTGATGGTGTTTCGATGGGTTCCCTCTTAAGACCCATTTTAGCAAACATCTTTGTTGGATTCCACGAAGAGAGAGTGTTACTGAAACCCAATAAAGCTGGATGCATATTATTAAGGCGCGAAAGAAGATGGTCCGCTTCAATCTCATTATCAAAGCGACAAAAGGTGTCAACAACGTAACGGAAGTAAACGTTGATGACACCATTTGTCACTTTGATAATGAGATTGAAGCGGACCATTTTCTTTCGTCCCTTAATAATATGCATCCAGCGATAAAATTTACACAAGAAAAGGAAATTGATTTTTCTCTTCCTTTTCTTGATGTGTTGGTTAGCAGATCTTCTTCGGGCTTTGTTACATCTGTTTATTGTAAACAGACATTTACTGGTTTATATACCCGTTGAGATTCTTTTTGTCCCGTAAAACGTAAAATTAATTTAATTAAAACCCTTACCCATAGGGTTTTAATGATCTGTTCTAAGATTAAGTATTATGATGAACTCAGGTTTATTACCACTACTCTCTGTAACAATGCCTATCCGTTGGGATTTGTTCAATAAATAATTAAGAATAAAATTGTTGAATTCAATAAAGTTCAACCTGCTATAGTACAAAGATGTCCTTCCTTGGCTGGATAATATCAGTGATAAATATGAGAGACGGGTTTCCGTAGCGGTTCGACATTGTTATTTTGCCGCTAATACTCGTGTGGTCTTTTCTGCCAAGCCTGTCTTTCTGCCAAGCCTGTCTTTTCTGCCAAGCCTGTCTTTCCGTCCATACGGAAAGTGGTTCTCTCTCTACATCATAATAGTTCTTTGATTTATTCCTTTAAATGTAGTTGTGGCTCACACTACAAAGGGAGAACGATTCAAAGGTTGAATGTCAGAATAAAGCAACACGTTCCAATGAAAATCCGCAATCTAAAGTACACCCCTTCAAACATTCTAACCAATACATACATATAGCCATAATTGTGCCACTAATTTCAGTGTGGACGCGTTTTCTATTCTTAATAAGTCCCACTCAAATTAACACTTGAACGTGTAGGAAGCCATTTATATTTTATCTTTGAAGCCCTCGCTGGGTAAACAGAAGGATTTCGTACTGGGCCTCCAACTAATTTCCATCTAAACAATATATCCCCCGATACATATTGATCATCTTTTTAGTGTTAATTCTGTTATAATTTATTAATCTCGATTTAGCTCTGTTAGGAGGGGTTCGAAACCGGTTAGCTAGCTCGTTTTTCAGTTTTATCTTTTATCATCATGAGTGAAATAAAAATAAATTTTGTCTTTTCGTGGCGGTCATATATATATATATATATATATATATATATATAAGTGAACATTGAAGTTAACACTCAGAGGCGACTGGCTGCTTCATATTAGACGCAATTGTCAGGCCGCGAGTCTGACGATTGTGTCTAGCATGGAACAGCCTGTCGCCTCTGAGTATCCAGTTCAATGTTCACTTATATATATATATATATTATCATAAAGAAACACTTTATACAAAGAATTAAACAGCAATGTTAATGTGATCAATGGCGAAATCAGTTCGCTAACAGGAATTAATGATACATTAAATTACCATCAGTTCCTTGAATAATGACGTCCTTATATTCGAATTGTTGTTAGATTGAAGACACGTGCCAAGTACATTCAACAACGTGTCATCTTCAGCGCACAATTTTCCCATACATAGGCAAACACTTGCTATTTAATTATTTGTATAAATTGCTTCTTTATTATATAAAATATAAGCTGCACTCTAATATATATATATATATATATATATATACATATATATATATATATATATATATATATATATATATATATATATATATATATATATAAAATCTCATATTTTATTATGGAAATCAACGTCTTTTACATAGAAATTTCCATAAACCAACAGATGTTGGTACACTTTATTTGATATGCCTAGTTTTATATGCATAATATATGTTTCATGCTTAATTTAAAAAAAAACAAACATTAATAATAATTTGTTTTGTGGTGCCAGGTGTTATACAAACACAATGCGTATTAAAACTTTATTTATAAATAAATTCAAATGATAGAAGTCAGAGACAAGTATATTTGATTCGCACAATATATCACATAACTTTTTAAGTTATTATTTTTATGTTTTATGTTTTAAATATAATGATTTATTTGTCATTCAATAACATCCATTATTCTTCCCTTCATTGATTTCATGTAGTTATGTACAAGTTTAACTTTAACATTATTTACGGATGTTTTTTGCTTCCACTAGATCCGTGCTTAAACATCTTTTCCTATTTTAACATACAGTTACACGCAAACTTATTGAATGCAGTTTTTAACGCCCAGTTTTAAGAAAAATATAATTTATAATAATTAACCATTTCGTTTAACATTATAAATCATTAGGGTGTAATAAGGGTGTCCCTAAATTCTGAACTCATACACGAAAATGAATATTTTCAAAAGATGATATTTTCAACATTTTAATTGAATTAGAATAATAACAAATAACATCTTCAATATGATTTCCATCATTTGTGATGCAAAGCTTGACGTAAAAGTGATACAATAACTCCACATTGCTGTCATTTTTCAGCACATTCACTCTTTATGCGTTCAGTCAAATATGTTGTATTTGTAATTATCAGTGAGTACACCTTCTCCTTTAGCATGTCACAGAAAAAAGAAATCACTTAATGCTTTCGACAAAACCATTTTTAATCTGTGGAGGTATAAAATATAGTTAATAAGATTTCCTGTATCCAGACTTTAGGGACTCTGTATAATTGAAAAGAAATAAGGAATTGTTTGTCAGTGCATAAATTTATTTAAAAATTTAATATAAAAAGGTAATAAGCAAAAATATTGGACATACATCAACAAACTACATTTAATATTTCTTTATGTGGCCTCCGTCTGTTTCTAGAGACAATGGATCTGCACCCAAAAAGTTATGCCTCAGGTGCTGATGGGGCACAGAATTTGTTACGGTTGAACATTACCTGCACAGGAGTGACAGTTTCGTTTGCAATCAGGGCATATGAAGACGATCTCCCCTGATGTCTCCGTGTTGTTTCCTTTCCGTCGAGCACACTTCGCTTCGTTTTTTTTTTTTTTTTTTTTGTCCTCTCCTCGCTCCAGCCTTCAGTGTTCATTGTCTTTCCAGCATGAGCAATCGTTGGCGACATCTTCCCACCTCTCGATGTCCATATCACTTTTGCAGATGTCATTGAAGCGAAGATAAGGTCGCCCTTGTGTTCTCTTGCCGGTGTCCTGTTCCCCATATAAAAGGACCTTCGGAATCCTCTCATCAGTAGACTGTTGCATCCCATGTCTTGCCGTTGCATTGAGGTGACGCTGGAGTGCCCTCTCCGGGCCGTAAGCTTGGACATGGTTTTATCAGAGATTGGCAGTTGTCCATGCAACACGTCTCCATTCTCCACGTCATCAGTGTTGTCTAAGGGATAGGTAAGACTTGGCATCGGCGTTGTTCCATGTCTTGTCAAAACAAAGTTGAATATAATATCGAACTGTCTTAGGGAGTCCGGCTCCGGATTTGTCCTCACGAAACTTTTCCCATGATTGCGTATAGCTGCAAAGCAGTGGGGGGTTTAAATTCAGAGTTTTCATTCTCTTAGAGGGACTACCTTCACGGGCTGTCGAATTCCATATACCCAAAGTGTATATATATATACACGTATAAACATATATACAGATAAAACTCTCATCAACGCCCCCCTCAACGGACTTTGGATGCAACGGAAAAAATCTGCAGGCAAAATTTTAAAAGAATCTGCAGGAAAAAACTTTAAAATCATCACCGATGTATTTCAAAATTTTGGGGATTAGAGGAACGAGTCGTATTAGTTCTCGAAGTGACCGGTTGTCGGTGGTGCGGGCCTCACAATTATAATCAACGACGGGTGTACAGTATATAAAGTACGATACATTAACGAACGTAGCTTTCAGAAATCTATTATTTTTGTTATTTTGGTTAATATATTAATTGTTCTGTCCTCATCATGGCATAGAAGCAGAAGAAAAGTGTGAAAAGGTAGCGTACACACCTAAGTACAAGTGACAAATTACAGATTCTTAAGAAATTAGAGGCTGGAATTTAGGTCGCCAAAGTGTGTCAGAAGTGTGGTCTCTAAAAAGAAACAGTTAGAAGGAACTGGAAGAAGCGATGTACAAGTGTTCAACAAAGGTTACCAAATTCTTTCATTGGAGGAAATAGCAGAATCTGTTCCGGCTGGTAATGATTCAATTGAGAGCTCCAGTGCCTCGGAAGAAGACCTAATAGTGAAAGAAAAATCTCTAATGTATGAGATTCCATTGACACACTCTTACAATTCGTTGATACAACAGATAATCCTTCCATTCAAGCTAATTATCAACATCTCCGCACATTAAGAGAATTAATAATTAGTGAACAGTATAAATGTGGGCTGTGGAAAGCAGTTAAAGTTGGATTCATATTTTAAGCCTAAACCCACCCAACCGTCTCTCCAACAACTGGCCAGTGTACCCCAAGCACCAGCACTGAACAAACGACCTGTAGTAGCCACCAGTAAAGCCTCAGAGGAACCAATTTCAGTCCCCACTGAAATGCATAAAAAAAACTCCATTTTCCACGTTATACACAAGGTAAATAAACTTTAACAAGTTTCAGTGTACATTTTAATATTTATAATAAATATAATGTTATTGTATTTTTTAACTGTATATATTAATTTTATTCCTTTTCAGAGAGAGTGCTATCGATGCTATTCTTTTTGTGTCATGCTGTATTTTTTATTATTATATACAGTATATACATAGTATACTGTACATAATATATATACTGTATATAAATATATACATTGTATACATATATATATATATATATATATATATATGTATGTGTGTGTGAGTATATATATATATATATATATATATATATATATATATATATATATATATATGAAAATATTGTAGAAAATAGGAAAGAAACTGGTTTGGTAAATAATCCAAAGTTCCTTAGTATTTTTGTTATTATTTTTAAAAAATAGTGCTCGATACGAAAGTAGAGCATAAATATAATTATTTATTTAAAAATATGATTCCAATATGATGTTACCATGGAAATTTTTGATTTCAATTCTGACTATACTATTAAAACCCGTAAATTTCAGAAATAAGTCATTCCCAAAAGAATTTCGCTTGAAGATGGAACAGAGCCTGCTTTAACTCAAGTTAATTCAAATATTATTTTGAAGTTTTCGGCTCTTGTTTTGAAACATGAGACCTCTTATGTAGCGAGTTGGAATCATATTTTTAAATAAATAATTATATATATATATATATATATATATATATATATATATATATATATATATATATGAATGAATCTATTGATATATATACGGTAAGCTGTATATATACAGTAAAGTATATACTTATTTATGCCATATATATGTATTTTTATAGTATTTACATTATGATCATAACTACTGGTATTTACTACAGTTGTTTTATTACTTCAAAAATAATCCCTTCCCATTACGGAAAATCGAATTTAACGGACCACCTCTCCCCCTTGCCCATTGTTCCGTTGAAAAGAGGTTTGTCTGTATATTTATTTTACATTGAATGTCGGAGTAAACAGTTCGTCATCAAATTATTATTATATATTTTAAATGATAATAGAAATCAATAAATAAAAAAAGAAAAGTCCAGAAGTCTAAATTATAATACATAAATTATAATTAATTAATTATAATTAGTGTAATTTAAAATATTAGGTTAGTGCAAAAATAATGTCGTTTTATCACATAGTAACATATGTGAGAAAACGGCATTATTTTTGCACTAACCTAATATGTGAGGTGTTTTTATGTAAATCTCATTTGCTATGACGGCTATTCGACGTTAAGGATAATTTGAAAAAGGTTTCTCACTGAAATTGGCTCCAATTTTATGGCACACCTGTTGACAAATCACCTTAATATTACTTCCTCTGATCAGCATTAATTTTAAACTCTTTTCACAGATTTTCCACACGAAATTTGCGCATAGACAAAAATATTCCTTATTTCTGCTTTGACATATGTACATATGTATACCTGGCCACTCATATTCGAGGATACCCGTCTACTAAGGCGGCTAGTCAATCCCTGTTGCAGACGCTTGTTCAGACGCATTTGTGTTCATTCAATACCCAAAGAGCCTACCTGTGGTTTATACTGCATCTATGCTGAGCAGACCTTAGTTAGAGTTTCTGGGAAAGAGCATGTTATCTAGTATGATCAACAATTTGAAAAGGTCAGCAAGCTCAAGCCCTGGATGACTTGTAACTTCGTGCTAGTACAGCTCTGGACGGGTCCATGGGTTCCGTCTACCCAGTTTCATTCACAAGTTTTGGATCAACCCGTGGTATGGTTTTCAGACACTTTCCAAAGGTATCATGGTATCATGGACAGAATGTGAACATTCCAACCACTCGGCCACGTATCCTTGCTTTGACATATAATACCCTAAGGATTTACTATGTCAGCGCAAGTTTTAGGTTTGTAGCCACATTAGAAATTATGTTTTTCTCAGAAAGACTTATAAAAATGTTAAGTCCCAAGTATTTTTGCATGTGACTGTACATTTCTTTTAATGACAGAGACAAATCTTTCTATTGTATTAATCCCTGGAGGACCTGCGAGTCCTTCCATTAATTTAGTCTCTTTGTCTTTGATAACTTTTATTTACTTCCTTTTTGTCAGTTGCAGACGATAAATTATCATTGTCTTGCATATATATATATATATATATATATATATATATATATGTTGTGGATTCCGCGTGAAAAATCGGTCTCCAATAAATGACAAACGCAAGTATTTAAGCTAAGAAATTAAATGTATTTACACAAAATACAAAAGGTAATGCTGTTAGTAAAATCCAGGAACGCCGGTTAGTATTAATCAAAGATCGCTATATAGTGTCGAAGTAAACTTCCTTAGAGTCGGGCGTCCTTGTAACTGACTTCTAACGTCAACTCAATCACAGTGTCTATGTACTTTCCACTCTGTTTCTCTACCCTGTTCCTCCCCCCTTATCTCTGACTGACTGTGGCTATTTAACGGCAGCAGGACGAGTCCATTTATATCAGAAAAGGGTGGACCCCATAACAATATATATATATATATATATATATATATATATATATATATATATATATATATATATATATATATATACACACACAAATGGGAGAATACAAGATTATTGACTTGTGGGTATGTCTTGATTAAACAATTAAATGTCAGATCTGTGCTAAATAGAAAAGTAAGCTCAGAGTGTGGAGGCGGGTGAGTTATTTTTTCATGGCATGATAAACCAGAACATAGACACTCCATCACTGACGATTGTAGAAAATATGTCTGTGATCCACAAGTCTATTTTTAATTCTAACCTTATGTCCCCACCCTTTTAACTTTCTAAAAAGAGATAACACTTCGTTTTTAAATTTCCTTAAAAATCACTTTATCACAACTTACTTAAAATCGCCTAAAGAAGTGCTGTCATAGTATTGAAACATGAAAGCTTTTGTGTAGCGATTTCAACATGTTTTTATTATAATCTCTTCTAATAAAAATAATATATATATATATATATATATATATATATATATATATATATATATACTTCAACTTCAAAAACGTTTCCAAAATTAATTCCGTCCTTAAATTCACGTATGAACTCAATACTAATAACAAAATTCCCTTCATTGACATATTGATAAACACAAATAATAACAAATTTACTATTTCATCACATAAAAACCTACCAGCATAAATTCGTGTACACTTAACTACAAGACCGAATGTCCATATAGCAATTATAAAAAATCTAATACATCGTACAGAAAGTAACTCATCCGCAAAAAAGATTTTTTACGGTGAACTAAAGAATATAAAACAAACACTTATTAACAATAGCTTTTCGAACTATATAGTTGATGAACAAATAAGATGCTTTTTTTAGAAGTCTCATTACTAAGTAAATAGAACATAATACTGCTTCAACTAATCCATATTATATTAATCTACTATATCATAATGATATGCATACTAATTATAAACTAGATGAAAATATACTAAAAAAATTGGTAAATATTAATATATCTACAACAGATCCTAGCAAAAAAATTAAGTTAATCATATACTACACTAAATCTAGTATATCCAACTCAATTATTCGCAATGATTCCCCACCACACCGTTAGAGATTTGCAAAAAACCAACATAGTTTAAAAATTCAAGTGCTCTCTGGGAGATTGTATGCCCAACGGATTAAATAATATCTATGTTAGTCACACCAAAACCTCGCTTTTACGACGCTTGACTTTGAATGGGAATTCTAACATTTTTAGGCATTTAAAACAAAATGCCTGGCCGCATACACAATTCCGGAAAATCCTTGTTGAAAACGCAACTATACTTAAACATGAAAACAAACAAAAACTAAAAATTCTTGAAGCTATATACATAAAACAGTTGAAACCTAACCTAACCAAAATATACTATGAAAACTCCACAAACATCCTAAAATGCTTATAATTGAAAACAGAAGCCAATGGTTTATACCATAGGCTTCCCATTCTTAGCACTTCTCGTTTTCACTCTCGCTTGGTCATGTGTGATGTCATGGGCCGCGGCGCGTTGCTTGAAAAACTTCCATATAACAGACTATCATTGTTGCTATGTCCGTGTATTGTGCAATTTATTCTAATGTACTTGTCATCTCTGATGATGGCTTATGTAAGCCGAAAGCTTAGATAACATTTAAAAACATGTATCAATATGGTGATTTTCTTTCGTCTTTCAATGATAATGCTATTAAGCTTATCAGACGATATGAAAGAAATTTGCTTAAAATAAATAGACAAAACTTGTCTATATTATTTAATGAAAAATACATTTATAAATATATATATATATATATGTGTGTGTGTGTGTGTGTGTGTGTGTGTGTGTGTGTGTGTGTGTGTGTGTTTGTACGTATTAGATTGAGCACTTCGACGCTGGTTGATCAATAATGACTGAGTAGTGGGTTCGATCCTTACTGGCTGTCCCATACATTCGGCCTTGTGCCACAACTAAGTTACCCTTAGTAAATCGCTATATACACCTGAGGTTGCAATCATAAAACGTCCTGTCCAAGAACTTGCAATAATTATCTGTATTTTTTAAGTAATTTCACCCCTAAGTTCGTTATTATGTGTAAAATAATTAGGAAAGAGAAACATTACTAAGTAAAAGGAACACATGAAGAGCAATGAGGAGGACAGTAGATAACGATTGACATTGCATTTAAATTTTTTGAAGATCAAATTTGGCCGGAAAGCATGGCCCGGGAAGAGAGTTCTACAAGCGAGAAGTGTGAGAAAAAAAACTGTTAGCATAGAACATACGGTTACATCTAGTCAACTATAGATGTTGAGTACTGCGCTTAAATTCATAAAGCCTAGTTAACATAGTGAAGAGCGGTATTTATTCTGCTGTGTACAGAAATGTGGTACAAGGCCGAAACGGGGAATGGGGTAAAGTACGGTCTTCTGTCTTAATGTTAAGCTAGCCACAAACACTGACCCAAACATGCAACAATATTGCTTACACCAAATCAACACATTCTTACTTACCTTTTTTTACTAAATCCACCATAATACCTCTTTGTCTCCATGGAAGTTCTAACTAAGCCCCATATGTACAATTCATTGTCTGTGGTGGGGGGGGTCACACAACAATAGTGAAAAGCTCATCCGAACAATTACCATGAAAGTATTTATAGAAAAGGCACAGGGAAGTAACTTTACACTGGTTGAAAAGTCACTGAGATTAGGTCCCATAATATTGTTGATTCTTCTCTAAAGGAGATCTAAATATATATCAGGAGCACCGGAACATGTATGGGAGTAATATTCTAAGCATGGATGAATGGTAGACTTATAGATATACAAGATAGATTTGTCTCGAACGACACAGTGAAACAACATTTTTAGCAGCTTCCACTTCATGTCAGCCAAGAACGTTAACCCGAGAAGGCACGACTAGTTACTCTCCTGGATGTTAGCATCAGAAGACAGAAAGAGGTGTCTCATATTGAGAGAATAATCAATTTTGAAGTCTCCTGTAATTTTACTACCAACAATACTCATGCAAAGATTATTCAGTCCCCGTTTTCTTGTAAGTCGTGTTGTTTGAAGGCAAGCTTTGACCCAGATTTTAGGTCAGTGTAATTTAGTGTTATTAGTTTCATGCCCTTCTTCAGCTAGTCTGTTATGTGCCATGCGTAACAAAAATATTCTTGCTTATTCTAGCAATTCTATTTATCATCAATTCTGTAAAACACAATGTGACATTTTATTTTTATTTTTATTTTTCAGTAAATAAGATATTCTTTTGTTGACGCCGATAAAGAAACATATCTCGTGTTACCATAGCCACATAATATTTTATTATTAAGTAGGGTAGATCAGGCAGCTAATATATTGTTTTTGGAAGGGGTCTATTTTTTTATTGTAATTGCTTACTTTGGTCATCTAATTTTAATAATTTAAAAATGTGAATACATTTTAAATGCGACAATAGAGTTATTTATGCAGAGAATAATGCAAGATTATTAATGTTATAAATATACTGAAAGCAATAACAAAATTACTTAATAAGCAAATGTGAATCATGTTAGCATAAGCACAGAATATTTTCATAGTAAGTAGGGGAGATTAGGTTGCTAATACATTGTTTTTTTCTGTAACATTATTTATAATACAAGATTATTAACGTTGAAAATATGCATGAAACAATAGAAAAATTATCTAATAAACGAATGCGAATCGTGTTAGCATAAGCACAGAATATCTTACTAGTAAGTATGGGAGATTAGGCTGCTAATACATTGTTTTTGTTTTTTTGGGGAGGTTTTTGCAAGATTTTTTATAACGCAAGATTATTAACATTGAAAATATACACGAAGCAATAGAATAATTACTTAAATTTATTTTTTTTAATAGGGGAAACCTGGGATGTAACAATAAAGAGCGGGACTTTTCTTTCTTTCTTTGTGCATACCTTTTTTGCTACAATGAAGATAAAGTTCATACATGAATTCTGCCTTAATTTGAAGATCCTCATAAAGGTACAATAGATAAAATGATATCCATATTGAACATCATGTTAACTTTAACGTGGCCATTAGTCAGAGAGAACAGATATTGCACTGATCCTTGGCACACGATCCAGAAGTAACATTTTGGTTCAAGGTAGAATGCAATATATTTTATTGACCATTAGCACAGGCTAATAATTTTTTTTATAGAAGATAGAGTACACAGACAATACAGAAATTATGATCAATAGGCCAGAGAATAATATTTTGATAGAAGCTAAAGTACACCAACACTACACTGATTATTACCAAAGGATCAGTGGGTGATAATTTAATATTAGGTTGTCCCAAAAGTTCGTAAACACTTGCAAAAAATTGAAATTTTACTCACCAAGTAATAACAAAAACAACAAAAATTATTCCTCAAAATAAAGACCATCATTTTCCAAGACTTTCTGCCATCGATCTGCAAGCTTTCAGATCTGGTGAAAGTACCATTCAGCCGGCTTCGAATCAAAGAATTCTTGACATGCTTCCTCGACTTCATCAAACGAGTCAAATCAGCGGCCCTTCAGAAAGTGTTGCATTGAGCGGAAAAGGCCGTAATCTGATGGAGCACAGTCAGGACTGTAGGCTGGATGTGGCAGAAACGCAACGCCGTCCAGCTCTTCAAACTTGTCTTTGGTCTTCCTGGCGGTGTGTGGCTTGGCATTGTCCTGCTGCATCAAATGGCGCTTTCGGTTGATCAGAGCCGGGTACTTTTGCTTCAACTTTTCGTAGACCCACACCTGCTGCTGACAGTAAAGTTCGGCACTGATAGCATGACCATTCGGAACCAACTCAAAATGCACGATTCCTTCAAAGTTCCACCAAACGCACAACATGACTTTCTTGCCGAATCGATCTTGTTTTGGAACCGACAGTGTCTCTTGCCCTTTCTGAACTCATCGCTTGTCTCGATTGTGTTGGATTGTGTTGCATAAAAATTCAATTTTTCGCAAGTGTTTACGAACATTTGGGACAACCTAATAGAAGGCAGTGAACGCAGATACTAAACTGATCATTACTAAATATCAGTAGGGAATATTTTGATAGAAGATAGAGTACACAGATACTACATTGAAGATACCAGAGAGACAGATGGGGATATTTTGATAGAATGTAAGGAAGACAGGCAATAAAATGATCATTGGTTAGCGGTGATATTTTGATAGAAGTCACAGAAGAGAGACAATAAATTGATCATTGGTTTACGGGTGATATTTTGATAGGCGGCGGAGTAGACAGACACTAAAATGATGATTGGTTAGCGGGTAATATTTTCATAGCGTGTAAAGGAGACAGACAATAAAATGATCATTGGTTAGCGGGATATATTAGGTTAGTGCAAAAATAATGACGTAATAATGTCGTTTTTGACGTTATAAATACGTCAAAAAACGACATTATTACGTCATTATTTTTGCACCAACCTAATATTTTCATAGAGGGCACAGAAGAGAGACAATAAATTGATCATTGGTTAGTAGGTAATATTTTCATAGACGATAGAATGCACAGACACTGCACAATCATTACCAAAGGATCAGAGAGTGAAATTTTAATAGAAGGCAGTGTACACAGACACTACACTGATCATTACTAAAATATAAGTGTGTGATAGTGTTATACTGGAACACACCTATTCTATTGTTAATAGACTCTCCCACCTATAATAAGTAGGAGTAGTAACAGTCGCTGAGTCGGCAGAGAGTTGGTCAGTCAGTCAGTCGATGTCGGACGACTGTTAGTCAGATATTAAAGTATCAGCCACCACAAGTAGATTGCTGCGTCATTAACTATTATATCAAGTTCCTAATGTTCTGTACGTCGAACCTATTTTAGGACCGACTTAGTACAAATACAAGCCTCCACTGTGAAATCACTGCATAACAATTTGGCGACGAGGGATTCGAACTCATACGGAGGAAGAAGCACCTTTTTCGCACTGCATAACAACTTGGCGACCGAGGATTCGAACTCATATGGAGGAAAAAAAATTCGTTCGCCATATATACAACACTTGGCGACGAACGAATTCGAACTCATACGGAGGAAGAAAAACTTTTCGTTTGCCATACAACACTTGGCGACAGTATTCGGATTCATACGAAGGAAGAAAAACATTCGTACGCCATAACACACTTGCCCACGAGGATTCGAAATTCATACGGTGGAAAAAAAAAATTCACCTGCCATAACAAAAAAGAAAGTACGAGTATTCAAACTCATACGGGAAAAAAATTGCGTTCGCCACAGTATTATTTGGCGAAAGATTCGGATTCATACGGTGGAAGAAAAAAAAATCGCTCGCCACATTATTTGGTGACGAAATTCGTACTCATATGGAGGAAAAAGAAAAAAAAAAAACTTGCTCGTCAAATTTTCGGCGACAACATCTCGGATTCACATTTAAAAAAAAAACTTGGCAAAGTTTTTCGAAAGACAAGAGAAAAAAATTGGTAAAGTTTTTCGGAAGACAAGACGTCAACTTAGTGACGAAAAAGTCAGTCGTATTCTCAACTGAGAAAAGTTTTTTTTTCTCGATAAGACAGTTTGCTCAAATAGGTCACGAATTGCAAATTCGTTTAGGACCCCCCTCTACAACATTTAAGCATTGTGTAAACTTTTTGCGATGATGAAGGACTGCAAAAATATATTCCAGGAATTTTTTTAAGTTCCAGGCGGAACAACAGATAACAATATTTGAGCAACAGAAAATATTCCAGATGCAACTACAGGAGTAAACTTTTAATAGACAGATGCAGTTTCAACGAGAAATGGAACAGAGGCATAAAAAGTTTCAAAACAAAATTCTGGAAATAACTGAGAAGAGGAAAGAGAAAAATCTACAAAATGATTCTCTCCCAGAGAATACAACATGGAATTCAATTGAAATATTCACGTACAGTCCAGATGAAGAGATAACTTTTGAAGAGTATTATAAAAAATATACGGACGTGTATAACGAGGACTGCCACTCGTGATCGGAAGGAAAGAAGGTTAGACTTCTTTTAAGCAAGTTAGTTGCTGCTGAGTAAATTTTAAAATTACATTTTACCGAAAAAAAAACTAGCGAGTTGACTTTTACCGAGGCGGTAAATATATTAAGTGAATTATTTAGTAAAAAGACATCTTTGTTTCACCAGAGGTGGAAATGTTTGAATCTGATGAAAGATGACGAACAAGACTATATAACGTACGCAGCCAGTGTGAATAAGCATTGTGAAGAATTCAAGCTAGCAGAGTTAAGCGCTGACAATTTTAAGTGCTTAGTGTTTGTTCAAGGGCTGGTTCGGAAAGAGACGCAGAGTTGAGGAAAATAGTACTGTCAAAATTGGAAAACGAACAAAGTCTTACGATACAGAAGTTTTCAGAAGACTGCACATGATATGTTAGCGTAAAGAAAGATTCGAAAAAGATAGAACAGTCTGGCGTTTCGTATGTAAGGAAAAAACGATACAAAAAAGAAAGTCAGTCTACCAAAAATAATTCTAAAATTGTGGATTATCAAACAAAAAGTGAAATACCAGAGAAAAATAAACAAAAACTCCCGAAGCCATGTTTTGCTTGCGGTGAACTTCACTGGTACATAAATTGCAAGTTTAGGAATAAAAAATGTTTCAACTGTAAAAGAGTGGGTCATAAAAGCTCGCACTGCAGGTCAAAAAATAAAGACAATAAAATAAGAAAATTAAAGTCCGACGAGGTGAACGATGGAATAACCAGAAAATTTGTTACCGTCGAAATAAGTAATAAAAAAAATAAAAATGCAACTCGACACTGGTTCCGACCTATCTATCATAAATTTGCATACGTGGAAGAAGTTGGGGAACCCCAACTTTAATGAAAACAAATAAAATCGCGAGGTCAGTGACGGGAGAAAAAATACAATTTATTGGAGAATTTGTTACAAACGTCACGTTAAATAAAAAAAAAACGCGAATAGATAAACTATTTGTCATAGAAAATACCACGAACTTACTTGGTGCGAATTGGATAATAGAATTTCAATTATGAGATCTACCGATAAATTCTTTCTGTTACAAGTTTGAAAGTTTAAACTCAGAAGCCCAGAAATTAGTAAAGAAACTTAAGGAAACATTTCCTACTGTTTTTTCTCCAGGTTTGGGAACGTGTACCAAGATGGAGGCAAAATTCCAGCGAAAAGAAAACGCTCAGGCAGTTTTCAAAAAGAAAAGGAATGTGCTGTTTGCTTCAATTGAACAGATAGATAAAGAATTGGACAGATTAGAGAAAACTGATGTATTTAAAAAAGTTGAATGGGTAACACGGCGATATATGTGAAAAAAAAGCTTAAGAAAGTAAAGATGAAATCGACACCGAGAAAAACTGGGGAGCGAGTTACACGCAGCCAAGGACATGCAGTATTATTAAATGATTTAAGTCAACTGAAGTCACCACAGTAAATGTTAAGAAGCACAAGATCAACAAAAGGGAAGCTAGAGGCTGAACAAATAGAACCACAAGAAGAACCTACAGAAACTGTGACTCCATCCTTAAGAAGCTCAAAGCGGAAGGTTGTTTCTGGTAACACTATGGAGGTATAAAAAAAAATAGAAAAGCGCATTGGCTATATGATGTACTTGGTGAAAGGCGAAAAATTCACGTGCAGTAACCACATAAGACGACGTTTTTCAAGTGTAGTTGACAGTGGTCCCGCGAAAAACGCCGGTCGAGGTGATTTTCAATACGTTTGATCTAACAACACCTGCAACAATTTTACCTGAGCTACGCCGATCCAGAAGAAAAAAGAAAGGCAACTGATCATTTTAAAAAAAGTGGATCAAAAAAAAAAAACGTAGGAAATACGCCACGATGTTGCTTAAAAAAAAAAAAAAAAAAAAAAAGAATTTTTTTTTTTTTTCTTCATATTTTCTGTAAAAAATGAAAAATAAATAAAGAAAACCGTTTACTCCTACGGAGTAAAGTTTTAGGTGGGGGATGTTATACTGGAACACACCTATTCTATTGTTAGTAGACCCTCCCACCTATAATAAGTAGGAGTAGTAGCAGTCGCTGAGTCGGCAGAGAGTTGGTCAGTCAGTCAGACGATGTCGGACGACCGTTAGTCAGGTATCAGCCACCACAACTAGATTGCTGCGTCATTAACTATTATATCAAATTCCTAACGTTTTGTACGTCGAACCTATTTTAGAACCGACTTAGTACAAATACAAGCCTCCACTGTGAAACCACTACATAACAGATAGTTTGTTAAAAGCTAGAGTACACAGACACAGCGCTGGTCATTACCAATTGTTCACAGGATGATATTTTTGTAGATGCTACAGTACACAGACACTACAGTGATCATTAACAAAGGAGAAGAGGGATTTTGATAGAAATTAGTATACACAACTACTACACTGAAGATTACCAGAATGTCAGTTCTGATAGAATGTAGAATACACAGACACTGTGCTGATCGTTACAAACTGCCAGAGGGTGGTTTTTTGACAAGTTAATATAGTGTCGGCGTAACAGACACAAAACTGATCTTTACAAACAGACCATTGCATGATAATTTGATAGAAGATAGTGTAAACACATACTAACTACTCTGACTCCTATAGACATTGGTCACACCACCTACATGTCTTAGTTTCTCCTGTTTCTAATGTCAAGGCCAAAACGTGCCATTCTACGCACATTGTAGCGAACTATCCTAATTTCCTTCATAGTCCATTCGTGAGATGTAAGTTCCATTAGAACTGCTTCTTCCTGCGACTCCCAAGAGGATGTTTTCCCGATCACTACAATCTTAACCTGTTCAAGTCTAGGGTTAACCGTTATCTTCCCCATATATCCGCATAAACTGTGCCTCCTACTATGTAACCTTCTACCTCGAGCGGCTCTTGGGCCTTGAACAGGGTGAACATCACTGAAAAAAATGATACTACACTTCTCCTTCGTGCGGAAATAATATTTCGATCCAAGTTTGAAAACCTGATTACCTACTCCATTCATACGTATATAATCCTGCTATTTCTGTCTCATGAAAGAAAACGATTTTCATTTATCAACGCGGGGATGTTTGTACATCAGTAGTTTATATTGCGGAGGGGCGAGGCTGCAAGCACATTAATCATGTTCTATAAAAGTCTCTCTCTCTCTCTTTCTCTCCCGCTTTCTTTTTCTCTCTATCTGTCTATCTATCTATCTTTTTCTCTCTCACTCTCTTTCTCTTCTTCATCGCTCTCTCTCTCTCTCTCTCTCTCATTCTCTCACGCACCTTCATTCTCTCTCGCACTCTATCACTATCTCTCGTCTTACTCTTTTTCTATCTATTTCTCCTTCTCTCTATATTTCTCTTTCTCTCGCTCTATCTATCTATCTATCTATCTATCTATCTATTTCTTTCACTCTCTTTCGCTTCTTCATCTCTCTCTGGCATTCTCTCTCGCTCCTTTATTCTGTATTTCTCGCTTTTTATCTCTATCTCTCGTCTCGTTGTTTTTCTATCTCTTTCTCCTTCTCTCTCTCTCTCTCTCTTTCTCTCGCTCTATCTATCTATACCTTTCTCTTTGTCTCTCTCTCTCTCTCTATCACTTTCTCTCTCTTCCCTCTCTCTCTCTATCTCACTCTCTATTTCTATATATCTCCTTCTCTCACTCTCTCGGACACGGTCGATTAAGATGTTCTTGTCGTTTCCAAGGTGCTATAGATAAGTATCAACAATGAAATGGTCACAGATGTCAGTGCAGTCGTAAAGGACAAATTGATAATTCGAGAGATAAAGAAATTGTAAATAGATTAACTGAATAAGACAGCTGGACGAAAGCGACAAAATAAAACCTAATTCTTCTGCTTCAACGTATCATTTTGTTTTCTTTTAACGAGCCATTGGATTGTCTTTAATGCCCAAAACAAGCAACACGTCCGATTTTTCTCGTCTAAGTCTCAACTTTCTTTCATTTCCTTTTCTTTCTTTTTTTCTTCTTCTTTTACTGAAACCAAGAAAAGGAACATTGTCTATATATTATACAAAACGATTTTCACATAACACAAGTCTTTCTCTTACAAAAAGAAGTTCACTGGGCAATAATCCATCCTGACATGGCATCTACACTCACTTTCTCGCCGATGTGACGTGGCTTCCCTCTGTCTTTTCTAAAAAATATTTTTATGACAACTGCATTGACGAGCTTTTTTCCCTGGTGCCCGGACCACATGACCGGAAAGCGTGTTACTTGATTGGCATCTAGGTCCCATCCTTTTATTGTTGAATTAGGTAAATGTAACCTCTTCTACTTCAACGGTTTTTTCTCGCACTTCTTGCTTGTGGAGCTCCTTTCCATTTACTTGCTTCCCTGATAACTACAATTTTCAGAAATTTAAACGCAACGTCAAACGCTATCTTCTATCTTCTTGAATTCCATTCATCTTTTAGAGTTTCCTCGACGCTCCCATACCCCGTCTTTTCTCTCACCTTCACTCTCTGTAACCCTCTGCATACTAGTGGCATTCTCACCTTACTTGGTTTGAAATGATTAAAAAAAGAAAAGTTTTTCGTTGGTATTTTGTGACTAGGTACCATAGCGAAGGACTCATCTGAACAATTACCATGAAAGTATTTGTAGAAAAAACACAGAGAACCAACTTTACCACGGTTGGAAAATGATTGAAGCCGAGCTGCCAGATCAGGACCAATACTATTGCTGATACTTTTTTTGGATTTTTAACAAAATGCCCAAGGTAAATAGCAGCAGCACCGGACTATATATGGCAGCAAAATTCTAAGCTTGGACGAATGGAAGACTTATAGATATGTAAGATAGGGAGAAAATGTCTCGCATGATACAGTGAAACAATTTTCTTAGCAGATCCAATTTCTGGAATACAAAAGAAATATAATAAGTTATTTATATTCCAATATTAAGAGCAATTCGCAAGAACATTCGCTTATTTGATTTTCGTGAATGACTCAGTCCTGGGTATGCCGATAAACTATATCCGGGAACAAGGACTCTGAACGGGAGATTAGCAGTTTTGAGGAGCGTGGAACCACCTCTTAATTCTTGTTGTTCTCAGATACACCCTAATCAGGTGTGGTAGCAATTAGTGGCAAATAGTGAATCCCCAAACGAAACACTATGAAAGTATAAGAATACATTTTATAATAAAAATACCAGCAATACATATTTATATAAAAAATGACCAACAATACATTTTATAGCAAAGTATCTAAGAATAAATTTTATCTATAGTTGAAGCCATAAAATTGTGTTTTTCGGCATCAAATAAACCATGGACAAAAAAAAAACAACCAAACAAGCAAACAACAGTAACAAACACTTTCATAACATAAATCTAGTCCTGGGTATGACGATAAACTACATCTGTCAGCAAGATCAGTAGATTGGAGGTTTTGAGGAGCGTGGAACCAGCGCTTAATTGCTGTTGTTCTCAGGTTCACTCTGACCCGGGGACGTTGCATTTTTATATAAAAATTGCCAACAATTCACCAACAATTAACCAACAAATAAAATTGCCAACAAAATAACCAACAATACATTTTATAGCAAAATTACCAACAATATATTTTATCTGTATTTGAAAGCATAGAGTTGCATTCAAAATATATTTAATTGACGGCATACAATTGCATTTAAAATAAATTTAGTAGAAACCATAAAATCGCGTTCAAAAATATTTAGCTTTCGGCATTAAATAACATATAGAGATTGATATGCCGCTAGTAAACAACAACCCGATATAAAAGTACACTTTCATGAAATTACTCCATATCTTACAATTTCTTAAAGAAATCAAACTCTATTCCGAAAGATAACTTAAGAAAATGCTACAAAACACACATGTCACCGTCTCTGGTAATTATGTCCACACAAACATATATATGCACAAAAGCTGAGTATCATCTGCCATGCATTCAACAGTGAAAGCAGAATAACCTATGTTTTTATTTGTTCAAAATTAACAAGAAAATTAAATTTCGGCATTAAATGACCCACAAGGTGTTGCTATGCCATTAAACAAACAATCAATCAATCGTGAATGCTTAGTAGATATGTCCTGTTTTAAGTTCCAGCAGTAGTTAGCGATTTTTCTTTTGTCCATTCTTCCTTGACACTGGTCTTCCATAACTTTTCTGACCGGGTGGTACCTTTCAAATTGCTCATAACATCGTTCAAATTAAATTATATAATTGACAAACTCAAGTTGCTGAGTGTAATTTGCCTTTTTGTTCTATTTTCCTTGAGATTTCTTTGTTTAGGATTGGGTTTCCTGTACTTCTAAAGTCTACTTCAACTATATACTTGTAAAGTCTACGACTGAGCTCTGGAATTTTATTAAAGAATTATTTACTCATTTTTTCTTCTCTCCCAGTGAAAGTAGTCTATCGTCCATTTCAAAGACCTCCCCAATCTTTTGAACAGGAGTTCCTTGTTTTTCTTTTTTTTTTTTTTTTTTTTTTTTTAGGATTATGTTTCCGGCTCCTTTTAAATTCTATTTCAAGTCTTTACTATTAACGTCTACACCTAATTTCTGAATATTTTTTTTTATTTTTTACTTCAAAAAGAGTAAATAGGTTCGCCTATTGTCCGGTTCTCACTCCACCCGGCATTTTGAACAAGAGTAGAGGTTTATCCTTTGTTTCCTGTTTAGGATCGGGTTTCTTGTGCCTTCTAAAGTCTACTTCCACACGTCTAACGTCTCCGCCTAAAGTCTGAAATGTTATCTACTATTTATTTACTATTTTTTCCTCGGTAGGTTTAGATAGGTTCGCCTATCATCCGGTTCACACTTCAACCGGTATTTTGAACAGGGGTAGCGGTTTATCCTTTGTTTTCATTTTTAGGATTGGATTTCCTGTTCTTTCTAATGTCTACTTCCACACTCCTAACGTCTCCCAGTGAATTCTGAAATGTTATTCACTAATTAAATCTTGACCTCTTCAAGTCTAGATTTAGTTATTATTTTTCCTACATAGCCCTAGGGCTTTACTTATAGCCCTTTCTGACATTAATGCAACCCTTTGCAGAAACCCTCTACCTTGAGTGACCCTTGGGCCTTGCATTGGGTGAATATTAGTAAAAAAAAAATCATCAATATCCAAGATGGGCCTATAAATACCCATACCGTAAAAATAATTTTTCTTTCTTTCTATGCCTTTATCTGGATCACTTTCCTTTAGTTGGGTGTGTCATTACTACTCCTATTATTGCAAAATGTACACATATGGACTCTTTGATAAGCCTGAGGTGTATATTTCCACAGTTAAGCTTTATTATTTTATTGGCATGAAATAAATATTATTTAAGATTTCAACCTGTCCACCATTTTTGCCTTCGTTCTGTAGCATTTTGTTGAATACATATTGAGTGGTATATTACCTGCACGTGAGGTCAAATTAACACCTTTGCACTTTTGTATCTGCAATATGAACAAAGGTAAATAACAACCAAAGTTCATGTGTTTGCTGTTAATTTGCTTTACCCAAATACTATGACAACATTTAAGATTCAAAAACGTTTGCAAAACACATGAGTAATTGTAGAATTGCCGAGAAAATGGAATAATGACGATTTAGCTTTTATCACTTTTTTTTTTTTTTTTTTTTTTTTTTTTTTTTTGCTTATCAGTACAATATATTTTTGCCGCTTAAGTGTCTTTGACGTCATGGACCTTTGTAGCGTCGACGAAAGCGAAGATGATTGTCTCGACTCTGTTATATCAGAAATGACGCTTATACAAACCAATTACAGCAACTAATCTCAGTCAAAAACAGCCAATCAGTTCGATGAGCTGGACTGATAGGAATGCTTTTCAGCCAAAATGGCATCAGCTGCGGGGAATTTACGACGATAAAGGTTGATAGTTGTCTTTTACAAAAGTTTTCAAACTTAATGCTTTAGAATGTATATTCGAAAACTCAACCAATCTCTCAAGCAGCCTCAATAAATTTCCCGAGGTGACGTCAGGATTAATTTCGTGTCTTGCTAGTGCCTACTGTAGTACTAAAGATTGTCACACAGGTACATCTGTTTGCATTGTGAGTCCATATCTCTCATTCTGCTCATATATGTACGTCTTTTCGTAGCCATCTAAGTCTGTTCATATCTTCTTGTCTATGTATCATATCTATACTATTTACACTATTTATACCTCATCTCGGAAATATAGACAGTATCATATCTATGTGTCTATATATCTTTATATAAATATTATTCGAATTCTGTCACAGAATGCATATTTTTCACATAAGATTTCTCGAATATTCATGCCGGTAGATGTAAATAAATAAATATACTATTTAATAAATAAATACACTATTTAATAAATAAACAGACTATCTACTCAAATAAGGGTATCTACTAAAAATAACCTTTAAGCCAATATATATATATATATATATATATATATATATATATATATATATATATATATATATAAAATGTCTTAAAAATAATTGTCGGGCTTTGTCTATTTCATAATGTGTGACGTCATTTTTTTTACATTTGGATACGCCATGAGCAGATATGAATATACGTGAGAGAATCATGTAAAATTGTACTTTAAAGACAGTAAAAACGACCTGGCTAACCGAACGTTCCTCTGTAGCCCAATCGGTTAAAGGCACGTCAGGCTATATGACAGTTCAGTATAGGACACAGATTCGATTCCTGTCGGAGTACGAATATTTTCTATGAAAATTTCTCGGACATTCAGGCCGGTAAATGTTGTTTAATACTGTTTATTATAAACAGAGAATTTACTTAAATATTTGTATCTATAAAAAGAATGTATAAATATAAATTTATATATATATATATATATATATATACACATACTCAAATAAGGGTATCCATTAGAAATAACGTTTAACCCAATATATATACTCAAATAAGGGTAAGCCGATATATATATATATATAACGTTTAAGCCAATATATATATATATATTGGCTTAAACGTTATTTTTAGTAGATACCTTTATTTGAGTAGATGGTCTGTTTATTTATTGAATATAGTCTGTTCATAGTTATAATTTAGTTCAGATCTTTAATTTTCCATCTCAGTTTGTTAATACTTTCCTATCAATTTATTTCAGTCTGTTCATGCTTCTGCCTTTCTCTGTCTCCTCGCTATCTTTTACTCTATCTGTCTATCTATCTGTCTGTCCGACTCTCTATATCAATCTGTTATATATATATATATATATATATATATATATATATATATATATATATATATATATGATTCTTTTCATTATCTATCTATCTACCTATCTATCTGGAAATTTCGGATGGGATGGGTGCGCCGCCTCTCTTTGAAGATATACTAAATTTGACGTAAAAGCCAAATGCACGTGAAACATGATTGGCCAATGAAAATCAAAGAGCATAAAAGTAAAAATGCTAGAATGTCTTCTTCTTTTTGTCCATATGTCATTCTCTGGTGAATCTTTAATAAAAGTGAAACGTGTTAGATTGATAAACGTTTTCTATTTGCTCTTTATCTATCTATCTATTTTTTTTTTGGTTTATAGATATCGTTTTTTGACTTGAAATACTCGACATTGGACGAAACGCCACGGCTAAATCTAGATATCTTTTTTCTTTAAACATATTGTCTTTTTTTCAGATCAATTCTGAGAATTTTTTTTACATATTTGTCGACATGGAAAACAAATACACGCACACATACCTAGTCAGAAAATACATAAAACTGTTGGGGTATGATGATAAGAATGGATGGCTTGTAGATGTCCTGTTTATGACTGCGTGAATAACATGACCACACAATTTATATTTGACGTAAAATACCACAAAACATGAAATATAAGAAGGAACAAAATTGTTTTAAAAACATAACATTTGTATTTATTTGTGCATATTGATGTACATGCGTAGAAGTTAAAGATCCGTGGGTGTCATGTCCCTTAGAGTATGAATATTTTTATCTGAACTCACAAAAGTTGAATTAAATATAAAGCTGAGAAATGCTGAATAAACTGTAGTTTTAGAAGAATGTTTCAAAGAGAAGAATTCTTGTTGCTTGTTTGGAAATGTTTCGTATGTTTGTAATGTAGTTTGAAAAATTTCGTACATACGTGCATGCGTGAATATGCTTTTAACGTCTGATCGCCCATGGTCGAGACGAGAATCATTTTGATCAGGAATTTGGAAGAGTAAAAGATAATGAGCGAACTCGTGTCTGCTATTTATAAATAAGGTAATCACGTGACAGGCTCACAGAAAATTGGCGGGAAACTTGACTTGGTCACGCGCTGGAAAGAATATTTGTACGTGGGTGGATTGCAACGCCCACTTGTGTGTCTATTGACCAATTAGAAGCTGATATTTCCTGAAAATATTTACTAAGCTCAGTAGGCTCTCTGATCCACTTTTTGACACAAAATTTTAGAAAATTAGACATTGATAAGAAAGTGGTAGCGGGATGCTAAACAACAACTAACACCCGCCCATTCCAATAAAAAGAAGGAAAACTTTAGAAACAATTCTTGATGAAAAAGTTATTTCGCAATGCTTACACAAACACACACCATATTTCCCCGTTTATACCAATGAATTTTTGAAATATTTAATTCAGGAATTAGAAGAAAAAGAAGCTATTCTTTTACTATAAGGCATGTATGACAGGAAGCTATCTCCATAAACACAAACGGAATGAAATCAGAAACTTGATCAACTGTGATAATAAGAAGCATATCCGAGTTTTGCAAAGCAAACTCAATATACTGATTAACAATAGGAAATGGTCCAAGGGAAGCAGAAAATATCTATTAACAAACTTAACCAAATTCAAACTATCGGAAACACAATTAGAAGCTTTGGTCAGAAATTCGATACAGGAATACTTAATTATGACACCACAGATTACATCATTAAAAAATCATCACCACGACGACTCCGATCTTGCCAAAGGTTACATCCAATGCCTAATTACAGCTACATAAAAAAATGAACGACACCTCACTTCCCCGAAGATACATAAAAGCCCTAAAAGAAGTAGCTGACAATAAAAACATTCACATATCGACTTCTGATAAGGGCGGGGGAATTGTAATCATGGATAAACACATTTACCAACAGAAGATGAGAGAACTCATTAACGATGATAGCATCTATGAAAAAGGAAATGAAAACATAGCTATAAAAGAAACACAAAAATTCACAAGCGAAGTCAAAAAACTACTAAAAAAAAGGAAGATTTATCCTGAATAAAACGTACTGAACATTATCCAAAAACACCCACATTATACGGACTACCAAAAACACACAAACCGAACAGACGAATGAGATCAATCATATCGGAGATAAACAGCGCACTACATAAACTAGCCGGTACACGAAGCAAAATCTTAACCTCACACCTCGGCAATATTAATCAATCATACATAAAAAAAAAAAACAAAAAACACTCAGGTTGAAAAACATAGTCATCAAAAACAAATACATGGTTTTTTAGACATAAAATCTGTATACACAAACGTCCCGATAAAGAAATGACTAAATCTACTAAACACACAACTAACGAAAACAAAAATTAAATCACATCTACCTACACATAAATCATAAAAATATGTCAGCTAATCACCAATGTTTCTTTACTTTTGATAATCAACTTTTATATAAGGGATCTCCTCTCAACGACGTTCTTGTTTGTCTATTTTTAGAGTTTCTAGAAAGTGACCCATTCAAAAACATTTACCTCCAAACTCTTCCTATTTCAGATACATCGACGACTCCCTATTAATATATATCTAAAAAAATACTAATTTAACAAATCTTGTCAACAAAACAATGTTGAACCTACAATAGATTCACCTTTGAAACTGATACTGAAACCAACTACACGCTTCCTTTCCTAGATATCATGTTACAGAAAAACAATAACGAACTTGGTTTTGACGTTTATAGAAAAGCTACCAACTAAAAGGACCTGGCCAGTTTCTACTTAAACCACTCCTCTAAAATTAAATATGGAATAATTATAGCTTTCAATTTAAGAGCATTAAGAATTTGTAGCCACCAACAAAGAAATATACATAGAAAACACAATTAAAAACTACAATAGCCATATCATTTCATTCAGAACGCAAGAGAGGCATACAAAATATACACCCGCAGCAAAAATAACAACATCATCCGTAATAATAAATTATATGAGAACAGATACATAATACTAGCGACCAACTCCTTCACGTCAACTATCCATAACAACCTATCATATCTAAATAATATCAAAATAATCACAAACACTTCTAAAACTACTATGGATATAATCTCATCCTCAAACACCTATAGCAATAATATTTCTGAACCAGGCATTTATAAAATAAATTGCCAAAACTGTTCCCCACAATACATTTGAGAAACAAGCAGAAATTAAAAAAAAACGCATCTGAGTTAAAAAGAGACCTCATAAATAAAAATTTGGAAAATTCGTTGGTCATTCATAAAAATAAATTCAACTATAATTTTGATTTTGAAAAATGCTACACTCATAAAAAAATAAAATAATTTACTCAGAAGGAAAATCCTCAAGAGTGCCACCATTAAATATTATCCAAATATTAAAATGCGCCTCGTTTTTTTTTTCCCCCAATCTCACCTTTCCTAACAGAATCATTAGTCTCCCAAGCCAACATTCGCAACAAATATTAGGTTGGTGCAAAAATAATTTCGTTTTTTAACATATGTTACTATGTGAGAAAACGAAATTATTTTTGCACCAACCTAATATATCAAAAAAACAAAAGAAAAGGGTTAAATCCGTCAACTGAATAGTACAATCATATAGTTCTACATGTAAAAAAGAATCCTCTTCAAACATAAAAATGACGTAATTTTTCAGTTGACCCAATGAATATATTACAGCGTTTCTAAATTCTTCGAGTTACTAACGAAATTTTGTTTTTTGTTTATAGGTAATTTGTTTCAATAAATTCATTTAGTTTTTTGTCTTCAAAAAGTTCGCAGTGAACGTAACTCGTCGCTAAAACTACATAGAGTTTTCCTATTGTCTTTTTCTACAGATTAAATCTGAGAATTTTTTTTTACTATCTATCAAAAACACACATTCATTGGTTCACTATACAGTAGAGTTGAAATATACTTCTCCATTGTTCTAAAATGAAATCAATGAATTTCAAGCCTCTATACCAAGTAAAACCGACATGTTCAGCTGAGTTTGCAAGTATCATTGGATGCCAAATAAAATCATACAAAGAAAAACAAAGTGAGAAAAAAAATGCTATTTTGCCTATATTATTCGCAATATGAAAATTGTATCAGTATCGAATTATTTTGCCAGATAACATGGTTCATCGTATGCTGAAAGGAAATTTTATTAAACTTTGAAGGAATCGAGTCATATTGATACTTAAAATATTGTGTTTGTTTATTTGTATAATACTTCTGGTAGATTAAACTTCACATTCCGGGTGTTGTGTTTTCCAGCCTTGTCTGAGTTTGATATAGTGTTGTGTGTTGATGAACAAAAACGTTTTACACTTAATTGGTTGGAAGAATTTAGACCAACAAAGTAATAAACAAAACAAGATAGATTTTGCATTCTATCGCAAACTTTTAGTATAGGGAAAATATTGATTATAATTGCTAGGAATGTTCTTATGGTTCGTGTAGAACAATAAATGGTTGGACTTACTATGCGCTGCGTGCGTGGGTAAAAGCAGTGTGTAGGCTACGCGTTGTTTTCTAGGAGCGCAAAGAATTTCGTCCTGTTTCGTCTGTGGTGTTGTCCGAAAAGAACGTTCTTTTTAAAAATTCGCGTTGCGCACGCTGCTGTATTTTTATCTTTTCGTTCTATTAGACGTGTCCATAATGCTATAAGAATTAGTTGTTGTTCACAGTTTTGGTTTGTTTTTGTTTTTTTTAATGCAGGGTGCAGGGAGACCGAGAAATGGATAAAAGATTTCTCGCTTGTGGAACTCCCTCTGGCTCCATTCTTTCCAGCCAACATTAATCTACAAAAATTTAAATACAGTTCCAATCACTGCTTACTCTTTCTTCTTCTCTTTCTATTATTAATGTTGTTCTTCTTAATTCTTCCCTACCCTGTAAACCGGTGTACCTTAGTTGTTTAACCTGCTCACATGGGGGATACCGATTAAAAAGACATTTCTAATTAAGATTGTATTTTTAAGATTAAAATGAACATTTAATTTCTCTTCATATTTACAGTAGGGCATTACATTCTGTTACAGAAAACTAAATCTAACTCCAGAGAATGGATATCTTTTATAGCATCCAGCACCATGAAATGGTTCCAAATTAGCAGAAACATCCCATGCGCCACTTTTAAAAAGAATATTTCTGTAGACTTTTAATAGTGGTGAGAGTATTTTCCATCGGCAAAATACTAACGAAAAACGTTTTTTTAATCATTTCAAACCAAGTAAGGCGAGAATGCCACTAGTACACAGAGAGTTACAGAGAGTAAAGGTGAGAGAAAAGACTGGGTATGGGAAGGTCGAGGAAAGAATAAAAGATGAATGGAATTCAAGAAGATAAAAGATGGCAATTGACGTTGCATTTAAACTTTTAAAGATTGTAGTTATCAGTGAATCAAGGAAACGGAAGGGAGTCCCACGGGCGAGAAGTGCAAGAAAAGAAACTATTGGAGTAGAAGTGGAGGTTGCATTTACCTAATTCAACAGTAAAATGGTGGGACCAAGATGCCAATCTAGTAGCACGCTTAAATTCACGTAGTCCAGCCATCAGGGAAACAAGCTCGTCAGAGCAATAGCCATGAAAATATTTGTAGAAAAACAAAAGGAATCCACGTTATGTCGGTGAGAAAGTGACTGAATTCGAGATGCCAAATCAGGATCGATTACATTGCTTATCCTTTTTTCTTTTTTTTAAGGAACTCGAGATGAGTAGCAGGAGCACCTGGTAAAATATGTACAAGATGGACTCTAACGAGAAAAACCTTCTGGCACGACACAGTGACCCAACTTTCCTTGCAGTAGATGCAGCTATTGATTAGATGTAGTCGTTCCACGTTCAGTTGAAAAAGTGAGACCAAGAAGGCACTTTTTTTTTGTTGTTTTTTTGCTCTTCATTAGCCTAGCATCGGCCATACTGATGGTGGGCAGGAAAGTCACTACGAGAGTAGTTTCGCTTTGGAGGCATTCAAATTTACGAGCCATTTCCTGACCCACTTAACCACTGAGCAGAGGTCCTTTTCAAGAGTAGCGGCAAGGTTAACTATCGAGACAGGAGTAAATGGTAGTGTCCTTAGCATAAATGCCTACTTGGGAACTGATGACATCAGGAAGATCATTGATGACGATCTAAAACAAGGTAGGACCCAGAATAGAGCCAAGGTGGGTGGGACACTCGCGTTCGTAGGAAAGGTTCTGGAAGAGAGCCTGTTCAAAACGACCTTTATTTTACGATTTGATAAGAATGATTGGATTAAATCAAACAAATGCCAAGTAATGTCGTAGCCTACGCAGAAGACCACGTACTAAATCCCTTTCAAACGCCTTCGTGATATCTAGAGCCACAGCTTGAAATTTGCCGTTATTATCAAGAGCTTGATATACATATTCAGTGATGGCCGTTTGCACATCAGCGGTAGACCGGTCAAAACGGAAGCTAATATGGCTCCCGTTTGTCAGAGAGTATATTGTAAGGGGTAAGATGCTTAACCACTTCAGCATTGACTAAAGCCTCGAATGTTTGCCGAAAAACGGTAGAAGACTAATAGGGCGATAGTTAGACGGGTCAGAACGTTCTCCGGAGTTCTTAATGACAAGAAGTAACAGAGGAGGACTTCTATAAACCAGGAAAGCAGGAAGCAACAAGGCAATAATTGTAGAGTTTGGAGAGAACTTGTTCCAGCTCTATTGGAGTCTAATTTAAAAATAATTCCCGTAAATATATGTGTGTGTGTGTGTGTGTGTGTTTTGATGTAATAGGAAAGGACAGTGTGATTGATGACCGACATAGTTCTTTCGTATTTTTGTTTTTATTTTTAAAAAACAGCGCTCGATGCAGAAGTAAAGATTAAAATTAAAATTATTTTTTTAAGAATATGATTCCATCGAGACACATAAATTACTATATTTCGAAACTGGTCTAGTGTTAAAATTTTAATTTCAGTATTAGACCTTAACTTTAGATGACCGTTTCATTCTCAAGCGATATTTGGAATAACCTTTAACACTTGTGGACCAGTTTCGAAACATTAATTTCTGTGTCACGATGGAATCAAAGGAAAACTTTTATTTACCAACGCGATGGACTTTATCAAGGTAAATGTAAAGATTTTATTATGCAACTTATATTTATATACATAAGTAAAGTGGAGGAATATATCGTTAGGTTTCAAAATTTTAAATTTAAGAACACCCTAATATATTCTTAAAGCCAACTTCGTAAAGAACGAAAAAGTTTTCTAATTTATTGCCTGATAAATGAAAACTGAGTAAATGTTGTTGTTGTGAGTAAATGTTGTTGTTGTTGAGTTTTTATTTATTTACATATTCATTTATTTTTAATGTAATTATTTGTTATTTTATTTTAATTTGATAAATTATTTATGTGTTTATTTATTTTAAATATTTAAAAGTCTTGAGTTAACGATTTTCTTTCAATTTTCAAAAATTTTATGATCATGCATGTTGTCTTTGGAAAAGAGTATTTCCTCCAAGAAAGGAGATATTTGAAAAAAAAATCCAGAGCGTAAATTAACATTTTGACAAGAATCGATAATTTCACTCTCAAGAATTGTTCGTCTCAGTAAGTTATTTTCTCTTTTAATAAGTGTAGCATTTTATAGATCGATGTTGTGATTGAAATTAGTTCAATGTATAGTTAATGCATTGGATAAATTGTTATGTAGGAGATTAACTGTAACGCAACACATATATAGTTATGAACTTTCTTACTACAAGAAGGGCGAAGACATTAAACAAGAAGTTTGATATATATATATATATATATATATATATATATATATATATATATATATAACAATATTTTCTCTTTATACGTTATTTTTATAGATAGATATTATTGAAGTAAACGCTCTGTATTTAATTAACCAGCATTAATTACATTTATTGGCCTGAAAGTTTAAGAAATTTCGTAGAAAATATGCGTTCTCCGACAGGAATTGAACCTGTATTCCTATACCGAAACCGTTACTTGATCTGACGTGCTATACCATTTAACTACAGATAAGCGTTTCATACCGGTACATATAAATAATACTGTTTAATTAAAAAAAGACAATTTACTTTATTTTTAGTAAATTCTATCTACAGAAATAACGTATAAACAAAAAAATATTTAATAATTGTTTTAATCCATTTCATAATATGTTCTCATTGTTTACATTAAGATATCTTTCGTGAGCAGATATAATCGATCGAGAAAAATTGCTGAAGATGGTGTGTTTAAAAACACTAATTTGGACTTTGCTAACTAGACGCTTCTCTGTAGTTAAATGGTATAGCACATCAGATCAAATGACGGCTTCCGAATAGGAATACAAATTCGATTCCTGTTGAAGAACGAATATTTTCTACTGTTTAATTAAAAACAGAGCATTCACTTAAATAAATTGTATCTATAAAAATAACGTATAAACAGAAAATATTTAATAATAGTCGGACTTAATCCATTTCAATATATATATATATATATATATATATATATATATATATATATATATATATATATATATATGTATTGATGAGTCCCAAATAGGACGAAACGGCCGTCCAGTGCTTTCTGCATTCTGTTGAGGTTTCTATCAGACTCGATGAATCAATTAATATAATTATCAAATCCTCCTAATTACTATATGTGTTTATCATCGCTTGAACCGGCTTCTAATGCTCCAGTTGCAGCGGCTTGGTGAGAGTAGTCGTGGCTCCAGGGGGCTCAGTCCTATGGTTAGAGAGAATCTCAGTTGAGTTCCACCACGGAATATGGGAGTGAGCGTCGCTACATTGCGTCTGATTTGCAACCTCTACGTCACCGAGGCCCGGTGGAGCAGTTGGTATGGTGTTCGCTTGCCAACCTAACCGTCGGGGTTTCGGTTCCCTCGGTAGTGGGTGCGCACTGCTGATGAGTCCCAAATATAGGACGAAACGGCCGTCCAGTGCTTTCTGCATTCTGTTGAGGTTTCTATCAGACTCGATGAATCCATTAATATACATATATATATATATATACGCACACACTTCTTGTTTCCATTAGGTCATGTTCTATATTGTTCACCTCTTCAGATCCACTTGATTATACATCTTAAGTGTCGAATACTATCAATATGCGACTATTACATGTTTGGAAATTAGAATCGGAATCAGAGTGCAAACTTTGGCCGAGACTATTGTTCTCACTTCGCATTAACGTTCTGTAACTATGCAAGAATATTAGTCAAATAGTTGAAAAGACAGCACTCTCTAGCGTTAACTGACAATCAGACTAGGACAACGCTGAACTACTCCTCTATCCTTCCTAAGAACAATCATGGCAAGGAAGAGTTTGTTGATATTAAACGGGAAATAAATTATGGAGAAATACGAATGCTTAGTTTCTGAAAGGAGTAATTCATTCGTTTTTTACGTCTTATCAACCCTTACAGGTTATTTAAAGCCAGATTTTAAGCTATTTTTTTATAATAATGGTTTCAGTGACAAAAGTTTTAACCCATAGCTAGGGAAGAAGAGGTTGTTACATACCTTTCTCAAGGGCATTTATCCCTAAGTGGAAATTAATGAACCCAACAGGAATCGGAATTTTGCACTCCAAATAATAATTCCGGGCTATTATTTCACCATCCGTACATCCAAGATTACAGCACCTGGTATTCCCAAGCGGTCACCCATCTAGGTACTGATCTAGCTCGAGGTTGCTTAACTTCAGTGATCTTACAGAAAGTGGTATTTAAGTGTGATGTGACCGTAAGCCTTTTCTAGTGAATGACATTTTATTTATTGCAAGTGGTTCCTTTTGTACTTAAATATCCTGGAGTTTTTTTAAGTCTTTTTTTACAGCATGTTCACTATAGTATTTTGGCATTATATATTAACAGATACTAATATCTAATAATATCAACTATCATTTATATAATTTAATTAATTTAATTTCTTAGTATTTATTCTATGCTAATATTAATAGATAAAGTGCCTTTTATATCATTATGCTCTGTGAAACTGTTCTAGCAATGATGAAAGGAATTAAAGCCACTAAGACAGGGGTTACTGAGTATGAAAGAATGAGAAAGACGAGAAAACATTATTACGGAGCAAAAACAATAGAAGGGTAACCAGGAAAACAGTAGATAACGATCGGCATTGCATTTGAATTTTTGAAGATTAAAGTTGACTGGAAAGTATAGAGCCAGAACAGAGTGCCACAAGCGAGAAGAACGTGTTAGCATAGAACTTACGTTTACATCTCACTAATTCAAATAAATTGATGAGACTTAGCCGCTAATCTAGTACAGCGCTTACTACATTTATAAAGTCTAGGTACCATAGCGAAAAGTCCATCCAAACAATTACCACAAAATTATTTATAAAAAAAATATGTCACAGGAAAGAGACATTACGGCGGTGAAAGAAAATTAGCATGACACAGTGAACCAACTTTCTTATCAGCAGACCTAGCAATGGATTCGATATAACCTTTCCACTTCATGTCAGACGACAATGTAAACCAAAGAAGATGCAACGAGTCACTCTTCTGGATGTTATTATAGTATCAACCATGCTAGCAACTGATGGTTGCGGACTTTTTTAAAACTAATTTACTAGCTCAATCCAGGTCAGAGATACTTTCTTTCCTGAAGCGTTTTAACATACATTCAATAATAATTCTCTTTCTCTCTCTCTCTCTCTCTCTCTCTCTCTCTCTCTCTCTCTCTCTCTCTCTCCATCTATCTATCTATCTATCTCTCCCTATATATATATATCCTATCGCCAAAATGAAGAAATGTGGCACAAGGCCAAAAAGCGGAATGTGGAAAATGATGGTCTTTATCTGTCTTGACATTAAACTTAGCTAGTCACGATCACTGACCCAAACATACCACAATATTCCTTATACCAAAACAACGCATTCTTCTTTACCATTCTTACAACATCCAGCACAATGTATCTTTGAAAATCCTAACTAGTCCCCATGTGTACAATTCTTGTCTGTGGAGGGAGAGGAATAAAATAACAAAGCAAAGAGCGATATTTATTTGTACAATGATACAAAATGTGGTACAAGGCCAAAATGGGTAATAGGAAAAAGGACGGTCTTGTTCTGTCTTAACATTTAACTTACCTAGCCACAAACACTGAACCAAATATACAACAATATTCCTTACACTAAAACAACGCATTCTTACTTACCTTTCTCACTACATCCACCATAATACCTCATTGTCTCTACGAAAGTCCTAACTAATCTTCATATGTACAATTCATCCGAACAGTTATCATGTAAGTATTTATAGAAAAGGAACAAGGAATCTACATTACGGCGATGGGAAAATGAAGCCAGGTCAGGACCAATAATATTGCTGATTCTTCTTTGGATTTCATCAAGAATCTCTAAATATACAGCAGGAACATCAGACCATAAGTAGCAGCAATATTCAAAGCATGGTACATTTATAAATATGTCAGATAAGGTTCAGGGGAGAGAAATTGTCAAGTACGACATAGTGAACCAACTTTCTTATCAGCAGACGTAATAATGGTTTCAATATAATCGTTCGACTTCATGTCAGCCCGAGAACATTAGGCCGAGAAGAGGCAACGAGTCATTCTCCTGGGTGTTAGTATCAGGCATGCTGATGGGAAGCAGGAAGGGGTCTTTCAGGTGATTAATAGAGAGAGGTTTCGTTTTGGAGGCGTTGCATATAATTCATGTATCGGTGATCGTACGGGAATCGGTGTTTCAACCTGATGTGAGCGTAAGCCATTTTAAAACGAAATTTATTTTTAAAAAACACATAGATACGCCCGCGGGCTTGCTAACTGGCGCGTTTGCAAGCAAGAGAAAGAGGGGGAGCGAAAGAGAATACGCCTGCGTACCTACGATATAAAAACTTTGCTAGATTCAATAAATTATAAAGCATACAACAGATGTTACCGATTATTATTTATTATTTACGTAAAGAATGAACTAGTGTATTCTTTTACGTGATTTATTATTGACATTTCTTTTTAAGACCTTTAAATATGCACCATTTTGTTTTCCAGCTGTGAATGTGTTGTTATGTGGAAAAAAAACTTGTATAAACAATCCAATGAAGTTGTAAAGCTTTTTTGCCTGAATTACTTATATCAGGAGTTATCATTATCTACATTATTTACATGTGAACTATTTTCCTTGACTTTATTGTTATTATCACAACGTTCCGATCGTTGTGCCTTTATCGGGTGAGTGTTGATTCGGGTAAACAAACTGCCTTATTTAATCTACGGGATTAAATTGTTCTTGTTCCACTACCCATGTGTAAGGATCTGTAGAGCTTAACCTCTACATGCCAGTGGATCAGAACCAATGACTGAGTTCACTACGTCCTCATTGGACAATAAATATTAAAACATTTCTAATTTACATTTTCATGTGTTAGTTGTAGATTTTTGTGCAAGCTAAACACAATCCAGGCTCCAGACGTAAGTTTTACAATAATTGTTTCTGATTGGTCAATATATCTCAAAGTCGTAACAACGCCTACGCACACGTGTTTAAACACAAAGTACCGCCAAAATCTTGAAACGTGTTCGCGAGCCTCACACGTGACTAAGAATGCAAATAAATACAATGCACGAACACAAATTTACCATTGAGCTTCGTGACGGATAACCAATCGCTAAACTACTCCGCGTCACTTATACTTTTGAAGTTGCAAAGTTAAAATTTATTAACACGAAACAACTCCAATGCACTCACTCATCAATCACTGGACTCAATCACCATAAACAGTGGAAGTTCTCAACCATAGAACTTATATTCATCCAGCAAACATTTCAGTTGATTCTCTAACAAAAAAATTATTACGGTCAAAGAGGGACAACTTCTTAAGCAAATTTAAAATTCATATCAGAAAAATATTACTACACAAACTGTTTAATATTACGTAAGTTTACAAACCTCAATCATACTTTGTATGCCTTGCTTTGTTCCTTTGTATGACTTACTATATATAAAATTCTATTGTTTGTTATTCAAAAAAAAGAGATTTATTATTATTTCTCATGTTGTTCTGATTCAATGTGTGAATATTGAAATTTTTATATTAATGGAAATTGTTAATTTATCACGCAGCCTATTTCTCAACAATTATTTACCCATATGATTAACACATCCACTACAGATGTCTCTAGACTTTTTTGTTTTTTTAATTTATTTTTAGTACTGCTCAGCTATTGCTTGCCCCTTTTCTACTGAGCACAAGTACACACTGCCCGACCCAGGGATTGAACTCGAACCAGTGCTTTAATCCAAAAGGCTAGTGTCCCGTATAGATGATGGGATAACACTTTTCCATTCTCCCAGTTAGTACTCAACGCGCTTGTCCGGACACTTAACAGCCAATCAGCGAATGCTACTTTTCACAGACACATACTTTTGGTAAAAGAGAGGATGCGTTCATTATTCTTGTATAGACACAACCTTTTGCAACATAACGTGTTGGTCATGTTAGTAAAAGAAGTCGTTTTAACATCCACTAGTTTTCCTTTTCAGGGCCTGAGAGAAGGCATGTTATAAGTTTCTATACTTTTGGGGTATATTCTCTTTCGAGAAAATAAAATCTTCATTTACATTCCGAATTTACTCATCTTTGACTTTTACTGCAACTACGGCATAAATCCTAAAAAGCAATCATTAAAAAATAGGATATACACCCTTGTGCAAATTAAATGAAACAACCAATTTAGTTTCCTTTCTTTCAACACACGGTCAGTTTTAGACCCACTGGAGTGACAGGGTGTAATCCATTTCTATTTTTTCCTCAGATTAGGCCATTTGCGGTGGTGTGCAATAGTATGAATTTATTTTCAGGGTGTATGATGAAATTTGTTTGGCCTTGAAAAATATTGCATCATCCGTAATTGCATCAAATTTTTATCACGCCCAGACATTATTGTCTCAACTGTTGATTAGTTGTCCTATGACTATTGTCTGTAATGGATGTTACCCCAAGGAAGCGTGAGCAAATCAAAGTACTATAGATTGGTCCGGAAACTCACTTAATTTAAATTCAATTGAGAATCTGAGGTCAATCTGCAATGAACAACTTCGTGGAATGGACATACGAAGAACATATGCACATATACAGAAATGACCAGTAATTACTATTCTTCTTTTTCGTGTGCCATGCGAACAGGGCTCTCCCCAACTTCTTCTTCTTTACAGTAAGGCTTGTCTTTTTGCTACCTCTTCTAACCCCTGTTATACCAACCAAGTTCGATAATTAGGTTATTCGCTACTTTCCACTGTCCCTCTTGCCTTCAACTTGTCTTTTGGGTGTATAAATTTACAAGCCCTCTTTCCTCATAATGGGACCCTAGAAATTTCAGTTGTCTGGTTCTGAGTATATGTATTACCATTATTAATATCATCAATATTTGAGCAATTATCTTCATTCGACGGCTAGATGCTACTAAGGTCGCCCAACATATTTGATAACCCAATACCGATGGCTAAACTTATTGTTGTACACTGATTTATTCGAAATCCTTTTCTTCTTCTTTGTGAGAGATGTTATTATAACCACAATGTTTTTAGTCATGTACTCCTTGTTCATCTTCAGATGTTCAGTATTTATTTCTTCATAGATAATTTTTTTTCAGAGATTATGTTAGTATCGTACCTATCGACGTGAAAAGGCAAATCCACAAACCTGTTCAAATTCCGACTTAGTCTGATCTGTTCATTTTACATTAATGGAAGGGCATGGATGCATTTCCGCCAACCTATGGGTTAAATAGCATGTTATCGTTTGGCTTGCTGCTCGTCTATGAAACAGTTCGTCTACAGTTCGTTCTCGAACATCCATACTTCGATTATTGAAAAATTGAAACCACCAGATTTTTTTTTCAAATGAGTCGAACTCGGCCGATTTTACATCTGCCTATATTTCTGAGATGAAGTATTGTAACTATTTACACTATCTACATTGTTCGGACTGTTATCCTCATATTTATTGCCATATTCACGACATTTCGACAGTTGTATGCTCCAGCCTTCTTCATGATCTGTCCATATTTCTGAGATACTTTATTGTAACTATTTACACTACGTTTTTCGGGCTGTTGTCCTCGTCTTTTTTACCATATTCACGACCTTTCGGTCGTTGTACACGCCAGCCTTCTTCCCTAAAAACATGAGTTGATTGATCTAAAAGTGATTTAACCCAAAGAGGTGTGAGTTCAATCCATGGCTACATCAGAGAGAAGAAAATCTTGGCGAGTTACGTTTTCAAGAGAAATTAACTAAAAACGGTATGTACAAAGGTACGGCAAGTGGAATCAGAACAAATTCGCCCCGTGGACTAAATAAAGGTTTCGGATCAAACATTCAATAAATATCACATAAAAAGGCTGAAACGTGTGAATATGTCAACAAAGATGAGGACAATAGTCTGAACAATGTAAATAGTGCAAATAAACCCATCTTATTGATCAATTTGCAGCGTTAAAAATCGATATAAATGAAGCAAAAATAAATGACTGGTTCAAAGCAGACGACCCTGGGTGTGTACACTGAATTGGCCAGGGTATTGTTGAACTTTTAACCGTGCCAAAAAATGTTGAAGAGGAAGAAGATGATGATGATGATATTGTACCTGTTGGAGTTCAAAGGCCCCAATGACACATCTCAAAAACGAAACAATGATGATGTTTGATAAATGTATAAGTTGATTGCTCTTTCGACCAAACGCAACCCTTACAAATCCATCTACTCTAATCCAACCTAGGGTGTTAACAGCAGAGAAACTCGAGGTCAGCGGGAAACAGAGAAAAACTAATACATTCATTCATGAAAAATATATTGAAAAAAAATCTCGAACAAAGCGTTTGAAGATATTATTATATTATTTGGTAGAATTGTTAAAATTCGTTGAGAAAATGACTTTTTTTCTTCATTCTTTTTCGAACGTTTAAGCATTTCCCGAAATTCTGAATTAGCTGAATATATTTTCATCCTCTGTCTCAAGCTATCAGGATATTCGCTGATGTGCTGTACTTTGAACCCAAAAGCGTGAATAAGGCAGCGGAAATTATCTCCACGATTTTAACCAAGGAGCCATCCCAATTCATGGATAATAAGGAAGAGAAAATGATCTATGATTTTCTACGTCCTGGAGAGACATAACATTATTTAAAAACTTTTACTAAAACTGGCTACTAGGCAACAATAACAGCACTCTTACAGAGGATCGAAACTTGCAGTAGTCTGGGAAAGGAGTTTCTTAACAGTTGTATTACAATGGTTAACCCATTATTGTAGTGGTTTTTTCCCGACATAGTAGATAATTTCGATGTGCATGAAGGATACCGGTTATTAGTGCAAGAAGTAGAATCTGCGAGTTGTGTTCAAATACTGATCGACCCTGTTTTGTGATGACAACGAACACTTGTTGCTACTTTTGTGATGTCAACGAATACTCGTTGCCGCATGTGTAATAGCAGATAAAACTATAGTACGCCGGTGAACAATACTGATCTCAGACGCATTCGAATAATACTCGCACTAATAGTACTTGCTCGATAATACTCTCTCGAATAGTAATCCGTATAGTGATCCGACAAAAGAAGCAGTATAGTGAACATAGTTGAGAATAGCGGTCCGTATAGTAATAGAGGATAGAGCAGAAATAATGATCTGAATATTAATAGAGGATAGACTAGAAATGCAGATCAATTAGATGTCACACGACTTCTTACTTATGCGTTTCCTCTATGGTCACGTAGTTTACTTAATTCAATAATGGGATCTCTTGTGTTTATTCACAGGCGATCTATGTTCAAACCCAAGTGTCGACAGCGACACTTTATTCCTATATAACACTCTGTTTCGATCAATTCGTACTACTGACCTTGGAAAAGATATGAAAAGGTGTTTCTTCCGGGTATGGGTTAAATATCAGAGCAGACTGGGTTATTTTGCCCTGGGATGCAGCCAGTCTAAGATAATTAAATTCTGAATACAAACCCACGAAAGAAAATAGGGCGACCTAATTTGGGCAACCAGTCTAGGAGAAAGAGAACTCTGAGTTCAAAACTATACCTAAAATGGCCCCGTTAGGCGGGTGTGCATTTGATGCAATGGGTTGCGTCTCGATGAACCGAGTTATAATTCCAAGAGGGTTCGTTATATTCGCCTGAGCGCAAATATCCTTGGAAAAAGTATGAATCCACTTTTTATCCTCCCCCAGCTATGGATTAAATATAAGGGTTATATAGACTTGGACCATTCTAAAAATTGGTAACTCGATAAAATCATCCATCTTCCAGCAACCCCGAACCACGTATGACTCGGGCTTGCTGGGAAAAATTCAATTGTGTGACTTACTTCTTAAGGCGCTCTTACACAAGACACACCTGATGCCTCTACGTCTGCAGTGCATACGTTGCCCCTACAGTCCTAATCGGTTACAAATGAATGGCGAGAAACTGATATAATTTTACTCTAAAACCTCAAGACAGCCTATACTTCTAATCAGCTATAACAAATTTATTGTAGGAGATAAGGAAATTGAACATAGAATAAGCCGTGCTAGATATTATACCTGTTCAATACCGCAAATTGCTACAAAACCAAATCATTAACCTAAGAAAAAAGACTCAAATTTATTTGTAAAAGCCACTCCTGCTTTCAGAGGAATGGCTGAAAATATAAATTGACTCTTAAACCTCAAGATAGTCTAACGGTATCCCTACAGCCTAATCGGTTACAGCAGTCATGATTGTGATAGAATTTGATGGCAATTTTTTTAATGTGATAATCTTTTAACATGCTCAATCAAAATGCCTGTGACAATTATCAATACTATTCAGCCGTAAATATTAGGTTGGTGCAAAAATAATGACGTTATAATGTCGTTTTTTGACGTATTTTTAACGTCAAAAAACGACATCATTACGTCATTATTTTTGCACCAACCCAATATAAATATGAGGATTTTCAGGCGTTATTGTAACCTGGACATCAAAACAATCTGATCTGCTGGTAAAATTTCAAAAATAAAAACAAATGAAACATTTACCGTATGATCCAAAAGTGTGTGAGGTTTTTTTTGTTTGTTGGGGGGGGGAAGTGGGGGCTTGAAATAAAGCGCAGAAAGGGACGACCGTCAGTTATCAATTATGATACTTTAAAATACAAGAGAGAGGAGGACCCGACCATCAGTAGAACTCGAAAACTTAAAAAAAAATTTGATTGTTGAGCGAATTCATATAGAAAGCATTAAATAAATTTTAAAGAACATAAAATTAAAGGAGTTTTAAACGGGATACAAAAGTTAATAATTGTGATTAAAATGGACATATTAAAAACAGGAAAGGAATTTAGAAAATCAAATAAATAACAAAAAGAAAAAGAACAATTTCACTGGTTTGTCTTTTCTATTTCATCAGCGCTCAATCAAATGAAATCATCGTTTTCTTATTAATTTATATTAAGTCCTTCCAGCCATACCTTCGCAAGTATAAAGAGACGCTTTTCGGCGTAAGTATAATGAGAATTTGATTTTTTTATCATATAACATAATTGTATCTGGTATTGTTGATTTTAGTGATTGTGTACACATTTTGGTCCTCGACTGAGGTTTGATTTGAGAGGAACGAAAAATCGATTAAGCTGTTTTTTGTTGTTTTCTCTTGTTTTTATACCACCACCGTACAGTAATGTAAGCATTATCTTACTCTTTCCTGTTGCTTTAATATTCCCGCTTTGATCGAAAATTCTTTTGATATTTGTTAATAATTTATTCAACTCCACTGCTTGTTTCTTGAACCAACTTAAAATTGGCACAAGTTTACATTCTAAGGTAACGAGAAAAAATCTCCAAGAAGATATCTCAGACATTTACAAAATACACTTACTCTGTGCCAGGTACTCTCATAGCTTAGAATTAATTTCGATTATATTCATTTGAACTAATGCCCTCTTCTGCGTTGTTGTTATCCTAAAGCTTAGCCTTTGTGCACTTTGACCTTCCTCAAGTGTCTGTTAATCCAGGTAACCTTCAGGTAATTTTGAATTGAACCCTTTATTCAATCTACAGGTGAGATTGTTCTCGATTTACTTGCCCTTTCAGTACTGTTCAATTATTGCATTCTTGTTTCCACAAGGTCTGTATATTTGGATAACCATGGAGAAAATAACCCAATGGATTAAATGGTTGGTTCTAGAGTAAAATAGTAAGTTCAATCTCTGAGCCGGGTATTGCAGACATAATGGAAACACGGAAATAAATGAGCAGTAGTAAAATAAGAAAACAAGAATAAATCCAATGCCATGGCGATCGGAACAAGGACGACCTACCCCCGTAGATTAAATAAAGAGTTTCAGTTCGAAATTACCAGAAGGTTACCCAGATCTACATATACCTGAAGAAAGACAGTGGGCAGAGCATATGAAACGTTGCAATAAGAAAAAATGATGAGGATATCCGTAAATAATGGAAATAATGATAACTCCCCATCCTAGAAACTGACACAGGAACTTATTTTTTTCTCTTGACGGGAATAAATATTTGAAAAGAAATTATTTAGTTGGAACAAAAGTTTGTTGCATTTTTAAGTGAATTTTAAATTCAGTATTCAGCCATACATGTACCATGTTGTATCACTCTCTCATGGTTCCGTTCTCCTAGAATTAGGTATCGTTTTGGATAGGGAAATGGTCTCAGTGGTTTTTATAAGCGTCCAGAGCATTGAAGTTCTTCTACCTAAGAGGATAGGGATCGAATTTAATGTATGTTCACCTAAAAAAAGAGGCTCAAATTCTTCGTACTAATTTATAGCTTACGTTAGCGCCAGAGAAACAGTTTTTAAACCAAAATTTTGAAGTTTCGAAAGGATTAAAAAAATTAATTTTTAGGTCAGAAAATTTTTGGGATCTTTCTTCTTAATAATAACAAAGAATTTAAACGATAAAACAGTTTCTATTATGTCTAGATCATTTTTCATCACGTATGCTCATTTTTTAGCAAGTCTTTAGAGGTACCTATAATTACCAGGTATTTCATAAAATGAAATTCTGTGTTCAAATGCCACTTAATGAAAAATCACTACAGAACTTTTTTGCAAGCGAATAGAAAGTAAAATAATGCAACATTTGAATGAAATTGAAATAATCATTTTTACCTGTATTATTTACATTATTCAGACTGTTGTCCCCATCTTCATTGCCATATTCACAACGTTTCCACCGTTTTACGCTCCGGTCTTCTTCAGGTGATTGGAATTTCGAAACGAACTCTTTATTTCGTCCACCCAGATAGCTTGTTCTAGTTCAATGCGCCATGTCCCTCCCAGATGTTTCAGTTATTGGTTAGAGTCAGTGACTAAACCCAAAGCGTTGTGAGCTAAATACCAGGCCACAGCAGTGGTGAACCAAAAACCTTGGAGAGTTGAGTTAAATAGGAAAATAACTGAGGCATCCAGAAGAGGCATGGTACGTGGGAACTAGAACAATCTAGAAATAATTGGACGAAATAAAGGGTTCAGTTCGAGATTTCAATCACCTAAAGAAGGCCGGAGCTTAAAACTGCCAAAACGTTGTGAATATGGCAATGAACATGAGGACAACAGTCTGAATAATGTAAATAATACAAGTAATCATAATACCTCATCTCAGAGATATAGACAGATATTAAACGATTTTATTAAAATTCAAGAAGGTAATAAAATGAGGAAGTAATTCTTGGTTGATTACTTGTCAAACAGCTACAATTTTTGTTTGTCTGGACCAGGTGCATTCTGATATCTTAAAATAAAACATTGATATAAATAACATTCATGGGTATTTTTTTTTAAAGTAGTCAAAAGAAGCAAAATGGAAATAAAACCATAAGACATTTAAAATTATAAGTTGATTTATTTGATTCGATTAATTACAGAAGAGAAAGGCAAAAAGTTATAAAATTTCAACATTACATTTTGATATAACTAACTTTTAATAATGAAAAAAGGAGAGTTTGATTTTTTTCATATAGGTTTCACTTAGGTTTCTTGTCAAAGAAAGAGTTTCTGTAAAAGAAAGCAAACAAAACGTTAAAAATATAAAATTATTGACAATAATACAGAAAGAAAGGCAAATAATAAAAGTGTCAAGAGAATTCTTTTTTATTTTTCCCCGACAAGACAAAATATTTCAAAGGGAATTACATAGTCAAATAACATAACATTTCAATGAAACTGAAATAATTGGACGATTTTATTTAAAAAAAAAAGAATAAAAATAAGAAATACCAATAGATGTTGATTGCAACTGCTTTTCGATTCATTTAAATGAGTATCTTATTCAGAAATTCATTCTCTGCAAGCCATAATAATATTCTGTTTGACATATTTCGAACTGTGTAGATTTCAAACAGAAAATGGAAGTTTGTCACGTGAAAATAATTTAAAAGCCTGACATGCCAATTTTTTAAGTTTTTTTTTTTCCATGTTTATTTTAATAAAGTCTCTGATGTTCTCTGCCTGTATACAACAGTTTTCTTCAAACTATGAAACTCAAACAACCATATATATTTGTTAACAAAAAATGACCACACTCTAAGTGCAAATCTTTTGAAATACTTCATATTTCTAAAGGGAAGTTTTATCAGCTTTGCTTCATTGTATCATTAGAAATGTTTTACTCACTGACCTCTCTCTATTCAATAATGTACTAAATGTTTCTTACCATGTTGTATGATACCATTTAGCTCAGTAAACTACAGCAAATCAACAAAACATTGATTCTTTTATACTACTCTTTACATAAGAAAAATGCTTCTGCTATGTATTCAGAGATTCTACATAAAATACAAAGAATAATCTGCAATGTTATTGGTTCTTACTTGGCATCTCGGCTTCAGTCACTTTCCAACTACTATCATTTACTAATATTTGTTCTATACTAATGTTAAAAGATAATACTTATGTTTGGTATTGTCAAGGTCTTTGAAACTGTTCTACCAATGATGGTACATATACAATTCATGAATATCAAAATATATATATATATTAGCTTAAACATTATTATTTATTGTGGTATTCATATTTCAGTAGATGCTTTGTTTATTTATTAAATATTATATTTATTTATTGATTTCCATCTACTGGCATGAATGTTCAAGAAATCTTATTAGATAATATGCATTCCGCAACAGAATTTGAACCTGCATTCCCCTAGCGAAAACTGTCATTAAATTTGATGTGCTTTAACTCCTCGGCTACAGAGAACTGCATGCAGAAGCAAATCCTGAATAGCATTACTGAATACAACTTTTTCCTCCAATTGTTGAAATATACATTATACATTTCTGTTCTGTTTCAAAGACATTTTTTGAGGAATGGATTTCTGGTTATTAAAAAAAAATAATGTTTAAGCAACAGAATATAAATATGTCATATTAATAAATGAAAATTCCTTTTATATATATATATATATATATATATATATATATATATATATATATATATATATATATATATATATATATATATATATATATATATATATATATATATATACTGAAAGTCTAATCATGTATGTAAATATGTATATGTGTTTATGTGCACTCTGGAGATATGGCTTTAACAATACATGATAACCCAACAAGAACCCCGAGATGGTGTAATGGTTAGCAAGCTTGTCTTGCTAGAACAATTATGGATGAGTAGTGAGTTCGATCCTCACTGGGTGCCCCAAACTTTCGGCCTAGTGCCACATCTAAGCTACGCTTGGAAAATCACTACATGATAACCCAACAAATTTAGGGGCATATTGTTACTAATGATGGTATATATCAAATTTATGTATATTAAAATGGAAAATGCAATGTTTCCAAGAAGTTCAATCAACATAATAATAATAAACATTCATCATACATTATAACATTTTAAATTAAGTTAAATTTACATAGCAACATATAATTATAGAATTCAATACGCTAAATTAGAATATAACAACTATTTGAAAGATTTAAAAGGCTATATGTGTCACATGACTTGATGGAAAATATATAAATAGATGCATGCTGATTTGCTGCCATTATATATTTTGAAAGAAATTATTTGAATTAAAAGAAACATGTAAAATTAAAAAATTTACTTATTATTTTGAAAAAGACTACACCTATTTTAAGTTATTGCTACAAATTTTAACTCAGTATCTTAACTATGAATACCAGTTGGACAATAAACCTTTTACTGTCTTTAAATACAAATTTAAATGTTTAATTAATAATTAAATTGATAATATTGTTACCTCATCATTTTGTATCATGAACTACTTTTAAAAGAAACCCAACCAGTATATGGCTGGTATAGTAAAGGTATTCAATCTGTTGGTATATAGTTTATGGCTCTAGCCATAAATAAACTCCAACCGCAAACCACTTCCCCTGAAATAAGATACCTTACACCCTCTACCAGCCCTTTCTCATTAACAAGGCACCTACCAGAGGAGGGTTGACATTGAAAATAAATTTAAAAAAATGTTTTGTGACAGACACTTAGAGATTGATGATAGCTGCATACAGAACATTCTGAAATAGACTATCCCTATGTTGAAGTAATTTTTGTTTTTTTGCTGTAAATATATATATATATATATATATATATATATATATATAGAGAGAGAGAGAGAGAGAGAGAGAGATAGATAGATAGATAGATAGATAGATAGATAGATATTTTAGAAATTTTTTAAAGTTTATACATTCTTTTTATAGATACAAATATTTAAGTAAATGCTCTGTTTATAATAAACAGTATCAACATTTACTGGCCTGAATGTCCAAGAAATTTTCATAGAAAATATGCGTCCTTCAACAGAAATTGAACCCATAACCTATACGGAACCGTCATATAGCCTGACGTGCTTTACCGATTTGGCCACAGAGGAGCGTTTTGGTTAGCAAGGTCAATTTTACTGTTTTTAAACTACAATTCTCCATGATTTTCTCTCGTACATTCATATCTGCTCAATGCATATCCAAATGTAAACGAAGCGTTTCATAATGTATGATGTCATTTGTTTACATTTGGATACGAATTTCTCTGATATTCAGGCTGGTAAATGTCATTAGTATTGTTTATTATAAACAGAGCATTTACTTAAATATGTTTGTCTACAAAAAGATCATATAAACAAAATATGTCTTAAAAAAAATAATTGTCAGACTTTGTCCATTTTATAATATATATATATATATATATATATATATATATATATATATATATATAATTTCATCATTTCACTTAATTGCTAAATATCCATAATTTCTATTCTAATAGTTTCTTTGCTCGCATGTGGAACTCTCTACAGAGTTCTTGCTTTCCTATCAACAAAATGTTAAATGTCAACGTCAATTGTCATCTTTTGTCAAATTGAATACCGTTGATTTTATTGTCCTTTTTCCTCAGTAACAAGTCAATGTGCAGGTGGTGTAATGGATAACAGCTATGAATGTGAAATCGGAGATACAAGTTTGAATTCCATTTTGGTTCATTTCATTCACTTATACATGAGTACCCTTTACAAAGACATGAATTAACTCCTTTCCACAAATATTGGTTAGAGAGATGTGCATCTGGGAAAAATCATTGTTCTTCTCAAAAATGTCTTGAAGCAATATTCAATTATCCTTATATTCTAAAATATATTTCAGTTGATGAACTGTAAAAAAAATCAATAAATCCTCAGCAAAGTTTTTTTTTTTCAATTTCTTCGCTATCACTAACCTCCTATGTCTTAATGAATTCATTGCCTTGCTTGGTTTGAAATGATTTTAAATATATATATATATATGCTTTCTTACCATCAGCAGCTGAGACATACATTTTTGGCACACATCCATGGTCTCTTGAGACTAACAAAAGCCCCCCCACTACCATATATATATATATATATATATATATATATATATATATATATATATGGGTGGGAGCTTTTGTTGCCCCACCTCCCATATAAATATATATATATATATATATATATATATATATATAGAGAGAGAGAGAGATAGATAGATAGATAGATAGATAGATAGATAGATAATATTAGTGGTTAATATACACATACATATGCAATCATATATCTAAACTATATAAATATATATACATACATACACATACATATATATATGTATAAAAAATAATTCCAAGAGGATAGAATCCAGGTAGAACTCAATATCCAGGACAGAGTAAGGATATAATAAAAAGGCTTAAACACTAATATTCCAATGGAATAAATTATGACCATGGCATATTAGTGTTTAAGCCTGTTTATTATTATATATATATATATATATATATATATATATATATATATATATTTATATATGGGTGGGGGCTTTTGTCGGCCTCAAGAGACCATGGATGTGTTCCAAAAATTTATGTCTCAGCCGCTGATAATAACAAAGTATCTATTATGGCTGTACAGGCCCACACAATGGTGACAGCCTTGATTTCAACAAATACTGTGAAGATGCTCTCCTCTGATGTCGCTGTATTGTTTTCTTTCCTACAGGTATGTTTCACATTGGCAGCAAATCTCCTCATTCCCGCCCTCATTGTAAATCCTGTCTTGATCATTGGCAATGTCTTCCCACCTCTCGATGACTATGTCCCTCACACTCATGTCCCTTTTGCACATGTCCTTGAAGCAAAGTTAAGGTCGCACTCATGCCCTCTTGCCAGTGGCCACTTCCCCATGCAGGAGGACATACAGGCAGTGAGAAATTATTTAAACAAGATGCATTGAATTCAACCAGTAAAATACTCTTTTATAAAATTATATTTTTTAGGGTTTACCGATTTTTCAAAAAGCTGTTGCTCATCCAAATCAAAATTGGGTACAAACTATCCAAAGCTCATGTTTAATATGCATATAAATTGTTCTAGAGTTGTCAAGCTCTGGAAAAATGTTATATGCATGAAGTCAGTAACACTATAAATGGATATTTGAATTTGAAATGTACCTTTCTCAAAAATGACATGGTGCAGTAAGGAATTTAGGAACTTGAAGAAGGCTTCACTCTGTCCACCAAACTCCCCATAATTAATTCCTCTTCTCATATAGAATATACTAGCATAGCAAGTTTCCTCTTACAAATATCTAGCATGTTGCTTGCAGCAAATCCTAAAAGATAACAATACATGTTGTGTCTCATCTGGATGTAAGTGGTTGTAGCATTCCACAACTTATAGTCCTTTGTAGCTTGAAGTAATTGTAGCCTTACAGTTCCTGTTCAGGTTTCCATGTATACAAGTGCATTAGATAAGTTCCCTAATGTTTTCCTCTGTTCTTCAATATTTCCTCTTTGTGCATGTCAAATTCGCTAAGCCTTTTTTCCTCATTACATCCAAGAATTTTCAACTCTGAGGTTTGATGTAATAAGTATCGACACAAAAAATTTGGTTCATAGCTTTTGCCACTTTTTGAGCATTTAGTTTCAAACATTGTCTGAAAACATACAGAAATACCTAATTTTTGCTTACAAACTGACTTCAAATTTTACTATTTCAAGAATAAATCCAAATAAAGTTAGCATCTTTTGTATTAGATACATTGAATAGAAAATTTATTCAAAGTAGAATTCTAATTATGAATTACTGCAAGCAAAATAATTAATTTTTTTGTTGTATTCGATAAGTAAACACTATAAAAAAATTGTAAAATATTACGAAGAAGGCTACTCAATGAATAAAATTAGTTAGATAATTTGATAGATCCTAATTAATAAAAACAAAAAATAAGATGAAAATCTATATAACACCATAATACTGCTGGGCACAAATTATGAGACAAAATGTTTTAAATTTGAATTGTTTTTTGAAAATCACTCTAAAGCTACTGCACTGTATAAATATTTACATCATAATATCACTAAATAAATTAAGTATAATTTCCCTTTGAAGTAAATGAAGGTCTTATTTGATGACACAATCATTTAATAATAATGTGCTTGTGCCTTGCATCTTATCCACATACAATTTTTAAAGCTTCAGTAAGTTATAAATGATATAAGGCTGTGCTGTAAGATTTTCACTGATTACTGGAATTAAATTCTAATGCTATGATTTTGAACCTAAAATTAACCCTTGGAGTGCTGACCATTGCTTTACCAGTGGTAGAGAAAAATGACTTAATGTCCAGCCACTTGGGTAAACACTTGTAACTATTTTTATACCTACCATGAAATATTACATACCAATTATTTGGAAATTTTGACTCAGGAGCTCAGAAAAAATGATTAAAATTGTTCAGGAATGCAGAGTTCAAAGGGTTAATCTTTAAACTCATTTCATCAAAAAACGGTCCAGAGTTAGAAAAAAGTATTTTGTGTCATTATTTATTATGTCAAATCCCAACTTTTAAATTTAGTGCATACCACAGTTCCAAAATCTACCTGCCTTACTCCCTCAAAGCCATCTTTAACCATCAATCTTACAGAAAGTGATTGCATACAGCTGACAGTTTAGATATTTCTAAACAAGTTAGCATCCATATAAAAGTTTAAATCTAACATGGTTATTTAAAAATATAACTCAAATTTTTAGGTTTATCTTTTAGTTTTGTAGCAGTTTTTGGTGCTTGGGGAAACCACCATTAGTACTGCCTATTCTATATTCACATTTTCATTGGTTGATCAATGTGTACATCGACAGATTTATTCTAGAGAAGATAACTGAGATAAAAAACGTTCAAAATGCTAATTCAAAGATCTAGACTTATATTGTCCAAAGATAAATGTTCTTTCAGTGGGGGACATTTACAGAAATAAGATTTCTACTTTTATAGTGTTTCATTGAAAATGTCTATTATGCAAATAAAATTGAAATCGACAAGAACTTAGTCACAAAAAAATTGTCCGAACTTAATGAAGAAATAATGTAAAAAAACAAAACATAATTCATCAAATCTTTTAATGGATTTTATCATTTAAGCAATGAGAAAACTGAAAGATCTGTGTCAGGAAGCAAGCTAAGAATGTATTGAAAACTAAACAAAAAACTTTTCTTCTTAACAAAATCAATCAGGCAACACATTAATATTATATAATAACAAAAGCAGTTAATCAATATCATATGACAAACCAAAATTAAAATTAAGTATTTTATTTACATCTTCATTTTTTATTTGAAGAATTACTAGCAACTATTATTATTAATTTTTGACTAGTATATACTTTGATCCTCATTTTTTTTATTTAATGAATCCATAACCATTATTAGTAATTATTTTTAAATATATTTATTTTAATTGTCAGTTTTAAATAAAGCATTGTCAACCATGACAATTAATTATTAATCATTATTCAATGAGAGCTTGTCAACCAATATGACAATTTTTTATTAATATTTTCATTAATATTTATTTTCATGATTTATTAGTTTAAACATTATCAACCAATATTATTAATTTTTTATTAATATCTATTTTCATTGTTAATTATATTAAGCAATATCATCTATTATTACTGATATTTTGTTTACTTTCATTGTCAGTTTTATCAAAAGAAAGTATTGTGAACCATTATTATTCATTTTTCCTAATATTTATTTCCATTTTATTTTTCATCAGATGAATTATTGTCAGTCATTATTAACTTTTTACTATAATATACTATCATTATCATATTCAATAGATAAAGGATTGACAATCATTAAATTTTTACTATTAATTTTTTACTAATAAATTGTTTTCAGTTTTTTATTAGATGAAGCATTATCAACCATTATTCTTAATGTTTATCTAGTATTGACTTTCTTCTTCATTTTTTTATTATATGAAGCTTTGTCAAACACTTGTAAAATTATCACAAAAAGATACTTAAATATATTAATTACATTCAGTTTATCGAAACAAATTATTTTACAAACTGAATTTTCAAACAGAAAATATGAACAATATATAAACTCTTAATAGGCAAATATCGTTATTGTCATCATATCCATTTTCAATGTTTTAACTGATTCATGTCAAGACATAAATTACCAACAAAATTTAAAGGAAAACATACTTACTTTACTCTGCATTCATGATTACCCAGCTGGTTGTAAAAAGAAATTAAAAAGATTATTAGGTATAATAATAAGAGAAATAATGACAACTAAAATAATGCTTTATTTCTTCTTCTTGATTTGAAATTTAAACTTTGAGATTTAACAATTTTATTGATTTAACAATTTTATCATTTCATCCTGAACATGGCAGTAAAGCCATTAAGACACAACAGGTTACTGAGTGTGATAGAATACGAGAAAATGAAAACATTATTATGGAGAGAGAACAACAAAAGAACAGGAATTAAGAAGACATTGCATTTACATTTTTGAAGAACAAAGTTGACTGAAAAGCAAGAATCCAGAAGAGTTCTAAAAGGGAGAAGTACAAGAAACGAAACTATTAGCATATAACTTATGGCTACATCTAGCAATTTAAAATCTAAAATGCTGAGACCTAACTGCCAATCTAGTACTGTGCTTATATTTGTAAAATTAAGGTGCCAAAGAGAAAAGAACAATTACCATAAAAATATTTATAGAAAAGGCACAGGGAAGCTAAATTACAGCAGTGGAAAGTGACTGAAGCCAAGATTCCAGGTTTATACCCTGTAAACATATCTACTCTACTATGGAACCCACAGTAGTTATATCTTGTATGATGAGGCTGTGGGCCTATATCCCACAGGGGAAATACAGGATCTACACACATACAGACAAGCCATAGCAGTGGAATATTATGGGGATTTACTATCACTTACTGTGACCTTTTTCTTCTTTTCTGTGCTATGTCCCTTCTGGATGTAGATGATCACATGTTCTCCACTACATCCTGCCCTTTTTAGTTTTAAGTAAATCTTGTCTCTTTGCTAGCTCCCCTAATCCTAGTCCTACCAAACAATTATACAAGCCCATTTACTAGGCTATTTGCTGCATTCATCTTTCTCTCTTGCCCGTGAGTGCCAAATTTTCCAAACCCTCTTTCCTCATTAGCTACTCTAGAAATATCAACTATCTTTTTCAGATGTTAAGACTACGGTTCTTTTTGTTTTCATTTTCTCTAAAACTTTGCCATTACTCATGTCAAGATATTTGCTGAGGCCATCGGAGCAGTGGATATGAAAGGCTTGAAGAGTATTACCAGTGCTATGTATTCTTGGTTTGTTGTCAGGGTACCCAACTATATACTACTCAAAACATACACATGGACATTGTTATATAGACTCTATTTGAGTAAGTAATTTTTATTGGTAAAAAATCTTTCACAAACTTCCAGATTATTTTTCTATATGCAGTATGTGTTGGCAATCATAGCTCTCCTCTATTTCCTGTCAAATGAAGCTCTTAATATATTTTGTCTTTCTATTATCTCACCTAAACTTTACTCTGCCATCCATTTACTTCCTAGGTAGGTTATGCGCTGTTTTCTTTTGTCCCTCTTACCAAGGTCTAATGAATATCAAATTTTCCATCCCACTTTCCTCATAATGTGCCCTATAAATATCACCTGTCTCTTCCTGATGCTAACTATGTTTTTTGTGGTTTCTATTTCCTCTAAAACATTGTCATCACTCAACTCTTCAGTCTATGATATTCTCAGCATCCTTCTGTAGAAAATTTCTGTTGCTTTAAGTCTCTTCTTCATTTGTGAAGAAGTTGTCCAGCATTCACTGCCATATAGAAGGACCTTGTGCAAATTAATTGAAACAACCAATTTAGTTTCCTTGCTTTCACCATACAGTTTTAGACCCACTAGAGTGACAGGGTGTAATTGATTTCTATTTTTTTTTTCAGATTAGGTCATTTGCAATAGTGTGTAGTAATATGCATCTATTTTTGGGGTGTATGATAAAATTTGTTTGGCCTTGAAAAATATTGCGTCATCCGTGATTGCATCAGGTTTTCATCACACCCAGACACTACAGTCTCAACTGTTGATTAGTTGTCCTACAGACATTGTCTGCAATGGACATTACTCCAAGTAAGTGTATGAAAATTGTAATGCTGTACAAACACACTGGCAAGCCTTAACAGTGAGCAAATCAAAGTCATATAGACTGGCCTGGGAACTGTCCTGATTTAAATCTGTGGTCAATCTGCAAGGAACAACTTCATGGAATGGACATATGGAGTAGTAATATGTGTTTTGGATCATGTTTCGTTGGAAAAATTCAAAAAAACGTAAATAACAGAATTATTCATTTTGTTTCAATTAAGTTGCACAAGGGTGTATATAACAGTTCATTATTCTTCTTTGTTTCTAATGAAATTTTCCTGTTTCTTAATATGTTGCTTAGCTTTTGGAAGACATTTTTTGTTAATCTAATGCATCTTTGGATTTCAGTGTTGCATTTTCCATCATCTGTCAAGACACTTTTTTTTTTGTTTAATCATTTCTCCCTATGCAAATCACTAGGGCCACTGAGAGACAAGCGGATTACTGAGTGTGAAAGAATCTGAGGAAAAAAAAACATTATTAAGGGGAGTGGTCAATAAAAGAAAGAGGAATTAAGGAGACAGAGGATGGCATTACATTATAATTTTCCAAGATATGCAAGAGATAGTTTTCTTTTTTATGTGCAGTGTCTCTTCAGGGCTGTAACAGGAAACCTGGGACTCTGTAGCACATACACTGGAAACACATTCACAATGGATTCTGGTTCAGAGAATTTGCATATTGAACACACTGCCAGTCTTGATATGACTCAATGACACGTACGCTTTGTCATTCCAGTATCAATGCTTAAATGGTTTGCCTCACTAGTAATTCGCTCGTCCTATACACACATTTAGACTATGTTAATCTAGCCCTCTTAGAACTCCTAGATAATTCTCCAGCACATGCCCTACAACTCTTCTTGCCCCTTTTAGCACTTAATAAATTTTGTCTTTTTGTTATTTCTCTCAAACCCTGTTTTACCATCCATTTACTCAAGCCCATCACCTATGAGTATCAGATTTTCCAAGCCTTCCTTCTTCATTACATTCCCCGGAAATTTCAACTGCCTCTTCTTAATATTTTCTTTTTTGTTTCCATTTTCTCTAAAATCATAATGTTGTTCACATGTCCAGTCCATGTTATCCTCAGCATCTTTCTGTAGAATCATATTTCTATTGCATCAGGTCTCTTCTCCATCTTTGAGGAAATTGTCCAGTGTTCACTGCCAAACAGGAGGACAGATATCATGTAACAGTTTAATACTTTTTTCTTTGTTTCTAACAAACATTTCTGTCTGTTAATACTCTGCTTAGCTTTAGGAATGCATCTTTCGATCTCAGTTTTGCACTTTCCATCCCCTGTTAGAACACTTCCCAGATATTTAAATCTCTGCATCTGTTTAATTTTACTACCCCTGATTTTTAATTTGCATTTTGGGCTCATCCTTTTGCTAAGAACAATGCATTCTCTTTTCTTGCTGTTGATGTTTAGTCCTTTCTTCTTTCTTTCTTCACTACCTTCTGTAGGCTAGTGCTAGCTTGATTTGTGTTCTCATTAGAAAGTTTAAATTACAAGTTCTCCTTTTTGCGTTTCAAATTTAAAAGAATCTGATTGTTCAATTATTCATTAGGCATTGTCAAATTCATAAGCCTTTGGAATGAAAAGCATGACTAAAGGATATTAAATAAAGTTTAGCTTATAAGACAAGGAAAAGCAGTCGTTTTAAATGATGACTGAGCTTTTGTCTTTTTTATTTTTTGTCTTTTATCAAAATAAAGGCAACTGTGATTAAAATCAGGGAAAAAAAAATGTATGTTTTTTGTCATAAACATTTTTTTTCCATTAACATAAAATCTTTCAAAAATCTTTTATCAAACTTCTGGCAATTTATTTTAAACACCACACATCAAAGAGAATAAATGTACAATGATTGCAATCTTTATTAAAATGCACAACTATAATTTTGAAGATAACACAACAAAATCTCACTCTTGCTTTCTCAACTTTTATATATATATATATATATATATATGTGTGTGTGTGTATGTGTGTGTGTATTTCAAATGTATTATTGTGGATAGTTATATTTGAAATAGATACAATATTTTTATTTTTATTTCAAACAATGAGTTTTACATCTATTGGCCTGAGCATTCAAAAAATCATAATACAGAAAATATGCTCTCCAACAGTCATCAAACCTCCATTCTGCTTTGTAGGAGAAACCAACAACTCATCCAGTGAGCTTTAACATTCAGCTACTGAGAGCATCACAGTCCAGCAAACCTCTATTTATTTTTAAGGAATGTACAATTCTTCATTCATATATTTTTCTTGAAAACTCATATATGCTCATTAAAATGTAAACAAAGCATTTGCTAAAGAATTAATAATTTTATTTTTAACATATAGCTTCATATATATATATATATATATATATATATATATATGCAAAAATAAGGAAAATAATTATTCACCATGTAATCATGTATGTATTTGCATATATATATATGAATATATATATATATATATATATATATACATGTATGTATGTATATATATATATATATATATATATATATATATATATATATATGCATGTATATATATATATTTAAATATGTTTGAAACAGTACAGAAACATATTATGGCATAAAAAGCAAGAAATTTTATATTATAGGCCATGATATATTTAAAATAAAAACAAAAACACACACCAGTCAACCGGTTTCATCCCCTCTCATCATTTAAATCTATCATGGCCCATAATATATATATATATATATATATATATATATATATATATATATATAGATATCACACCAATAACTTTCAAAAATCATGAAGAAAATGAAGCAGCAATTTTAACTAGCTAAAAATAATTGTGGGTGGGGGGTAAGAGAGAATTCTGGGAAGGAAAAAGATGTTTGTATATTGGAGTAAGGGAGAGTAAGAGAAGTTAGGTGAAGATTTTATGGACAAACCTTTAATCACAACCAGCAATTAAATTCACAGAAATGGAATCTATGTTGTCATTAATTTAAACATCATAATCATAATAATGATAATAATAATATTAAATATATAATATCATAATAATTTTGAAAAAAATTGAAAAATAAATAATAATAATAGAATAAAAATTATCTATAATGTAATCATATCCATAACATACACATAAACGATTAAAAATATCTATAAACACATATATGTATGTGCAACACATATATATAAAAAATATATATACATACTTATACAATACACAAATTATATATATATATATATATATATAATCACATACATAGTTACAAACCTAAACATATATTTTTCAATGTTTGACACAAAATAAATACCTTTTTTAAGACTATTTAAACTTATTTTTATGGCAGCATTTAAATAGAATATCATTTATCTGGTTCAATAACTGGCTTGTATTTTTGTATTTAATTATTTTAACTGAGGCATAAATAGAATCTATTGCTGAACCTGTAAGGAATCTGTTCATGTTCTATTCAATCAGTGGGGTGAAGCCTCTGTCTTTCAATTTCCACAAATGTTTTGAGAAAGCTGTTTGGTGCTTTAAGAAAGTGTCAGAAAATGAATATTTGTGAATATAAAACCTCTATTTCCAATTCCTAGTGGACATTCCAATATATGTTTTATCATTTTTATTTTCTTTTGGAAAGATGGTTGCCTGATATACTAAATTTTTTTATTTACTTATACTGGTAATTGGGTAGTTGCTTTTGGTTCTACAATTATTATAGTGCTCTGTTTATAAATTTATGCACTCAGCCCTCATCATGGATTTAACTTTTTAATATTTTTATAGTAAAAAGACCTCCTTGGAATAATACCTACCATCTACGGATTTGGTGTTATTTATATATAGACACACACACACACATACACACACACATATATATATATATATATATATATATATATATATATATATATATATATATAAAAATGAATATTGAAGTCAGCACTCAGAGACGACAGGCTGTTTCATGCTAGATGCAATCATCAGGTGGCCTGATGATTGCATCTAGCATGAAACAGTCTGTCGCCTCTGAGTGCTGACTTCAATTTTCACTTTTATATTTACATACTCTCTATCTCTCATATTGAACACTTTATTCCATAAATATAGCATACCTTAAAACTATATTTCTGTGTGTGTGTGTGTGTTTATGTGTGTTTTTGTGTGTCTCTTCATTTCTATCTATCTTTTCATTTCTTTCTTTCTATCTGTCTCAGATTCTTCATATATATATATATATATATATATATATATATATATATATATATAAATGAATGGACTGAGATAGATACATAGAAAGAAATGAATAGACTAAGATAGATAGAAATGAAGAGACTGATATAGATAGATAGAAGTGAAGAGACAGAGATAGATAGCTACCTAGATAGATAGATAGATAGATAGACAGGCAGAAATGGAAAGACTGAGATAGATAGATAGATAGATAGATAGATATGAAGAATCTGAGATAGATATCTGGAAAAAATCAAGAGACTGAGGTAGATTGATCGATAGATATTGGAGATGATATATAAATGCATGATATATATATATATATATATATATATATATATATATCATACATTCAATGTCCATTGACTGAATAGCCAGTGAAACCTTTGGTTGTAATTTATAAAATCTTTCTATTAAAACAATTTTCAGGAAAATAGTTCTCAAGTTCACTGTTGTTGCCTTAGCCAGTACTGATGGGGGTTTCCTTTCTAACTTTTGCTTGAAGTTGTGTGAAACATCAACATCTTGATTACATCATTATTTTCTCTTCTGGTTACAAGTCTTATCCATCTTAATTGTTGCTTTTTTTAAAGTCCTCAAGTGATGTTATTTCGTACAGCATTTTTTGATTCCGTAGTGCTAGTTTACAAGCTCCAAAGAAGGATGGTCCCTAAATGTTTCACTTGCACAAAGCCATTTTTAACCCTTGATCAGAGAAAGCTGTTGGAAACAACAGAGCTTTGGTATTTATAAAAAAGTTTGTGATCATGCTGTTATGGCAATTTACCCACACACACAAGGACTCTCCCAGCTATAAATAGAAGCAGGTACTGCCTTTTGGAGAGGGAAGTTTCCAATAGTCAGCTCTAACAGTCGGGCTGAACATTCTTGCTCTAACACTCTCGTTTGTATATGTTTGTATTACTGTTCCTGTTAATATATTTGTTTAACTCAATTCCTCTCTTTGTGTCTTTATTTCTGGCCCTAATAAGGCCACAACACATGCATAACTTCCATATGTAAGTCTCAACCTGATAAGGCTATTAAAGAACATAATTTGAGCTTCTAGGTTAATATTTTGGCTTTGTGTTTTTGGGTGATACAAACTTTGGAACTTCCTATTTAGCTCAATTTTCTTATAACCAGTACTAAATTTGTTGTAATGGATCCATACACTAATCTCCTGTAGCAACACATCTTGTACATGTCATGTCACTTCAGAACTTTGGCGACCATGGCACTCCACAATTTCCTGTCTTTTGTAGCTCTTAATAAATTTTACCTTTTTGCTCTCTATCCAAGACCCTGTTTACCATCCATTTACTCAAATTCACTAGGCAGGTTAAGCATTATTCCCCTATTTCTCTCTTGACTTCAATGTAAGCTGTGAGTATCAAATTTTCCAAGCCTTCTTTTCTCATTATTTGCCCTATAGATTTCAGCTATACCTTTCTGATTCTAAGTGTTCCTTTTTTTCCATTTCCTCCAAAACTTTGCCATTGCTCATATGTTTGGTCCATGGTATTCTCAGCTTCCTTCTGTAAAACCAAATTTCTGCTGTCTCAAGTCTCTTCTTCATCTGTGAGCAGGTTTTCTAACATTCAATGCTATATAGAAGGGCTGATATTACATATCAGTTCAGTGCCCTTTTTTGTTTTTAATGTAATTTTCCTGTTTCTTAATACTTTGCTTTTGGAAGGTACCTTCACTATCCCAATGCACATTCAGATTTCATTGTCACACTTTAAGAGGATTGTATCTTTATTTTCATAATTGATTTTCATGTAATTATTAAAGTAACTAAAAAAATTAAGATGAAAGGCAACACTAGTTAAACCTACTCAAAATAAGCATACATGTATACTCATACACACCCTCAAACCTGAAGATAGTAGATAAAAGCAAAAAAGCAAACTTTAGAATGACATACATCTGTTACTATTATTATACTTATTTAAAAATATATATTATTATTATTATATTATTTTAGATATTAAAAAAAACATGATGAAAATGCTACGTAATAGTTTTCATGTTTCAGTACTACATTGTATCTCTTCTTTTACTTCATCTGCTCTTTCTCTCATTTCACTATATATATATATATATATATATATATATATATATATATATATATGGAAAGAGAGAGGGGGAGAAAGAGATAGATATAAAATACTTACAGTTCTCCCACTTTTGTCCAACTGAAAGTAAAAAATACAAGTCATGAAAAAATTGCATTTTATTTTGATATTTAGAAATGCAATATATATATATATATATATATATATATATATATATGTATAGACAGACATGAACAGAATGAAATAAAGTGAGAGAGAGAAAAACCAAGATTCTAATATATATATATATATATATATATATATATATATATATATATATATATATATATAACATTTTTGATTAAAAATAACTGACAAGTTCTGTCTGTTTAATATTTTTTTGTATCTTTTCCATTGTTGAATAATGCCTTGTGTATTCTGATCAAAACTGGAGATGAAATGACTGAGGTTCATGTTTGTATTGTTACATCTTCAAGTACTTCCAGTCAGTCCCAGTCATTTTCAAGAACCAATCTGTGCTTGTTTGTTTATGGTTGAAATTACTTGAACAAACAACATAAACGTATTTGCGATAGATAGATAGAGACTAATGCTCTTATATCATTATGAGGAAACATTTTGCATTCATTGACCAAGCAATCAATTTTAAATCAGCCCACCAAAATGAAAGAATGAAAAATATGTAGACTTAATTAAAATGCCACTCACACCAAATAGCTCTAATATAAATATGATAAATATGATCAGATGGATATATATATATATATATATATATATATATATATATATATATATATATATATATATATATATATATATATACATACATATATATAATTTGGATTTAAAAGAATTGAAAATGTCTGTCTCTAATTTTTCTTGTAATTTTTTTTCATTTTTGTTCAATGTGATAAAAATTGTGGATAATTTCACAAGTTGTACTTATTACTAGCAAATATATCATTGTTGCTGATCTTTTCAAGGGTGCGTCAATAAATCAGTAGCCAGAGATGTAGTTACCTGAATGTTGACAGGACAATTCTCATTGTATGATGTTAAATTTATGCTATTAATATAAAACAATAAATAAAGTGCCTTGAAAAAAGGAGATTATGTTGAAAAATACTTGTATATTTTCATCATCAGATTCTGGATTTATTGCAGCACTCACTTAACCTAACCAGCATGAAATTGATTTTAACAGTTTCTAGAAACATTTTCCTATTTCTTGATACTTTACTTAGTTTATGAAAGGCACCTTTTGCTATTCCTATGCACCTTTTACATTTGTTTTACACAGACATTTATTTTAGGAAGAAAAAAGTATAGATTTCTACCCAAAGTTCTGAAATGGGATATTAACATTATTATATAAGAGTAACTATAATTTAGTAAAATGTATTGACCAATCATTTTTAGTAAACTTACTTTATCTATAACTATTTCTTTGCTAAGTTTTTTCCCTTTTACTATAGATTAAGCATACCAAATAACGAATGAATTTTTTTTATTAAATTTTATGAAAAGTAATTGGGTGGGGAGTGTCCAGTTTGCTATGTAAATTCATTGTAAATTGACCCCCCCCTATGAAAGGCAAAACAATATGCTCATACCATGTGATTTTTTTAAAATGTAAAAAAATAAAATAATTTTTTTAAATTTGTAAACTAGAATGCTTAATCAAAAATAGTATATGAAAATGAAGACCAGATTAAGAATTACAAAATTTGTTTTTAAATTTTAATTTGAAATTTAATAAAATATATAAATTTGATTTTCATGACATGAAATGCTTAATATAACAAAAAGATCTGTCTATATTTTTGAGATGAGGTATTGTAATTATTTATACTATTTACATTGTTTGGACATTTGTCCCCATCTTTATTGTCATGTCCACAACATTTTGGCTGTTGTACACCCTGGCCTTCTTCAGATGATTGGAATTTCGAACTGAACCATTTATTTCGTCCATCAAGTAGATTGTTCTAGTTCCATGTACCATGCTTCTTTAATCCTCAAATACAGATAAAAACGTTGGTTAGATTCATTGACCTAACCCAAAGAGTTGTGAGTTCAATACCTGGCTATGGCAATGGCGAACAAAGACTTGGAGAGTTAAGTTAAAAAAGGGAGATAAAAGAGGTATCTGGAAGAGGTGTGGCATGTGGAACTAAATCAGTCTACCCTGGTTGATGAAATAAAGGGTTCAGTTTGAAATTTCAATCATCTGAAGAAGGACAGGGCATACAATGACCGAAACATTGTGAACATGACAGTAAAGATGAGGACAACTGTCTAAATAATGTAAATAATAACAAAAAGATTTTGAAAAAAAAAATAAACTGCATTCTGTCGAATCGCCCAAAAAGAGCCATGATTGAAATTCCCCAAATTTACCAAGTACAACAATCATCTGAAGAAGTCTATATGGGATAATGACTGAAACACTAACATTGACAATCAGTGTGTAAAATGAATATATTTTATTGTATATTTATTGAATATCTTGAAATTTGAGTAATCATCCTTCTATCCATAGTACCAGGATCTGCAGTCTGGTGTAATGGATAATGCCTCAAAATAAGAGATCACAGAGCAGATTCCATTTTGGTTTGTTAGGTTAATTTATATGCAAAACACCCTTGGCAAAATGGTTGAATCATTGTTTTAACCAAACAGCTATGGATTGAATACCAGGAAAGATAGGGTCCTTTAGCCTTGGTTATAAACCAGTTTATTGCAAAAAGAAATGGCAGCCTACTGCAGTAAATCTTCTGTCTACTCCTCCAACAATCAAAAGAAACATGATCACCCAAGTGTTTATCAGTTTTGACACTTGACTTCAACATCTTCATTCCCCTGAGCACAATCTAATATTTGGAAGTATGTTTGTGTGTGTTTTCTAGACAAAGAATGCTTTAAAGGAATGTTAATAAAGTACTTTAAAACTAGTGTTTATAATTAGAGAATAAAACATTATAAAAAATACTTGGCATTTGAAAGAATGTCTCTTTCACCAAAATTGTTTTTATTAAATATTTTAAGCGTCCATAAACTAGCAACACTAAAAAAAAAAATCAGATACATCAAACTTGTATCTGTTTCTTTATTTTTCTGTAATTGGAATATAAAAGTACCATTATTAGACATTGTTAGAAATGCCATTGAATAGTGGGAGGAATAACCCATCGCTCAATTCAAATTCAAAGAAAAAGTAATTGTAAAGACATATTTATTCAAAATCTTTCAAAACCAATTATGTTTGTAAATTGGCACCAAATAACATTTCTACCAGAATTTGTTTTCAATGAGAAAATATTTAATATCTAATGCCCATAGACAAAAGTGAATGATTAAAATGCCTAACATTTCAAAGAGCAACACACAAAATATGACATACATACACACACATATATATGTAAGTATGATGAGGGACTCAAATGTCACATGATTGTACACAGGGGCAAACAAGTTTACAACATAGGTAACACAGACACACTTTATGTATATATATATATATATATATATATATATATATATATATATATATATATATATGCAAAAAAAACACACAGAAAACTGGGTAAATTGTCACCATTTATTATTGTTAATTTTGCACATGGATGTTGTTTGTTTTTGATTTTGCCGACTGCAAAGTATAATAGGGTCAGTTGGGCACTGTCTGTGAGAAAAAGAGCACCATAACACAATTCAGTAAGCCGGAAATTTTGAAACAGCATGCTGTACTGCCAGAAGCTCCAATATTAACATTTTAGAGTGTTTGCGTGTCAAACTGACTACAGTACAGAGGATTCAGAAAGAGTTGGACAAGTTTAATGGAGATTACAAAAATGTTTGGAGGCCTACATCCAGTGCCTTGAGGAGGTAGTCCTGACCTGGGTCAAGAGTGTAGCTTCTGGAAGAACCTGGCAACAGAACTCCACACCATTCATACAAACAGGAGAATACAGTCATGGCTGTCAGACAATTTCTGCAACTACATCACCCCTAACATCTGGCCACCTAACTCCTCAGATTACAACCTCCTTAATTATTACATGGGGGACAGTTGAGCAGGAGACCAACAAAACTCCACTTGACACCAAAGATGAACAAAAGCAAGGATTATGGCAGCATTCATCAGCTTAAACAAGGAGACTGTCCAGAACAGTTGCAGGAGATTTCAAGGTCATCTGGAGGCCACGGTTGAAGACAATGGTGATTTTATTGATTAAATTTACTCTTTAGTATTACAAAATATTTTTGTGTAATTTTGGTAAATATATGTTAAAATGAGATGTCATTGCTATTTTCATTTTTGCATAATTTAGACGAAAATTTATCCATCGCATTATATATATATATATATATATATATATATATATACACACACACACAAACACACTTGTCAGCTGTCAATACACCACATACCAACCTTTAGCGCTTAGCCTTGGAGAAAATAGAATGGAGATCAACATGTTTTAGTTGACTCATCAGTTTTCAATCTGCTTGTCTGAATCATCTTCAAGAACCAAGAGCAAGAACTAAAAGGTCAGGCAATCTAACAGTGATCTCATCTCACAATCCTCAATCTTGCTCCATATGTGGCCTCCTTTGTAAATCACTAGTGGGTCTTAAATGCCCCTTAAGATTATCGCAAAAAATTTCATAATTAAATCAACTAAGCTGTCAGATCCTCATACATCGAAACTGACGGGAGAGTCCATTATTACACACACACATTATATATATATATATATATATATATAAAATCAGATACATAGATAAAGAGAATATTAGAGAAATATCAAGAAGAAAAGTTTTTGACCAATAGGTTCCTTGATGAATTTTATCAAGGTAAGTGTAAAAATTTTGTTTTGTATTTATACATAGAAGTAACATGGAGGATAAAATTACACTAAGTATTCTAATTTTGAATTATAGAATGTTCAAAATATTTGAAAATCTAATAGCCTAAAGGTTAAGTTAAACTACAGAGGACACTAAGTGACATAAATTTTTGGCCTATTACATGAAAGTAATTTATATTGGTGTCGTTTCTGTCATTGATTCTTTTTATGTATTTCTTATTCCTGGTATTTCCTATTCTCCAAAAAACTTACTTGTTTTCCATATTCTATGTTCATCATATTTTCCACATTCTTTGGCATATGTCACTCTCTTTATTTGTAAGCACTAGTTTCCAAGTTGTTCCTATTCTACTTAAAAGTTCCTTGTTTTTCATGCTCTTTGGCCATCAAAACCTCAAAATTCTTCAGTAGAAGAATAACTCTTTTGCTTCTAGTCCCTTCCAGTTAGCAACGGTTTTTGTAGTTGCCCTTAAAAAATTTCTGGTTTTTCACATGCTCTGTCCATGGTATTCCCAACAATCATTAGCAGAACCATATCTCTGCAGCTTCAAGTTTTTTACTCATTTGTGATGAAACCGGCAAATAATTTACAGTCATATAAGAGGGTAGATATTATATAGCTGTCCAGCAGTCTTTTCTTTAATAGACTTCATTTTAAAACACAAAAACAATATGAAGAAAACCATTTGTCTTGTAGAATAATGTTTTCTGTATACATCATACCTACATTTAGTAGATTTCATGGCTGGTTTAATACTTTTCCTCCCTGTTTAAAGTTACATATACCTACAAGCCTATTAACCTCATTCATGGCATAACATGAAAATACACTAACTGCTAAGTCTATATAGTTGCTGTATATAAAATTACATGAAATACTTACACTTAATCTTTTCTAATCCATTAATATCTATAAATTGATTGATTTGTTTTTTATGGCTTATCAATCTTTTACTGGTTATTTAAAGCCAGAAATTATTTTTAGATTGTAAGAATTTTTGGGTGATAAGGATTTACTGATATGCTCTACTAAGTAACCCATAGATAGGGGTACTAGAGTTAGATTCATACCTTTCTAAAGAGTATTTGCATGTAAGTGAATATAACAAACCCAAGTGGAATTGGAACTTGACTCTAATTTCCAATTCTAAGTTATTATCCCTTATACAACCTGCAGATATAAGCTTATAGCACCTGGTATTTGCAAGTTGTCACCGATCTAGATACTGACCAGACTCAATGTTGCTTAACTAATTTCTCTTCCATCTTGCAACCTTTTTATTACATGATTTATAAAGTGATCATTTCTAATGGAAACAAAAATTAAATGAATGTACTGACCTTCAGTTTTCTTTATTATTTTCACTTTTTCAGGAACTAAAAAGCAACAAAAAAAATAATTCAAAAAATGTTAAAACATAAGTTTTCTTATATATTTTTACTTTTCTATTTACCCTCCAACTTGGGTGGCCTCAAAAAGTAAAAATAATTTACACAATTTAAACTGAATAATGCTTTAAATATATAATTTAAAATTTAATTTATATTTAATTTATTTTTTAGATGATGCCTGTGGCCTTGAGCCCTGCTTGAATGGAGCTAGGTGTTTTGATAAGAAAGCATTCATATGCATATGTACTCCACAATTTATAGGAAAATCTTGTAGTGAAAATAAGGATAAAATTTATCATCTCTCTAATTTTGTCTTTTCCTATCTTGCATAATTCACCTGTCAAATTTGTTGTACTTAACCTATTGTTCTGAAAATTGAGTTTTATATTCGTGTTTTTGTGCCTATATATATATATATATATATATATATATATAAAAACCTGGCATCACACAGGCATTAGATTCTGAAAAAGGAATAAAAATATTCAAAATTGATGGGTGTACGAATAATTTCGTCCTTGACTATACCATGAAAGTTTTTATAGAAAAGACACAGGGCAGATACTTATGGCCATAGGAAAGTGACTGAAGCTGAGATACCATATCAGAATCAATAATATTGCTGATTCTTCTTTGTATTTTATCATAAATCTCTAAAATATATACCAGGAGCACAAGACTATATGCGGCAGCAATATTCAAAGCATGGATGAATGATAGAATTATAGATACATAAGATAGATTCTGAAAAGTAAAATTGTCTAGATGCCAGAACAAATAACAATTTCTGATTGACTTTGTCATAAATTATGCTTCAAACTTTTTGATCAAGTTTCTTTTAATGAAGTGAAAACAAAATATGGGAAAGAAAGTAAATGTACTTACCTTCAAATTCCTTTGTTATTTCCATTTTTTCAGGAACTAAATGAAAAAGAAATTTTAAATATCCAAATATATAAATTATAATGTATATCACAAAACCAAAAAGTAATGTTTGTTCTTCATTAATAACAATAGATTTTAAAAGTAGTGAAATAAATAGCAATAGGTAGGTTCAGATCCAAATAACCATAATATCAGAAATATATGTATGTATATGTAAAGTTTACCTATCTTAGACGCTTGTCTGTCCGTTTGTAAAATCATGTGACATATGAGTCCTGCAGCAGACTTACAATATACAGGAATTGAAAGGGCCAAACATACACATCATAACACACAACTACCTTCCTCACTCAAGAAGAGCCAAGCCATCTTGTGGTCCAAAGTAGAGTTCTTTTATGTCGGTAAGAAAGGTTGTGATTGGTCAAGATTGGTAGGCAACTGCAAACAATTACCATATGAACTTTGTAATTTTTTTATTTTTATTTGACTATGAAAATGTATTATTGGTAATTTTTTCTAATGTATTTTTATATTTTCATGTATTGACCTCAGTTTGTGGATCCTGCCAGATGTTACCACTCTAGGTCAGGGTGGATGTGGGATCAACAACAATTAAAAGGTTGTTCAACACTCCTCAAAATCTCTCTATCAAAGGCTTTGCTGCCATATGTAGTTTATCATCATACCCAAGATGATAATAAAATATATACAAAAGTTGAACAATTCTAAATCTAATCCTTAACACAGTGTCTCTACTTCTTAGTCAGGGTACAAGAGCTGGTCAAAAAAGAATTATTCTTAAAATACAACAGATTTAATAGTCAAAGCAGAAAAAGCATATCAAAATGAACATAACATTGTTTCCATCCTTTTTAATTGTGGTACGAAGATTGGTCAAAAAGTAATACGTATTTCTCTTAGATTAAAACAGATTTTAACTATATCCCCAAATTCATGAACCAACACCAATAAATTAAGCCATTGTCTCATAATTTTCAGTAGTGAATTTGGAGCCTTAAACCTAACTTGACTGCTGATTAATCCTGCAACTTCTATTAAAAATAAGACCAAGATGATACCCCTAGACATGGACAGTGGAATTAGAAGAGTCTTCTCTCATAGATTACATAAAGGGTTCACTTCAGAATTCTCTTTACGTTACCTGGATTGATATACACTGGAGGAAGGCCTGAGAACACAACAGCTAAAATGTTGTGGTAACAACAACGAAGATGAGGAGAATAGTCTGAATATAAATAGTGCACATAATCTGTATGTGTATTCTGAGACAGATTCCAATTTCATTAAAGGTCCTTGTAAATGACAACAAAAGCACAACCCACATATTATAGAACAACAATCTGCTTACAGGATTCATTGACTCTTGTTACCTCTCTTTTTGTTCATAACAGCAAAAACTCAAGGTATTCGGTGCAAGCTGTACACTGTATTGACTGATGGGTTGAGTAGCACCAGCACTGAATTGGAATGTAATTTGGTGCAATGTTCCCAGTCATTATATGGTTGCCATCTTTGTCACTCACTGATATTAATGGCTTATGGCCATGTTGAAACACCAGTCCTCATATGATCACTGAAGTTAAGCAAGGTCAAACCTAGTCAGTATCTAGATGGGGGACTGCATTGAATTACCAAGTATAGTAGGCATGGATGCATTGATGGTGTAATTGATAACAGCACAGATTTGAGGATCAGACAGCCAAGTTCCATTTCCAGTCAGGTACACTATATTCACAGAATTCTCTGTAGATTACTTGGCTCAATATACACCTGATGAAGGCTGGAATGCACAATGGTGGCAATGTTGTGATAAAACAACAGAGTTGAGGACAATAGTCAGAATGTAAACAGTGTAAATATTACTAAACATTTTAAAATTATATTTCAAAGTGCTTAATCAATGTGCATTTGCATTTATGAAGAGAAAACAAAACATGGGATTTAAGGAAAAATGAGATTTAAGAAAAAAAAAGGGAGTGAAAAAAAAAATGGAGTTTAAAGAAAAATGGAATTTAAGGGAAAATGGGGTTTAAGGAAAAATGAGATTTAAGGAAAAAAGACTGCAAAGGTAAAATGAAGTTTAAGGAAAAATGGGATTTAATAAAAAATGGGATTTAGAGAAAAAAGGAATTTAAGGAAAAATAGGGTTTAAGGAAAAATAAGAGTTAATAAAAAAAATGGGATTTAAGGAGAAATGAGATTTAAGAAATAATGAGATTTAAAGAAAAATGGAATTTAGAGAAAAATGGGATTTAAGGAAAAATGAGAGTTAAGGAAAAATGGGATTTAAGGAAAAATGGGATTTAAGAAAAAAAGAGAGTGAAAAAAATGGGATTTAGAGAAAAATGGGATTAGGGAAAAATGGGATTTAGAGAAAAATGGGATTTAAGGAAAAATGGGATTTAAGGAAAAATGAGAGTTAAGGAAAAATAGGATTTAGGAAAAAAAGAGAGTGAAGAAAAAATGGGATTTAGAGAAAAATGGGATTTAAGGAAAAATGAGATTTAAAAAATAATGAGATTTAAAGAAAAATGGGATTTAGAGAAAAATGGGATTTAAGGAAAAATGAGATTTAAGAAATAATAAGATTTAAAGAAAGATGATTGTTAAGAATAAATGGGATTTAAAGAAAAATGGGATTTAAGGAAAATATAGTTTAGGAAAAATGAGAGTTAAGGAAAAATGGAATCTAAAAAAACAGATTAAAGAAAATAGGATTCCAGGAAAAATAGGATTTAAGGAAAAATGAGATTTAAGCAAAAATGGGATTTAAAGAAAAATGGGATTTAATAGAAAATGGGATTTAAGGAAAATACTTACCTTCAATTTCTTTTTTAATTTCTACTTCTTTGGGAACTAAAAAAAAGAAGCGAGAAAAATATTTAGATTTATACAATATAATAATGTGAAATGTGATGGTGGAGTTCATCATTAATAATAGATTTAATAGTAGAAGAACACCACACATACAAAAATAGGAAAAAATATCCCAAGACATCATATATCTTCCACAGCAAAGTCTCCTCTATTTTCATTTCTTGTAAAAAGATCAGTTAAACAGTAATGACCATTATTTATTAAATTTAAGATTTCTTAGGTATTCTTTGTATGCTTTTGCTAAGTGAGCACCAAAGTGCATCAGAATTTCAGCTGGTACAACACATATTCCTTGATACTACATAGCAATCCATTCATCTTTTCTTAGTTTCCAATTAAATTTTCCTGTTTCTTAATACCGTGTTTAGCTTTTGGATGGCATCTTTTTCTATTCTCATAGTGATTTATATAATACTAATAGATGTCAACATTGTCATTGCATTAAATTTTTTTTTAAAAAAAACTGTCTACCAACCTTTGATAATCTTTTCTTCCGGAACTTTGAAAAAAAAAAACAAGAAAAAAGTTAAAAGATTGTCAAAGATTAATCGAATGAATAGTTTAATGAACATTTATAGAAACATACAGTCAGGGTCTCATGTCTATATTCATTTTTTTCACATAAAAATATTCATATAAAATACAAATTTTATTGTCACTTAATTATGTAATTATGTAATTATGTCACTCAACCATATGTAATGCAAGTGAACAGTTCAACTAGAAAAACTGAAAATAAATACAATGTATCTAAATACAAATTAGAGATGTCATAATAGATCATTACATCTTAAATAAATCAAAAATGTTTTACAGCAATTTTTAACATCAACTTGAGTTTTTTCTTGTGAAAAAATTGAATAAGAACACATTCAACATTATGGATAAAAAAATAGTGTATTTTATATAGCGTTTTTCCATAGCAAAACAAATTCATGGATTTGGATGAAAAAAAAAAACATAATGATATCAAAAACTGCAAAAAACGTTTCATCCTTTAATAGTTTAATTTGTAATAGCAAATGTTGATAAAATAGTGATGGTGATAAAGCCCTGCATGAGGCCTCCAATCAGGTTTTTACCCTCTCGATCAAGTGGAGTAGTATGCACCAATCCTGCATACAGTCAAACACATCTTCACAAGTATCCACACACAAGTGCACACACTTAATAATAGCATGAATATAAAAAGGCACACATGTACACACACATATAGAAACACTCACTCAAATGCAGATTTTGTTTAATAATGCCACCAAAATACAAGAGGTTACTAAAAATGAAAGAAAATGAGAAGACATTAGTAAAAAGAAAGGATAATAAAAGAACAGGTTTCAGGAAGACAGAAGATGGTGCTTGATGTTGCATTTAAATTTCCGAAAATTGTAGGTACCAGGAAGCAAGAAAATTGAAGAGAGTTTCACAAGAAAGAAACATGAGGTGGGTTTGGTTTCATGGTAATTGTTCTGATGACCTTTCATCTTTGGTATCTCAAATTTAGGCACAGTATTAGATAGGCAGTTAGGTTTTACAATTTAAATTGTTAAATGTAAGTTCTATGCTAACAGTTCCTTCTCTCACACTCCTTACTTGTGAAACACTCTTTTGGCTTCTTGATTTCCAGACAACTTTGATCTTCAAAAATTTCAATGCAATATCAATCATTATTTTCTGTTTTCTTTCTTACTTAATAATTCTTTTTCTAATATTCTGCCCCATTCTGTAATCCCTTGTGTCTTAGTGGCTTTATTGTCTCACTTAGGGTGAAATGATTAAAAAAATATATACTGATTTCAACTGAACAAGAAGCAAAAGTACTAACCTTCAATTTCCTTTATTTCAGGAACTAAAATAATAGAAAAAAGTTACTATTAGTCATACAGAAATACATATGTATTTATTTACATGAACCACAAAATATCTGAATAAATACAAAAGGGAAATTTATCTTAGCCAACACGTTTCATCCTATGAGGGACTTTATCAAGGCAAAAGGAAGGACTTTATTTTCTAACAAGTATTAATGGGCAAAAATAAAAATGTTCTTAGTTTTTCAAAATGTTTCAAATTTAAGAAATGCTCATAAATATTCATCTGGTTAGCTAAAAAGTCTAGGTAAGTTATGGAGGACACGATGTGAGATAATTTAATGTCTAATAAACAAAAGTGTGAAAATAAATATAAATACACAATATACAAAAGAACATATTTATTTATTGTTTATACAATATTTTTATAGATACAAATATTTAAATAAATGATCTGTTTATAATAAACAATATTGACAACATTTACTGGTGTGAATGTCTGAGTAGTTTCATAGAAAATATGTGTCCTCCAACAAGAATTGAACCTTTATCCTACATGGAAATGTCATATAGCTTGACATGCTATGCCATTTAGCTACAGAGGAAGCATTTGGTTAGCAGGGTCAAATTACTGCTTTTAAGCTACAAATTTCCCATGATTTCCTTTGAATGATCATATCTGCTTTAAGCATATCTTAACATAAACAAATGACGTCATATATTATGAAATGGATGAAGTCCAACAATAATTTTAACATATTTATTGTTTATGTGTTATTTTTATATGATTGTTCTGTGTAGGATACAGGTTCAATTCCTTTTGACAGATACATATTTTCTATGAAATTTCTCAAAGTTTCAGGCTGGTAAATGTTGTTAATACTGTTTATTATAAACAGTGCATTTACTTAAATAATTGTATCTATGAATATATTGTATAAATAATAAATATATTAAAATAATTTTCGGATTTAGTCCATATCATAATATATATATATACATATATACACACACACACACACATATATATACACACATATATATATATATATATATATATATATATATATATATATATATATATATATATATATATATATGTATATAATGAAATATAGTTTTAAAGTGCACTATATTTATGAGATAAAGGGCTCAATATCAGAGATAGAGCGTATGTAAACATAAATATAAAAATGAACATTGAAGTCAACACTGAGAGGCGACAGGCTGTTTCATGCTAGATGCAATCATCAGGCCGCTTGACAATTGCACCTAGCATGAAACAGCCTGTTGCTTCTGAGTGTTGACTTCAATGTTCACTTCTACATATATATATATATATATATATATAATCACTTAAACATTATTTTTCATGGATACCCATATTTCAGTAGATGCTCTATTTATTTATTAACAGTATATTTATATATTATCATCTACTAGGCGGAATATTCAAGAAACCATATTAATCAAAAAAGTCTGTTCCCCAACAGGATTTGAACCTGCATCTCTCCTTGGGCAGAGGAAATCATTGTTAGATCAAATATGCTTTAAACTTCACTATTCAAGTTTATTTGAACATCAGTGCACTTTGTGGCTGAGAGGTCTAAAGCATGTTGGGAAATAATAGCTGTTTCTCCTGCCTAGGAGGATGTAGTTTCAAATCCTGCTGGAGGGTGCATACTTTTTCTTTCTTTTAAGTGATAGAAAACTTTCTTCAAAATCAGAGAAAAAAAAATGTGCCAAATCACTATGTAATAGCTAATATTCTCTATGGCAGTGAATGTGGATCAGTTTTTCAAGAGTTGAAAAAAAGAGTCTTCCTACAGTATCATTAAATTTGCTACTATCAAACATGTTAATAAAGAGGAATATGCAGTTGCATGACAGGTTTGAAGACAGAAAAGCAAGGAATTTAGTACCACCTTGAACTTATTCCATATTTCATATCATTTTACTGTGGAAAATGGTTGGTAAAAAATTTAATTTTGTACATTAGACATACAGATTTTCAAAAGCAAATGTCTGCTTAGAATTTTCTAGAGTGTTCAATTCATACAACTGAAATAAATATGCAAAATTTAATAAAGACATTTTCAAGTTTGTATAAAATAATTTTTATAGAGTAAGCTATGCACACTACTCATAGAAATGCATTACAACTGTCCCCAGTCTAATGCACTGTATGCCCAGAAAGCAATAAAAAAAGAAATTGTACACACATGCTTTTCTAATTGAATTCCTTAGTCAACTTCACATCAACACTTGACAATATGTACATAGTTGGTAATGTGATGTATCTGTATTTAATCATGTTATATTCTGGAAGACGAGAGGCATGTCTTTTGATTACACCAGTCATGAGTGTCTTCTGTCAAACTACACTGCTGAATCAGCCGGCAAAAATGCCAATTTCATTGTAGTTCTTAAATTATAAATGCAGAATAAAAAGTATCTGTAAAAAAAATGCTTAAGTACTAACCTTCAATTTCCTTTATTTCAGGAACTAAAATAATAAAAAAATGAAATTATTACTCATGCACACATAAGATTATATATATTCAGTAACATATATATGTATTTAGGAAAATTAATCACAAAGTGGAAAAAATTTTCATGTGAAGAATTGAAAATAAGATCAAGCAATTAAGTTAGTGTCCCTTTTACTCTACTAGATGTTTTAATTGTAAAAGTTGAATAAAAACTGAAAAGGATATATAAAGGAATGGTTATATATATATATATATATATATATATATATATATATATATATATATATATATATTATAATTATTTTTTAAAAATATGATTCCTTCACTACATAAAACGTGAGAACTCTTATGCAGCAAAGGAATCATATTTTTTTTAAATAATTATAATTTAGGCTCTACTTTTGCATCAAGCATTGTTTTTTTAAAAATAAAAACAAAAATACTAAAGAACTTCAGATTACTTACCTAATGAGTTCTTTCCTATTTTCTATATATTTGCACATTATATATATATATATATATATATATATATATATATATATATATATATATATATATATGTATGTATGTATATATATATATAAAGGAAAATTATATAAAGATTACAATTATATAAATTAATTTAATATATTAATAATAAATATAAATTTTAAATATTAATAAAATATATTAGTAAGATATTAATATAAATTAATATAGAATATTTTAAAAAATAAAGTATTAATAACAAAATTAATTTAATATATAAATTATATAAGGAATAAATATAAAGGAAGGATTAACATTATTAACCTCTTCCACAGCATCAATCACAGGAATCTCATTGAATAAATCAGCACTTTTTTAATTTAATAATTAATATTTTAAATTAGTTTATCATGAGTTATTTTATAGTGTATATAAATGTTCCATAGAATTTAGTTGTTAAATACAAGTTTTGTTTTTTTTCACATTGAATCTGAAATAATTAAAATATTGGAGGAACTTAACAGTATTTTCAATGTATTTTTCCTTTTCTTATAAATATTGAGGATTACAACTCGTAAATAGAATCTGATAATTATTCTAGATTTTATTTTGTTACTTTGGTGAGAATAAAAATTTATGAGATCATTTTTATTCATTGATTTGTGATGGACACATAGTTCTAGGTTATTGGAAATATGATGTAACATAAGATCAAGGAAATGTAAAGTGTTATATATTTCTGTTTTGTCAGTGAATTCTATCATATGTTTGATTTTGTTTATTTTATGGGTTATCCCAATTAACTTTACTAAAAGAATGACGCTAGGGGTATTCCTCAGGCATATATAAAAAGGCATGCATTTTTCTGCTTAGCCTCTTTAGCAGCTTTTTATCTCGGGCTTTCAGATGTAGTTGCACTTGGATAAACTGTCCCCCACTGGGACGCATTCATTATCATGGTTTTCTCTCTTGACTTTTGTACTCTCTCACACATGCTTATTACACACCCACACACACGCACACACACACACTTATTATAGCTACTTTCATGTTTTTTTCCTTTCATCACATGCAATTCCTTTGTTAATACATGAATTGTCATTTGTTTTATATTTATTGTTTTGTGTTACTCATTTTTACCTGAACTCATATTGAGTCCACCAATATTGTTTGTGGGATAAATTTTCTAGGTGACCATAAATATTTATTCTCCAAAGTGTTAATTCCCGTAAAATAATGGAGGCTAATATTTAACTAGTATCCCACAAGTTTATCTACATGGCCAGAATTAATCTTCTTAGCATTGTTCTGGCATTTAAAAATATATATATATAATTTTTCTCTGATATATACATATGTACAGGATACAATGGGTAAATCGTCGCCATTTTATATTTTTGAGTTAATGCCAGAAGCTTCAATACAAACATTTCAGAGTATTTGGGTGTAAATCTGAGGAGAATGCAGAGGATTCAGAAAGAGTTGAATGAATCTAAAGGCATCAGTCATAGTGATAGAAGGCCAAAAGTTTACAGCACCTGACATTCCCAAGTGGTCACCAATCTGAGAATATGTACAATATTACGAAGGTACAGCAGCTTGAAAAACTCACTCTGATCATTCTGATAAGTAAAGAACTCCCAAATTTGTTGGTGAAGGTGCCAAACTCAACACGGAGACCTTGAGGAGGTAATGCTGTCCTGGGTTAAGAGGGTGGCATCCAGAAGACCCAATGTCTGGTAACAGGACTCTGCACCATGCCACCCAAGCAGGAAAACCGAGTCATGGCTGTAAGACAATTTCTGCAACCATATCATCCCTTACACCTTGGCACCTAACTCTGCAGACTGCAACCCCCTTGATTATTATATGTAGGGCACAGTTGAACAGGAGACCAACAAAACTCCTTGTAACACCAAAGATGAACTAAATTCACCAACATAAACAAGGGGACCATCCAGAAGAGATGCAAGAGATTCCGAAGTTGTTTGGAGGCCGTGGCGGAAGCCGATGAATATTATTATTGAATAAATTTACTCCTTAGTATTTCAAGATATTTTTGTATAATTTTGATAAATCTGTCTGTTAAAATAAGATGTCAGTGTTATTTTTTCCTTTTTGCATAATTTTAACGACAATTTATCCATCGCACTCTGTATCTTCATCTACAAAATACTGATATACACAACACATGAGACAGACATGTATATATATCTACTGACATAGATTTATACAAGTATAACCACAAAATACAATTTTTTTTATGTTATATAAATAATCATCTCTGTTCTGCCATTCATTTGCAAAAGCTTGTTAGGTTACTCACTGTTTTTCCTCTGCCCCTCCTCCCTTTAATATGTCCTGTAAGTGTCAAATTTTCTAAGCCTTCTATCCTCATTGCGTCCTAAAAACTTAAACACTTTCTGATTCTATGTATGCGTTCTTGTTGCTCTGTGCATATTCTAAGATTGATGACCACTTGGGAATATCAGGTGCTGTAAGCTTTTTGCCTTCTATCAGTATGACTGATACCAATCTCCAGGTGAGTAACTTCTTAGACTAACATTTACACTGAAGTGAACTGGAACAATTATATCGAATCAATTGCTCAGACTTCTACGAAGTAAGTTAGTCCACTGTGTTGTGCTAGACAATTTTACTTGCCTGAATCAATCTTTCAAATTTATACACCTATTATTCACCTTTGCATTCAATATTATGCCTATACATCTATGCATTCAATATTGCTGCCACATCTTGTCTGGTGCTTCAGATATATATATATATATATATATATATATATATATATATATATATATATATATATATATTTATCGTTTCCAGAGATGGAAACACATTTCATTCATTTTTAATTGGTCCATTTCAGGACAGTTTTAGAATCATAGATGGAAATTCATTTCATTAAAATTTTAATTGATCCATTTAATGACAATCTGAGAATCAGAGATGGTAGTCCATTTGAGGACAATCTGAGTCACAGATCAAAATGCATTCCATTAAATTTTTAATTGGTCCATTTGAGGACAATCTGTGAGTCACAGATAAAAATGCATTCCATTAAATTTTTAATTGGTCCATTTGAGGACAGTCTTAGAATCACAAATGGAAATGTATTCCATTAAATTTTTTTTTGCAATTAAATCTTGAGGCACAAAAACATTTTTAAAAATTTCTACTTACAAAACTAGCAACATACTTATGAAGAGAAATCTCAGCTATGGCACCATCTCCTTAAACGGCACATTTTTTTTTTGCTATTTTTACAGCATATTTTCCTTTCCAGAAATAAAAGAGCTTCTAGTGACAAAAACATATCAAATTTTCCTTCATTTTCATTTTTACCATGAATATATTTAAAAATTGTTCTTCTATGTTCTGTGTCCTGTCAGGACATTGGTGATCATGGCTGTTCACAATTTTCTGTCTTTAATAAATTTTATTATGTCTAAACCCTGTTCTGTCATCCATTTACTTGAGCTCACTAAAGTGATCATGCATTATTTTCTTCTTTCCCTCTTGCCTTCAGTATCAAATTTTCCATCCCTTTTTCCTCATCATGTGCCCTATAAATTTCAACTATATCTTACTGATTCTATGTATAAGTATCTTTTTTTTTTCATTTTCTCTAAAGTTTTACCATTGCTCACATGTTTGATCTATAACATTCTCAGTAGCATTCTGTAAAATAACATTTCTGCTGTCTAGATAGGTTATATTTTGTTTTCCTCTTTCTCTCTTCTCTCAATATGTCTTGCAAATATAAAATTTTCCAAGTCCTTTTTCCCCATTATTTGCCCAAGAAATTTCAATTCTGGTTCTAATGTTAAGTATAAGTGTCTTTTTTATTTTCATTTTCTCTAAAATGTTGTCATTGCTCACATGTTTGGTCAATAGCATTCTCAGCATCTTTCTGTAGAACAACATTCTGATTGCTTCAAATTTCTTCATTTGTGAGATTTGCCAGCATTTACTGTCATATAAGAGGACTGACATTACACAAAAGCTTCTTTGTTTCTTACAAAATTTTCCTGTTTCTTAATAATATGAAGTGTTTACAGCGTTGTCACATTGAAACACCTGTTCCCATATGATAATTGAAGTTAAGCAATGCAAAGCCTGGCAAGCTAGATGGGTTACTACTTGGGAATACTAGGCATTGTAAGCTTGTATTTGAGGGTGGTGTAATGGATAACAGCTCAGAATTGTTGATCTGAGATCCAAACATTATATTCATTTACAAGCAAATATAATTGAGAAGTATGAATTCACCTCTTCTCCCACATCTATGGGTTAATTAATAACACTTCTATCACTAAACTATAATTATCTACAAAAATTAAAATTGCATACAAAATATTTAGATTTCCTCATTAAATAACCCATAGAGTTTAATATGTCACAAAACAAAAGCAAATAACCAACATTAATACTTTGCCAAGCTTTTGGAAGGCCTATTTCACTATCCCAATGTGCCTTCAGATTTCAACATTGCACTTTCCATCCTAGATATTTAAATTGTTGCACATGTTTGATTTTGGTATCTGCAATTTGTAATTTGCATGCTGGATGAATAGTGTAGAAAGATGTGTGAAAATGTCCCCTTACAGAATATGTTAATATCACAAATTTCAGTCATGTATGAAATGAAAGCACATGTCCAAACATTGCCTATTGAAAAATACTATAATCTCCTCTTCCACGCCAGAACAAATCCAGAGAATAAAGCAAACAGAAAAAGTGTGCAATTATCTTTGGTTACCTAATATGGAAATATCATTATGTAGGTGTAGACTAATTGGTCATGATTAAATGTATATTGGCAGAAATGCTCAACAAACAGAATTGACAAAATTTGCAATAAACAATAACAAGAGAAAGAAAAGAACGACAAAAATGCTATCGAGCAAACAATATATGCAAGGTAGAAAACAGCAGTAAAGCAAAAAAGTTCACAACTAGGAATGGTGTTAACATACAAAAGATCACATTATTCTTACTTCACCACTAAAAAGAAAAGAACCAAAAACATATCTGTAAAAGGACAATATTTGTCATGCTTACAAAATAGCTGTGACGAAAAACATCTTACCTTCAATTTCTTTAAATTTCGGAACTAAAAATAAACAAATAATTAAATTATTAAAATTGTTCTTATGAAGTTCTAAAATGTATATATACAAAATAATTTAGGCAAATAATTTTACTTGCATTATTTACATTATTCAGACTGTTGTGGTTTGGTTTGGTTTGTCAATGGGTTATTTAATGCTGACAAAATTTTTATTGCTGGTAATATTTTGTTTTGTCAAAAATCTATTTCTGGTAATATTTTTCCTTCAAAAATGTATTGCTGGTAATATTTTTTTTCAAAAGGTATTGCTAGTAATATTTATTTTTTAAAAACATTGTTGGTAATATTTTTTTTTCAAAAATGTATTGCTGGTAATAGGTTTTTTTCATCAAAGATTTATTGCTGGTAATAATTTTTTAAAGTATTTCTGGTATTAAAACCTCACTTTGCACTTTCATAGTGTTTTTACGCCAGTTTCGGGGTTAACTATTTTCCCATAGCTGGGACCTTAACAGGTGCTACCACCCTGGGTCAGGGTGGACCTGGGAATATCAGCAATTAAGAGGTGGTTCCACACCCCTCAAAACCTCCCAATCAGAGACGTTGCTGCTGGATGTAGTTTATCGTCATACCCAGGATGAAAATAATCATCTATTCTGATTGTTTTACATTATTTTTAACAGACAAAAGCTAAATTATTCCACCAACTACTCACCAAAACCTTATAAGGGTGAAGCTTTATGGAGTCTCTCCATTTTTTGAAAAATGGGAATAATCTGATATAAACCAAGATTTTAGAAGTAAGAAATATAAACAAAATATACAGTTATCGAAACACACACAGGCGATCATGACCCTCTTCCTGTCTCTTTTAGGTCTTAATAAGTTTTTTCTTTTATTATTTCTCTCAGTCCCTTTTCTACCATCCATTTATTCAAGCTCATCAAGTATATTACATGCTGCTTTCCTCTGTCCCTCTTTCTGTCCTGTGAGTATCAGATTTTCCAAGCCGTCCTTCCTCATTACATGCCCAAATAATTTAAACTGCCTCTTCTTGATGTTAAGTATAAGGAAACATGTATAGAACAGAAATCAAAGGAAGAAGAAATAAAAATAATAACAATTCTTATAATATTCCTCATGGAAAAGCAACAAGAACGAAAAATGGTAAACTGATAAGTAGTGAATGACACTTCTTCCATTTCTTCACCTTTTTCTATATGCCATGTCCTTTCTAGACGTTGATGACCATAGCTCTCCCCAATTTCCTGTCTTTTGGAGTCCTTAATAAATTTCATCTTTTTCTTATCTCTCCTAAACCTTGTTCCACCATCCAAGCTTAAGCAAGCTTGCTTGGTAGGTTATGCAGTGTTTTCCTCTATCTCTCTTGCCTTCAATCTGTCCTGTGAGTATCAGATTTTCCAAGCCCTCTTTTATCATTACATGCCACAGAAATTCAACTGCATTGTTCTAATGTTAAGCATAAGTTTCTTATTGTTTCCATTTTCTCTAAAACTTTGCATTTGCTCACATGTTCAGTTCATGGTATCCTCAGCATCTTTCTGTATAACCATATTTCTGTTGATTCAAGCCTTTCTATCATTGTTGAGGAGATTGTCCAGCATTCCTTAGTTGGCACGAATGATATGTCCAGCCAATATGTGATTAATAATAGACTCGTCCATTTTGATCATGAGGAAAGACGAAAAAACATATCAGAGACACAGTTTGGCTTCAATGAGAAAAAAGTAAGAAAAGAAAGAAATGAGAGGCAATAACATTTCCATGTGTTTAACACTTGCTTCAGTGAAATGGAAAAATTTGTCAATTTCAAATCTTTTTATTTGTACCCTCTTACTTCTTTAAATAATGAACTGCATTCATACTTATGTTTGCAATGTTTTGAAAGTTGTTAAGTTCGAATATTTTGCAGTTGTGGAAATCTTAGTAATTAGTACTACTTGTTAATACTAAGTGAGGAATTGTATTAAAAAATACTAACCTTCTATTTGAACTTTAATTCCTGAAAGTAAAAATGTAAAGTTTATGTTTCATCAAAATTATTATCAAACATAAAAAACAAATTTTACATACATTCCTATGCTTCCTTGCAGTCAATTAAGAGAATACCTCAAAACGAATTTCAATATAAGAGGAAATGCTGAAAGGTTCTCAGCCTAACCAACTTCCTAAAATCTAACCAAATATCAGAATTTTAAAAATAATCTTTTTTGACCAGGCTAAGAACTTTTCAGCATCTTCTTACAATAATAAAAAGAGATAGAGATGGGGTTCTACCAACAAATATTAAGGAATACAATGGACAGAACATCAGAGAAACAAGGAAGTTTCAAAGAAAATACAAGTAAACTTATACAATTAAAATGAGCTGAGAAATGAAGGGTTGAAGAATTTAACACTCACAAGTCCTTCTGAAGGCAAGAGCGGAAGAAGGGAAATGTGAGTCACCTACTTAATGAGGTTGCATAAATAGATGTCAGACTAGGGACAAATAAAAAGATGGTGAATAGCCAAAAGTTACTTAGAACAAGATGGGAAGTTGTGGAGAGTCATTATTATCCACATCCTGAAGAAACATGGCACATTAAAAAAGAACCAATAATAGTTGTTACAGTTGATATATAAAATCTGTATGGAAACACAACTAAAGGGTGCGATGGTTAAATTGTCGCCATTTTATATTTTTAAATTTGCGAATGTTTTTGATTTTGTCAACTGCACACTATAGTAGGGTCAGTAGAGCAGCGTCTGTGAGAAAAAGAGCAACATGATGCACTCCACCAGAAATTTGGAAACCACATGCTGTACCACTTAGTATTTGTGCTGGAAGCTGCAATACAAACATTTCCGAGTGTTTGAATGTCAATCAGAGGACAGTGCAGATAATTCGGAAAGAGTTGGATGAGTCTAATAATGATTACGAAGGCGTTTGGAGTGGTCACTAGTGATGGCAACATTATACCTCTATTCATCTTCCCACAAGGCTTCAAACTCCACATATAGGCCTATATCAAGTGCCTTAAAAAGGTAGTGTTGCCCAAGGTCAAAAAGGTAGCTGCTGGAAGACTTTATATCTAGCAATAGGACTCTGCTCCATGCCACACAAGCAGGAGAACCCAGTCCTGGCTGTCAGACAATTTCTACAACTACATCACCCTTTACATCTGGCCAAATAACTCCCTAGACATCAACCACCTTGATTATTATGTGTGGGACACAGTTGAGTGAGAGACCAACAAAACTCCTTGTATCACAAAAGATGAACTGAAGGCAAGGAATATGGCAGCATTCACAAACAAGGAGACCGTCCAGAAGAGTTTCAGGAGATTTGGTGGCCGTGGTTAAAGCCAATGGTGATTTTATTGAATAAATTTACCCAAATCTGGAAACTAATACTGATGGTATTAGTAATCTAGTATTGATAGAAGATTCTACAAGACAAAAGCTTCAGTGTTATTTTTTTATTTTAATTTAGGCATAAAGCCTTTTTTTTTTCTTTTATTATACCTACTGGATGTATATCATGGCTCTCCACTAGTTCCTGACTTTTGCTGCTCTAAATATTTTTAACTACCACTTTGTCTTTGTATCATACATCTAATACAATGGTTCCCAAATGGTACAGTACACCTCATATGTATGGCAGAAGATAGCAGATGAGGCAGAATGATTAAAAAGACAATCAGACATTGAGAAACAGTTTCAAAAAATTCATATGTCAAAAATAAATATGATTTCAAAATGTCAAATATTATTTTGGATTACTTGTAATTGCATGCGTGAGCCCCAGTATAGTTATAAATAATTATTGACCGATTTTGTAATATTTTTGCATTATATCAAGTATTAAGAATATAGTAACTAGGATCTGCAAAATAGAGGAGAGAGTTATCAATGATAATGTTCTGACTTTAAATCTGCAGTTATCTCCCTTTAACAATCCCTGTTTCTTTTCTTTTTTTTTTTAAATGTACTTTTTATCACATAAAATTTGGTGAGGCAAAGGCAAATTCTCATTCTAAAAATGCGGCCCAGAGAAAAAAAACATTTAGGTACCACTGATCTAATACTACTCATGTAATGAAAAGCTGGAGAAATGAAATGAAAGAAATCCTCATTAAGAATTCATAACAATTGACAATGTTTCTTCTAAAGAAATACAAAGAAGATGTGTCTTTATGTAAATGAAAGGAGCAATTACTTTAATTAAGACTTTTAATTAAGATTTTTCACACAGCATGATCAAAAATTAGTCATTTTTGATTATATTTAATAATTCTCTTAGATCTTTGCTTTCAAACAAAGACAATAGAAATATCAACAAATACAATGTTGAGGATTTGGTTGTGAAAGCAGAACAAACATTTCCTTTTTTATGTTTTAAGTTTTTGACTTCTATCTAAAACTAAACAAGCATTAAAAACAGAGAAATATATAAATTTGAACAGATAGATTTATTAACAATGTTAAAAAAAATTATAGTTTGATGCATATGTTACCAATGCCTTCTTTTGCAGCATTATTAAAATCTTAGAATTACACTGATTTATTTGGTTGATATTTTTTTAAGCCTTTCACCCCAAGCATGGTGGGATTGCCACGAGTACACAAGGGGTTACAGAGTGTAAGAGAAAGAGTAAAGAGGAGTGTTTCAGGAAAGGATATAGAGAAGGACAGAGATCAGGATCAAGTCGTCAGAAGATGTCAATTGACATTACATTTGAATATTTGAAGATTATTGCAAGTAAGAGGAAAGGAGTTCCACTGTCAAGAAGTGCGAGATAAGCAGCTGTTAGAGTAGAAGAGACAGCTGTTTTGACAACCTAGTAGCATACTTAAATTCATGCAATTGGGGTACCAGTGAAAGTAGCTTATCAGAACAGTTGCCATGAAAATATTTGTAGAAAAGACAGAGGGAAGTCACAGCATGTCTATGAGAAATTAATTGTAGACGAGATGCCACACATTGTATATCTGTCTCTGGATATAGTCAAGAACCTTGAGATGACCAGCAGGAGCACCAGACCATATATGGCAGCAGTATTCAATGCAAGGATGAATGATTGATTTGTAGATTTGAAGGATGGACTCAGACTAGAAAAACCTTCTGGCATGACACAGAGAACCAACTTTCCTTGTGGTAGATGAAGCTATTGATTCCACTTCAGGTCAGTGGAAAGCATGAGACCAAGCAGGCTCAGAGAGGCACTCTCATGGAGTTGGGTATCAGCCATTCTGATGGGAGGCAGCAAGGGTTCTCTATGGTGGGTAAACGAGAGCAGTTTTGTTTTGGAGGCTTTAAAGTTTACAAGCCATTTCCTGCCCCAGTCACATAAGATGATTAAAAATCAAAATGCAATGCCAATTGCTATCTTCTTTCTTCCCGAACTCTATTCTTTTATTGAAACTGGTAATCATTACTGGATTCTATAGGTGGAAAGTGGTAATCATTACTGGATTTTATAGGTGGAAACCTGTAATCATTACTGGATTTTATAGGTTGAAACCTGTAATCATTACTGGATTTTATAGGTCGAAACCTGTAATCATTACTGGATTTTATAGGTGGAAATCTGTAATCATTACTGGATTTTATAGGTGGAAAGTGGTAATCATTACTGTATTCTATAGGTCGAAACCTGTAATCATTACTGGATTTTATAGGTTGAAACCTGTAATCATTACTGGATTTTATAGGTGGAAACCTGTAATCATTACTGGATTTTATAGGTGGAAAGGGGTAATCATTACTGTATTCTATAGGTCGAAACCTGTAATCATTACTCGATTTTATAGGTCAAAACCTGTAATCATTACTGGATTCTATAGGTGGAAAGTGGTAATCATTACTGGATTTTATAGGTTGAAACCTGTAATCATTACTGGATTTTATAGGTGGAAACCTGTAATCATTACTGGATTTTATAGGTGGAAACCTGTAATCATTACTGGATTATATAAACTTATAATTAATATTTACTTTATTTACACTTGGGCTACTGTCCTCATTTTTGTTGTTATCAAATTTTGAACATTGTGGCTTCCAACATTTATCAGGTATTTGTTGAACCAGATAACCTTCAGGGAATTGCAAACTGCCACTTCATTTAATCTATGGGGGTAGACGGATCTTGTTCCACAGATCATGTCTACGGATATCTCATATAGTTCTGATTTCCTGCTGTTCAGTTATTCCAATAACTGATCAATACTAAATTTTTGCTTTCAAATTATAACCATTTCAAATCTGTGCTAAAAAATGATGCAATCATCTTTCTTCAAGGCAAAAAGTCATTAAAATAAGCACTAACTGAGAAAGTCATTAAAATAAGCACTAACTGAGAAAGTCATTAAAATGAGCAATAAATGAGAAAGTCATTAAAATGAGCAATAAATAAGAAAGTCTCTTGTTAAAAAATGAATTGGAAAAAGAGAAAACATGAAATCAATTTATGTAAAATTGAAATTTTTGTATTAAAGTGATTATTATTTAAGTTATTTTTGTATAAATTTATTTTCAACATGAACAACTAATATCCAATCCCCTATTTTCCCAAAATTTATAATACCAATTATTTTTTGTGTTTTTTTTTTTAGAAACCTATAATTATTTTGGGGGGATTTTTACAATTAATACTAGTATTAAGATGAGTATTTACAGATTATTATGATGGTGGATTATCCCAAGATATTTATGAATCCTGTATAAATTAATTACTATAAATCTACATAGATTTCACTATACATAAAGTTGGGAAGTTGATTCTCTATTATAAGTAATAAATTGATTATTGCCCCACCAGAATTATATTAATATAATTTGAAAAAGGTGGATTTATGCAATAGGCATCCTGAAATAATCTTTTTCATATTATTAAAGATAATATTATGGAGCAATAAAAAAATAAATTAAATTTCATAAAAGTTAATTAGTGTTTTCAGTTTGCTATGCTAATTCATTGTAAATTGACCTTCCCTATGGAGACTAAAATAAAATATACTTATATTATCTCTTAAAATGTGAAGAAACTTAAACTTCATTATCATGAATTTTTTTCATATATTTCTAATATTTAACAACTCCAGATTATCAATTTAAAAAATAAATTTTTTTATGTTCTCAGAAATCATGTCATATTAACATATTTATTTTGGCTTCTATAGGAGGATCAATTTAAATTGGAAACTGGACTGCCTGTTAACTTCTATAAAATTTAATGAATACATTTATATATTAAAAAACTTATTTGGAGTGTTTAATCTATAGTGATATGAAAAAAAGCTATTATTTTTGTTTGCAATGCATACTGTACATTTCCAAGGAAAAAATGTATTTAAAAACTTACATGAAAAACCTAATAATAGTAAAGACTTAATAAAATGTGGCATAATTTCTAACATCATCAGTAAATTGTATTAATTTAAGATATTACTGCCAATTAGATGGGATTATGTCACTGACAATGAAAGGAAATGTAACCTCGATTAGATAGATCAATTAAAACCTTAGCAGTATTATATTGTTTAATCATTTACCCTCTGCCGACAAGTGAGACAATAATGCCACTAAAAGTAAAAGAGAATGATAAGACTTTAGTGACGAGAAAGGTCAATAAAGTAAAGGACTCAGGAAGACAAAAGACGGTGATTGACATTGCATCCAAATTTTTGAAGATTGTAGATGACAGGGAAGCAAGAAACCAAAAGAAAAAAGATTGACAGGTGAGAGGTCTGGAAAAGAAAGTATTAGAATAAAATATATGGTTGCATTCAAAAGTAAAATGGTAAGAACTAATTGTGGGATGAAGACAGAAATAAACACCAAGACAGTCAATCATGAACTGACAAAAGAATGGATTCTAAGTCAGAGGATTCATGTATCCTTCTGGTTAATAAATTAATCCTTTGAAAATAAACATTTAGCATTTTCCAACCAACAGGTCACATTCCTGCTGATAGTAAAAAACATGCTTTGTGATCCCTTTGAAGTGTATTTAAGCAAAGCTTCTAGACTAGACAAGTGAGTAAAGAGATCTTGATGGATACATGTGACATCAGTTCATGACATTGGCTTCAAAGAGATTCCCTTACTCATTCACCTGTCTTCCTCATCAAGCTACGTGCCACTAGCCTTTTCCTCCTCAATTTATCCCTCACCTCTCTTTTCAAAGATACACATGGAGAAATCACATTTCTTTTCTTAAACAGCTACAAATAAGGACTTAAAAAATGTAACTGTACAAACAGGAAAATAAAAATTTATATTTTTATATTTAAACACTGACTTTTTCTTTGTTGTGGCTTGATTCAAATTTTCAAGAATAATTACCAATCTAATAGCATGCTTAAATTTCTGTATAGAGGTGCCAAGGAGGAAAGCAATATTTATTTTGAAAAATACAAAAATGTGGCACAAGGCCAAAAGCACAGGATAGAGAAAAGCTTCTTTTCAACCTGCCTTACCTTAAATTTAACTTACCATGGTTACTTAGCCAAACATACCACAGTATTCCTTACACCAAAACAACATGTTCTTATTTACCATTCTTACTACAGCCACCATAATACCTCACAGTCTGAATATAATCTGAACTTGTTCCCATATGTACAATTTTTCTGGGGTGGGTGGGGAATAAAAATAACAATATGTAAAAATTAAAACCCTCATGAAAGAAAGAAATCTATTTAGAATAATTACCATGAAAATATTTACAGAAAAGAGAGAGGGAAGTTGAGATGTGAGGTCAGAGCTGATTTCACCCAAAGCAAGGCTAGCATGCTACAAGTATGCAGGGGCTTACAGGGAGCAAAGGTGAGAGAAAAGACTGAGTATAGGGAGGATTGGGGAAAGGACAAAAGATGAACATGATTCAAGTAGATAGAAGACAACGATTGACATTACATTTAGATTTTTGAAGATTACGTTTATCAGGGAAGCAAGTAAATGGAAGGTAGTTCCACAGGCGGGAGGTGCAGAGAAAAACTACTGAAGTAGAAGTGGCAATTGCATTTAGATATTTCAACAGTAAACAGTTGGGACCTAGATGCCAATCTAGTGGAACACTTAAATGTTATGCAGTCAGGGCACCAGGGAAAAAAGCAGTTGTCATGAAAATATTTGTAGAAAAGACAGAAGGAATTTACGTCACATTAGTGAGAGAGTAACTGAAATCGAGATGCCAAATCGGGATTGCTATACATTACAGATCATTCTTTGGATTTTGTCAATAACCTCAAGATGATAGTAGGAGTAATAGACCAGATATGGTACCAATGTTCAATGGTAGATTTATAAGTGTGCAAGAATGGATTCTGATAAGATTTGTTTGCTTTCCATTTTCAAATGTGACAGGACTTTCTTTCCAACATAATGAATAAATAAATTTCATACTTACTTTTCTCACATCTCTTTCCTTCAAATCCTTCATGACAAGCACACATGTATGTTTTGCCATCGTTGAAACATTTACCATTATTTTGGCATGGAAGCAGGCCACATGGATTAGCTATAAAATAAAAGTTTACCAATTCAGACATTCAAAAGAATCCACTTTTGTTTGTAGATATCCACTTGATATTCACTTATTCATGACTGACTTCAACCAACACCTTTATCCACTGGGCTAAGGATACATGGTTCAGTGGCTAAAAGCATTGGTTGGATTCAATGACTTGACCCAAAGAATCGGTAGTTCAATACCTGGATACAGCAGAGGTGAACAAAAAACCAGTGTATTGAATTAAAAGAGAGATAACTGGTACTAAGACATCCAGAAGAGGCATGAAACTAAAACAATCTAGCCTAGTCGACAAAATAAATGGTTCAGCTCAAAATTCCAATCACCCGAAGAAGGCCATAACATACAATGGCTGAAACATCATGAATAAGACAACAAAGAAGAGGAAAACAGTCCATAATGATTGGAGGCAAGTTTTTACAAGGCTTGATACTTTTCCTGACACATAACTCACTCCCAATAGTCTAAGACACCATCTCACGGAGGCTTGCTTGAGACTCCATCTTAGTGTATATATATATATATATATATACACACACACACACACAAGGTATGTTCGAAAGTAATGGGATTGGTGTCACAGTCAATTTATTTCAATTTCAAATAACTAAGTGCATGGTTTCCCTCTGAAAGTTTAATGCATTTTTCCATCCTCCTCTGCCACACTTCTATACACTGCTGGAAGGAATCTTGTTAGATGCACCTCAGCTCTGTCATTACGGCCCACTTGATGGCCTCCACACCTTTAAAACGGGTTCCTTTGATGATCCCCTTGAGCTTGGGGAAAAGGAGGTCACATCAGGTGAATAGGGACGTTGTTCCAGTATGCTGAAGTTCTTTGCAACCAGGAACTTCCAGATGCACTGGTCATTGTGATCAAGGGCATTGTCATGATGAACTAGTCACAATTTGTAATGCCACAACTCTTGCATGTGAAAAAAAATGAAATAGTTACAGAAAGTTAAGATTACAGTTATATACAGACAAGATATCATTTTAGATGATAACACAATCCACTTATCCTTCTTTTCCCAGAGCTCAAACAGAACAACCAGACCTGTTACTTTTCAGACAGACCTTATATAAGATATAGAATGAATAGTAAACGTTTATCAATCTAGCATGTTTCACTTTTATTAAAGCTTCATCAGAGAATGAGATATTGAAAAAAACGGAGAAATAAATTCTGGTATTTTTACTTTTGAGTTGTTTGATTTTCATTGGTCAATCATGATTTATGTGCATTCAACTTTTTAAACATTTTTAGTATAGTTTGTGGTATTTGGAATTCAAGGAGGAATGGCACATCCATCCAAAGTTTCAAGAAATTAATGGATTCCAAGCCTACTTGAAAAATCAAAAAAATTGCTTTATGCATGTAAGTGTATAATTCTAGTATGTCTATATAGGATTCAGATGATAATATATATTATATAGCAGTTCATAACTATTTTCTTTTGAGTCTAATTAAATTTTCCTGTTTTGTAATACTTATATAATATCAGTTGTCCTACATCAGAATGAATGTTAGACAATCTCACAGATGAAGAAGACTTGAAGCAACAAAAATAGGATTCTACAAAAAGAATTTGAGAATATCATGAACTGAACATATGAGTAATGACAATGTTTTTTTTTTTGTCTATTAATACAAGATAGAAATAGCTAGTGGATCTCTAGCAAAAGGTTTTATGGTCAGATGAGATCAAACAAGAGGTCTTTGGGAGAAACAATAGGTGCTATGTCTGGTGAGCTCCTAATATGTCTTTTGAGGGGGAAGAAGTTGATACCACATTATTATTTGGGGGTATTTTGCTGCAACTGGAACAAGCAAAATAGTATGAATCAGGCACCAATACACTAATAAGCTATAACCAAACAAATGCTTTTCATTAGCTGTTAATTCACAACCTACTAAGATAAAGAACAAATAAGAAATGTTTATCAATCTAACATGTTTCACTTTTATTAAAGATTCATCAGAGAATGAGATAAGGAGAAAAAGAAGAAAGAAATTCTGTTATTTTTACTTTTGTGTTGTTTGATTTTCATTGGTTAATCATTTTTACATGCATTCAACTAGTTAAATAAATGTTAGTATAAATTATAGCATTTTGAGTTCAAGGAGATCCATTTGAGGTTTCAAGAAATCAATAGATTCTAAGTATAAATGAAAACCCACAAATATTTCTTTATTTATGGATACATCATCACTCCTTGAATTCAGAATGACACAAATTACACTAAGATTTATTTAAGAAGTTGAATACATGTGAAACATGATAACTGCAAGAGCAAGTAGATATCTTGTTTGGCAAGCCCAGGCAAATCTTGCTGTGTCATCTATGCTTCTCCAAGGCTCTCTAGCCAATGTTGGAACCAACAGTATAAGGAAATCTGAACAATATCAGTTTTCATAGCAGAATACCTGGCAGAAAGCCCATGCTTACAAAAAAGCACAAACAAGCTTGTCTCAATAATGCCAAAGCTCATATTAATAAGCTAGAAATGTTCTAGCAAAAGGTTTTATAGTCAGATAAGATCAAACAAGAGCTTTTTGCAAGAAACAGTTGGCGCTATGTCTGGCAAGCTCCTAACATGGCTTTTGAAGAGAAGAGTTTAGTACCGCATTATGATTTGGGGGTGTTTTGCTGCAACCTGGAACAAACAAAATTGTATGAATTGATGACATCAAGATACCAAGCAATTTTGAATAAAAGTGCCTTTCCCTCAGTTTGAAAGTTATGTTTAGTTTGGAGCTGAATCTTCCAACAGGACAATGATCCAAAGCATATATTGAATTACACACAAATACCCTTTGTAAAGGTATGAATCTGCCACTTCACCCCACAACTATGGGTTAATTAGTATGACATGTATCAGTAAATGTTTAATATCTCTAAAAGATTCTGTCAATCTAAAAATATTTTCCAGCTTTAAATAAGCTGCAAAGGGTTGAAAAACTGTAATAAAAACAAATCTGTCAATTAGTCCCCCTCATCATATGCCTTTACAACAACTGAATAACCTTCTACCTTGAGAGGCTCTTAGATCCTGTATTAGGGAAATAATAGCAAAATATTAAAAAAAATTATCTTTTATTGAAACATTTACCCCCATTCTTATAAAGCTCAAGCATCTTTCAGTTTGTTTGAATCAGAAAATCCATGGAAGTATTTGTTAATAGAATTATGGCGAAAATAAAAAAAAAAGGTTCTGATCTTAATCTAAAATATATTTTAAATAATTTTGCACCATCAAAATCACAGACAATAAAACAGGCAACCTGTACTCATTCTCCACCATTTTCTTATATTACGTTAAAAGTAAATCTGACTAAATAAAATTACCCAGCAGTGTTCAATCAGTAAGCCAAAGATTTAAACATACATCAGAGAGAGAACCACAACAAATACATACATTCAGCACAATTTTTTCCCTGGAATCCTGATCTACACTCACATTGGTAAAATTTGCCATTATTTATACATTTGGCACCATTTTTGCATGGTTCCAGTCCACAAGGATTGCCCGAAACAGAAATATTTATTATTTCATTAAACCAGTTTTGTATTCTTAGCAACATATTGCATTTCATATTCTAAAAAGCCAAAAGCACATATAAATTTCAAATTTGTCTGCAGAAAATTGCTTTAGAAATTCATGGCTGAATTTATCATAATGGTTTATTGATGGAAATGTCAAAAGCGTGTCAGACTTGCTCATTTATTAACTGGATTCTCAAATTTCACTGATACACAACGGCAAAATAATTCTCCATTTAAACTTTTAGTTCAGCATGATTGTATTTCAAAAGGAAGAAAATTTAAACTGATAGCAATTTACAATTTAAGATAAACCATGAATCTGTATCAAATATTTGAATCATGAATCAAATCATGAATCAGTATCAAATATTTGAATCATGAATCAAATCATGAATCTGTATTGAATATTTGAATCATGAATCAAATCATGAATCTGTATTGAATAATTGAATCATGAACCAAATCATGAATCTGTATCAAATAATTGAATCATAAATCAAATCATGAACCTGTATCAAATAATTGAATCATAAATCAAATCATGAACCTGTATCAAATAATTGAATCATGAATCAAATCATGAATCAATATCAAATATTTGAATCTTGAATCAAATCATGAATCTGTATTGAATATTTGAATCATGAATCAAGTCATGAATCTGAATCAAATATTCGAAAATAAAATATCTTGAGATCAAACTTTGTTCTCCTTGAAGAAGCAAAGTAAAAGATAGGGTTTGCATAATAATTATTTATTTATTAAGATTAATAATTATTTTTATTACATTCTTCTGTCAGTGGTGCTTAGAACAGGTTGAATGCAGTCCTTGAAGAGGGATAAAACCCCAAGAAAATAGGACTTTTCCCCTGTTTGGATATGTACAGTCAGTCAGTTTTTGTGCCATGCATGATACACTCTTAGGCAATCACATATCTTTCAATACATGACTGATGAGACAGGTTTTTTTCCCTGCAGTAAATTGCCATTTCTTTCTGCAGTAGACCAGTTGTCATTCAAGGGTATATAATACTGTCTATCCTGCTATTTACCCATAACTGGTGGGAGAAGAAGAGGATTTATACCTTTCCTAAGTATATTAGCACATAAGTGAATGTAATGGATTCGACTGGAACTCAAACTCAGCTCTACAATTCCCCAATCCAAGCCACAATCTATTACTCCACTGCACCTACAGACTTGGATACAAACCTGACCAAAGTCTACCATCTTTACTAGACTTGTATCAACCTTTTTGCTTCTAGTACAAACCAAACATTCATCTTTCTTTATGACACTAGTGTAAATCAAACTTGAGCTTGTACTTTTAACTCTAGTATAAGCCAGATTTTTTGTCACTGTTGCAAAACTACCAAATTTCTAACTTTTTTTTAGTCTCATACAAACTCGACTTGTACCTTCTTTCTTTGACTAATGTAAACCAACCAGAATCTATGATTTTGTGCAGGACATTTGCCTTACTTTTTGACTCTCATGCAAATTGGACCACTGCTTTCTGTTTTGACTCATGAAAACCAAGCTGTATTTATCATTTTGAGCAGGACTTGTTCCTTCCATTTTTTACTCTAGTGAAAACCAGACAGTTTTTTTTTACATTTTTAACACTAGTTCATCAGTTCTGTGGAAAGTTGTCTGAAAAGTGAAAGGCATGAAAACTGAGGTAATATTCTAATAATAAATTATGTAGATCCAATTAATCTGTTACACACACTGAAAAATATTAATAAAAATACATTTTATACAGAATAATTATAGTTTTACATGCATAACAAAATAAATAAATAAAATAAGTGTCAAATAAATAGAATAAATGAACATTTAAGTTCACTTTACCTTTAGTGAATAGCTTGTTGGTATATGTATATCCATACCCACTACTAGGTCTTTTTAACAGTAGAAGTTTATCCCTTGTTTCTTGTTTAGGGTTGGGTTTCTGGTTCCTGCAAAATTCTACTTCAACTCTATATTTCTAACATCTCTGCCTAAACACTGAAATATCTACTATTCATTTATTTATATTTTTTCCACAATAGAAGCAGATAGGTACACCTCTCATCTGGTTCATACACATCCCCAGTCTTTTGAACAAGTATAAAGGATACCCCCTTGTTTCCTGTTCAGGATTGGGTTTCCAGTTCCTTTTAAAAAAATTTTCTCCTCTTTTCCTTCCAGTGGCGCCTTGTATCTTGTTGGCATTATCACTTTGTTTGTGGTGGTGCCTCTTATTCTTATTCAAAGCCAGATTTAACATTATGCTTAGGTGTGCTTAAGCACCGGACCCATTGACCAGGGTGGCCCCATCTTCCTTCCATGCCTGTGTAGGCATGCCTTCAGGGACCAAGTAAGGGGCCTCATAACTTTACTAGCACAGGACCTCCTTTGTCCTAAATCTGGCACTGTCTGTAACTCTCTACCTCAAGTTTCTCATGGGCCTTGTACAGAGTGAGCATCATTGTAAATTGAGTAATTCAATGACTGCATGTTAGAAGGATCAGTGGCATTAGAGTAATGAAAATGGACATGATGAGCATTGAAGTTTCCAAAAAAAGATATTTGCAGACAAATATAGAAAGCCATATCTATACTGTCATATACTCTATCTAATATGCATCAGTCCTGAGAAGAAAGGAAACAATGAAGAAAGAAGATATAACTGACTGAACTTAATAATTAAATTCATAAGCACATAAGCACAATCTGAAGGCTCAAGAGACAAATCCCTGGGAGATTTTCATGAATATAGACACCAAGGTCATGCATGGGAAATCTAGATTCATTTGGATATTGAAAAAGATAATCAGGAATATAAAATGCCTGGCATAAACTCATCACCTTTGTTAGTGAGTGCTGGCATAGACTCAATATTTTTTTAAATCATTTCACCCAATGCAAGTAGTACACAGGTGGTTACAGGGATTGAAAGGGAAAGAAAAGACTAAGAATAGTGAGGATTGAGGAAAGGATGACAGATGAACAGGTTTCAAGAAGATAGATGAGGGTGATTGATGTTGCATTTAGAATTTTGAAGATTGTAGTTAACATGGAAGCAAGTAAACAGAATTCCACAGATGGGATGTGTGGGAAAAGAAACTGTTGGAGTAGAAGTGGTAGTTGCATTTAGCTATTTCAACTGTAAACAGGTGGGACCTAGATGACAATCTAGTAACTGCTTCATTTCATGTAGCTGGGGCAACAAGGAAAAAGCAGTTGCCATGAAAATATTTATAGATAAGTCAGAGGGAAGCCACATCACATCAGTAAGACAGTGACTGAAGTTGTGATGTTTGGTCAGGATCAGTTATATTACAGATCCTTCTTTGGATTTTGTCAAGAATCTCAAAATGTACAGCAGGAGCACCAGTCTAGATATGGCAACAGTATTCAATGCATAGACAAATGGTAGATTTGTAAATGTGCATGTTCGATTCTGATGAGAAAAATTTTCTGGCATGACACAGTGACCCAACTTTCCTAGCAATAGATGCAGCTATTGATTCGATATAGTTACTCTGCTTCAAATCAGTGAAAAACAAGAAGGCATAAAGTGTTGCTCCCCAGGGCAAAATTTAATCATTTTTTGGTGGAGAAAATATATATATATACTAATTCATAATATACTTACGTTCAGTACATGTCCTTCCCATAAAGCCTATTTTACAAATACATTTGAAAGCACGTCCATGGTTCAGGCATTTTGCACCATTTTTACAGCGTTCTAGTCCACATGGATTGACTGCAAAATTAGAAATATCTCTCAAATGAATAATGATACATTACAGGTTATTAAATAAGGGTTTAACAAAAATATTTCACAGATTGTAATAATAAATGCTGTGATATCTGATGGGGGTAGTAGATGCTTTAACAAGTAAGATCTGGTGAATATAGTAAATAAATTAACAAATAACATCTAGTATAGGATATAGATGCATTTGAAACTAGTATCTAGTAGAAGTCATACATGGATTTACAAATGATAACTGGTGGATGCAAAAAATGTATTAACATGTATTAACAAGTAACAACTAGTGAAGGCCATCTATGCATCTGTCTATATGCTAAGCCACAAAAATCTCCTGAGCTGACCAAGCATAGAAATGAATACAATATGGGAACCAGTAATAAGGAGTGCCAGAGAAAAAGCAATAATAACAACAAAAATTGCAATATGAGCTCTGATAAAAGCTTGCAATGATAACAGCAAAAATTGCAATATGAGCACTGGTAAAAAATGGTTGCTAAGACATTAGGTTTATAACACCTAGAAATTCATACACAGATGTCCTGTGGCACAGTGAATAGAGGCATTGGTTAGATCCAGTAACAGGAGCCAAAGAGTGTGAGTTCAATACCCGGTTAAGGCAGTGGAGAACTGGGAGAGGGGAATTAACAGGAGATAACTGATAACTAACATCCATTAAACATGGCACATGGAACTAGAACAGTCTACCCCAGTTAGTGAAATAAAGGGTTCAATTTGACATTTCAACCACCTGAAGAAAGCCGGAGCGTACAACGGCCGAAACGTTGTAATAAATATGGCAACAAAGATGAAGACAATAGTCCAAATAATGTAAATAGTGCCATCTATGCATTTAAACATATCTGGTGTATGTAATAGATGCATTAAAACATCTGGTGGATGCAATATATTCATTAACAAGTACTATCAGCTAGAGGCAGTACATGCATTTACAGATGATATTTTGTGGATGTAATAGATATATTAACAAGTAAAAAGTAGTGGATCTAGTGAAGGCAATAAATGGATTAACAATATTACTATAATGAGGTACCAGATCCATAAACAAGTAACAGTTGTGGACCAGTAGTAGGCAGTAAGGGCAAGTAATATCTGGTAGAGGCATTATATGCATTTGAAAGGACAATCTGGTGAATGTGATAGATGCATTAACATGTATGATATTGTGGATATGATAGATGCTATAACATTTAAGATCTGGTGGATGCAGTATATGCATAAGCAACTCACATCCTATGGATGAGGTAGATACATTAAAAAGATCTGGCGGATGCAGTATATACACGTAACATCTGGTGGAGGCAGTAGATGTATTACAGTGGGGAAAATAAGTATTTCATCCCCTGCTGATTTTCTGAGTTTTCTACCTTAGAAAAATGGGAACCATCTATAATTTTCAGGGTTGGTTTGTCTTGAAAGTGAGATACAGAATATAAAAAAAATCTAGAAAATCACATTGTATTAATTTTTGAACATTTATATCTTTTTTATTGAAAAAATAAGTATTTCACCCCATAGCAAAACATAACTCAGCATTTGGTGAAGAAATTCTTGTTGGCAAGCACAGCAGCCAGACGTTTCTTGTAGTTGGTTATCAAGTTTTTACAGATCCCAGTGGAAAGTTGGCCTACTCCTCTTTGTAGATCTTCTCCAAATCCTTAAGGCTTGTAGGTTGTCTTTGGACAACTCAAAGTTTCAGCTCCTTCCACAGACTCTCTAAAGGATTAAGATCCGGAGACTAACTAGGCCACTCCATGACTTTAATGTACTTCTTCCTGAGCCACTCCTTTGTTGCCTTAGCTGTATGATTTGGGTCATTTTCATGCTGGAACACCCATCCACAACCTATCTTCAGTGTCCTGGCTAAGGCAAGGAAGTTTTCACTCAAGAATTCCCTGTACTTGGCCCCATCTATCATTCCCTCAACCCAGTGCAGTTGTTGTGTCCCCTTGGCAGAGAAACATCACCAAAGCATAATGTTTCTACCCCTATGCTTAATGGTTGGGATTGTGTTCTTGGGTCCAAGTCACCTTTTTTTTTTTTCCTCCAAACACAGCAAGTCGAGTTGATGCCAAAAAGCTCAATTTTAGTCTTGTCTGACCACAGCACTTTCTCCTAACCCTCCTTTGAATCAACCAGGTGCTCATTTGCAAACTTCTGATAGACATGTACATGTGCCTTCTTGAGTAGGAGGACCTTGCGGGTACTACATGATTTCATTCTACTACCACACAATGTGTTACTAATGGTCATCTTGGTGACTGTGGCCACAGCTGCCTTGAAATCATCAACAAGTTCTGGGTTGTTTCCTCACCTTTCTCATCATCAGGTTCACTCCACATTGGGAGATCTTGCATGAAGCTCCAGACTGATGGATATTGATAGTCAATTGGTTTTTCTTCCATTTTCTTATTATTACACCAACAGTTGACTCCTTCTCACCTAGCTGCTAGCCAATCATCTTGTAGCCTATTCCTGTATTGTGCAGGTATACAATTTTTTTCTGGGTGTCCTTAGACAATTATTTCATCTTGCCCATTGAGGAAAGTTTAGATTCTGATTCCTTGAAGGATTCTGTGAACTAGTGTTTTTATACAGGTAATGGGTACTTGATTAGGAGTTATAATTGAGTAACAGGATTAATCTATATGCCACC
>OZ010588.1:94690374-94695374 GCA_963932145.1 Acanthosepion lycidas | reverse complement strand
TACATGTATATATATACACATACATATATATATATATATATATATATATATATATACACATACATACATACATACATACATATATATACACATATATATTTATACATATTTATACACACACATATAAATTTATACATATATATATACACATACATACATACATATACACACACACACATACATACATATATATATATATATATATATATATACACATACATACATATATATATATACATATATATATATATATATATATACATATATATATATATACATATATATATACATATATATATATATATACACATACATATATACATATATATACATACATATATACATACATATATACATATATATATATATATATATATATATATATATATATATATATATATATATGAAAATTGTGTATTTGGGCAGCAATCTCTCTTTTATACAAGTTTTATATGAAAAGACTGACAAGGTACTGCAGTTAAGCTTTTTAATTCATTTTATATCCTAATAATTTTCTTACTTTCTGGCCATAAATTTTGTAGAAATTGTCCCAATGTTCTGTATATATCTTAACCTTAATAACCTTCAGCAAAAAAATAGAAGTCTCTCTCATACTCCAGGTATAAAATGCGTGCCTTATCTCCTGAGTTTTATGGCAAGTTGTTTGCATGGGACTTTTTGATGGTAGGACCTTGTCAAGGATTTTTGACATATCTAGCTAGAGCAATAGTCCGCATACTGAATTTATTGTCTCATGCCTTGCTTATTAATGACGGTTAAGACATCAACTCTGGATCTAGCAGAGCAAACCTGTTGTTCCTGTTGAGAACAACTTTCTTTTAGCTAATTCTTGTGATCTGTTATTAAAAGTAGATACACAATGGATACACTACACAAAGTTATAAAAATCAAAGATGCATAGAACAATGTCACACATTTCAAATATTTTATCATTTTAAACACAAAACTAATAACATAAATGACTTACATTTTTGACAGTGAATACCTTCATATCCTGTCATGCACTCACAGCGGTAGGATAAACCAACAGGGATGCATTTACCTCCATGTTTACATGGTTTTTCTTCACATAAATTCACTGCAAGAAAAGAAGTAAAAACATGAGAATGTGCAACTTTATTGGCTAATTTGTCTTCATTGTTTTTCACAAATGTAAAAGAATCCAAAAGATTTTATTGATAATATAAAAGGAAGCCACTTGTATCTGAATATGCCTGTCTTCTTGAACAACTAGCTAGTTCCTATTGCTGATACCTACTCAGCCACACTTGTGTTTGTTTAATACCCAATTAATTAGATTAACAAGTAGTCCAATCCACATTTCAAAATATGATGTGCAAACCATTCACAAACCAACAACTTTAAAAGAATCTACATGCAGTTGGCACATGAGAAAGGAAGAAAAAAAATGGTTTTCTCAGATTAAGAAAGGGATAACAGATTCAATTCCCACTGAGATATATATTTTATTAATTAAAACTTCAACCTCTAAGTCAAGGGATATTAATTTTAATGCCTAAAAAAACAGATGTTTACTCAAAGTGGTCTACCCACTAAATATAATAGTAATAAGAAGTAATATTATTTCCTTTAAATGATTGCTGGATGTTTCCATGACTTAACACATTTTTAACCTGCGCACCATTAAAAAATAATAATCAGTATCAAAAGGACGTTTTTTTTTCTCTTGACACCACTATTACTGTCAACTCCATCAACAATGTTTATTATTTTATGAAGCTATATTTAAAATATTAATAACAACAGACATTTTATACACGATTTACATCCTTGTGCAAATTAATTGGAACAACCATTTTAGTTTCCTTTCCTTCACTATACGGTCAATTTTAGACCCACTGGAGTGACAGTGTGTAATTGATTTCTATTTTTCCTCAGATTATGTCATTTGCAGTGGTTTGCAGTAATATTAACCTATTTTGGCTTGTATGATGAAATTTGTTTGGCCCTAAAAAATATTTTGTCATCTTTGATTGGATCAGATTTTTATCACACCCAGACACTATTGTCCTGACTGTTGATTAGTTGTCCTATAGCCATTGTCTACAATGGATATTACTCCAAGGAAGCATACAAAAGTTTATAATGCTGCACGAACACAGTGGCAAGCATTACCAGTAAGCAAATCCAAGTACTAGACTAGCACAGAAACTCTTCTGATTTAAATCCAATCGAGAATCTGCGGTCAATCTGCAAGGAAAGACTTTGTGGAATGGACATACAAAATACTATTATGTCCACTGGGTCATGTTTCAATGGAAAAATATGAAAAAAAGTATATAATTATGGAATTATTCATTTTGTTTCAATTAATTTGCACAAGGGTGTAGTTGTTAGATTGTTCATTTACAGGATAAATTTTATATTTACAAGATTATAAAATATGCAAATGTTTATAACAACATCAATAATGTTGATTATGATGATTGTAAGCATTTGACTAAGGTTGTTAAGTTTGCTACATTTCATATCGTCTTTGTGTTGCTCTGACTTTTCAGGAGCCAGTCTCATAATTTATCTTTCCACCGTAATCCCAATGGAACAGTGAATGTTTGAATTGATTGACAATTAACTGATGTTTTGCCACACATTCCAAAGTACACAATTCACTGACTTTGCCAATTGCTTTGGTCAAGATACTTTTTACCTCAGTCATCACCTGGCTGAGAATACATAATCTATTTGCAGATTTTCTAGGCAAGCTTCAAGTAAATTTTTAGAAAAATTAACAATGATTTAAAATGTTTTTCAAAAAAGATTAGGAGAGGAATTAACCTGTAATTGATGAAGTTTCAGGCCTCAGATATTTCTATTGATTAGGAATCTGTTAATCGGAAAATTAAAATAAGAAGCAATTTGAGATATAAAATAATCTGAGAAGAAAATTTAGAAAGTTCAGAAAAATCATGAGATAATGATTATACCCTTTTCGGTCTAAATTCAGTAATTTGGAGGTGAATGTGAAGTGACATCACCAGGGCACAAGCCTGGGTGATGGTATATGAATGTCATGTATGACCCAGACTACAAGGCCTTCCTCTCAGCCATACCAACAAGATCCAAACGAATACAGAACATTACATTTGGAGTTGGCTTATCTGCAAGAGCTGCCAGAAAATTCTGGAATTCTGTAGATATTTTGATAGTGGGGACAAGTTCCCACAGAAGAAATAAAATCAATTATATTAGCATGACGCAATTTAAAACTATTTAAAATATTAAATTCTAAAATATGTGAGCTAACAACAAGTTAGTTCACATATTTTAGAATTTTGTAATTATAAAATTTATCTGTTAAATACATAATCTAAAAACTAAATATTGTAAAACATTTCTATTGTTTTTAAATTTTTAAACAATATTTTTAATTTTAAAATAAACATTGAGGGAGTCAAGGGAGTATGAAATTGTAGCGGACCATGTGGGTGTATGTGTTGTTAAATTAGGAAACATGAGTGTTTATTCCTGCTAGCAGGTCCACTACAAGAACATGGTGGACCCAGAGATTGAATCCACCATAAAGAAGTGTAAAGAAAACCAACAAGACCGAGATATATATATATATATATATATATATATATATATATATATATATATATATTTTGAACAATAAAAAAATATTAAAAAATTAAAATCTTTAGACACACTGGGTTGTAGATTAATATATTCTTTTTTTTTATTATTATTATTATTATTTCATTTAGATTCCTCGACTAGTTTCAACCAAAATGGCCATCATCGGGAGGAGAAATATTTCTGCTAGCTGGTAGCAGTAAACTACAGAAATGAATGTCTTGATGGAGAAAATGAACTTTTGTCTATAGTTTTATTTGTTTTTTTTATTTTTTTATCTTTTTAACATGAATCTTTTAACGTTCCTTGTGTTGGTCAAACAGTCTCTTTTAAGTTGTTATTTGAGATAAGAGCTGGATAGATACATGTTGCTCTGAATTCCCTGGTCAGTTTGACAGTTTTATTGGACCTGGTGAGGGGATGTGTCTCTGTTTAGTGTTTGTGTGTGTGTTATTTGGTTCTTAGGGAGTGAGTGAGTATGACATGTGTAAGCGTGTGTATTGCTGTGGGTGTGTGTTATCATTTGGCTCATTAGGGAGTGAGTGAGTATGATGTGTGTAAGTGTGTATATTCGTGTGGGTGTGTGTATAAGTGTATAAGTGTGAGGCCTCCACACCTCCGTAAGCATGTCTGTCTTGTGTGAGTGAGAAATGTGGGTAGGTTTTGATTTGTTGAGTTATATATTGGTACTATCTGTACTGTTAAATTTATGGCTTAGCCCAACTGGATATTGTGTTTTTAGACGTTGTATCCACTTATTTTCATGGGACTCTAAAATCTTTCTAATGTTATCTGCTCTGAACTTTTCTATTCTTTCAATTATAGTGAATTTGGCATGGGTTTTGAAATCATGTTTTTCCAGGCGGAAATGTTTTTCTACAGGTAATAATTTTTCACGGGGAGTTGGCTTAATTCGATTACGATAATTATTAATTCTGTAGTGAAAGGGCCATTCAGATTTTCCTACATATTGTTTCTGGCATAGTGTGCATTCTAGGAGGTAAATTATGTTATGACTTCTACAGTTAGAATCATGGTAGATTTTGAAAGTAGATTTAGTGATTGAGCTAGTGAATGAATTTGTGTTTTTAATATGGTTGCAGCATAAACATTTTGTTGTTACATGGTTGGAAAAATCCTGTTGTTTTTGTTCTTAGTTTATTATGGATTACATTGTCCCCTGAAATGTGGTTACTACCTATGATTTCTTTTAGGTTCTTAGGTCTACGATATGCAAGAAGGCCAGGTTCCTTAAACAATTTTTTTAGGTCTGGTTTGAGATGTAGTATTTCCCAGCAATGTTTGATTATTTGGGATAGTGGAGGCAGAGTGGGATTGAAAGTGGTTACTAGAGGGATGCAGCTAAATTTATTTTTAATCTTGTA
>OZ010588.1:94672874-94685374 GCA_963932145.1 Acanthosepion lycidas | reverse complement strand
CAGGTTGGTCCCCTAAATCCTATTTTACAAGTGCATTTAAATTTGTCCCCAACATCGGTACAAGTACCAGCATTTTGACAGGGTTTTCTTGCACAAGCATTAACTGAAAAATAAAAATTATTTAACTTATTTTTTGTCTGAATTTCTGGAATAAGAAGTTACCATTTTTACATTATTCAAATATGGGCAATTGTCATCATCTTTGTTGCCATTATCACACAGTTTCAGCTATTGTGTTTTCTGGTGTTTATTGACCCAGGTAAACTTAATGAAATTTTGAATTGAACCCTTTATTTAATCTACAGGTAGATTGTTCTCATTCCACTGCCTACGTATAGGGATATCTTGTTCTTATTTTTAGTTCTACTCCATTATTGCACAGTGGAGACAGGGTGAGCAATAGCTGGACTGCATTGTTCCTTTGGAACAATCCTGAATTTTTCACATAAATAATATAGAGAATCATTTTCCCCATTAAGAATACATTTATTTATGTCAAAACCTTCCCTTGTGTGGCATGAATATACATACAAAATTTGAGTGCTATTCAAAAAATGTCTGAGAGTACAACAGTTTGTCTTATTAAGCTGCTAAACCACACCCATCCAGTGCTGCACACAAAACCTTGCCTGGTGTGTTAACGTTTCAATGTCATTAAGTGTTCATGGGTCTTCAAAATTGGGGCATACTAAAAGATTTTTGATAGTTTATGATAGCCCTCATTAGCAGTTGGGTAGCATATCCACATTTCTGAGGGTTAGCTCTACAGTGACCAACAGCTTTTTGCAGGCAATTTAGGCAGGACCAGGGGAGGGATTTTGTAGGGGTGAGAGAGATAGAGACTGTATTTCACGTTTTTAAGGTGGAGGGTTATGGTTAGGGTTAGACACTGACTAGGAGCTCTGCTATTCAGTGGTTCAGCTGATTGTAAAAAACTGTCTCTTGACTTGAACCTCTTTGTCATTGGTTCACAGCCATAGAGTGGATGACGAGGGTCAATTTCTTGCTTCAACTTCTAGAGTTGGGTGTAGACTGTCCTTTTTATGTAAGGTGGAGCAATGCCATGAAGCAAGTAGAGGTCATCTACTTTGGTTTGCTTGAGATACCCAGTGATCAATCTGCAAGAGGTGTTTAAGACAAGGTTGATTTTCTTTGCATGTGATAATCTGCTCTACAATGGTGAGGCATATTCTGCTTTGGAATAGCAAAGGGCTAGGTCTGTGGTGTGGATTGTGCCAGCATGGGCACCCAATTTGGTATTAACCAGCTGCTTTAAGATGTTGTTTCTTGATTCAACATTGGCTTTAGTCTTTGTATGTAATGATCCAGTGCAGAGTGACGATGACTCCCACCCCGCAAGAAGATAGACATTAGTTGAACATTACTAAATACAGTAAATGTTTTTTCCTTAATACACTCTGTTGAAATAGGGATGCATCTAATATGGCAATGTATTTTTCATGCAGTTAAATTTAATTGGGTTTTAAAAACTACTTAAACTTATGTTCATTTCCTCATTGCTTTTCCAATATCAAGCATTATACCTTTTATCGTGAGAACTTTAAAATTTCAATGTCTCAGTTTGATAACATCTTTTTCTCAAACAATGTGAGATAAATGCAGAATTCACACATTATCTACTTTTCTTGACTTACATTGCAGTCTGTTCATAAGGATGGCCTACATGTCTTTAAAACTAGTTCTGTAGTTTATTTATTTATTCAATTTATCAGTGTGATTGATTGATTTGTTTTTATGGCTTATCAACCTTTTTAGGTTATTTAAAGCCAGAAAATATTTTTAGATTGTAAGAACATTTTAAAGATAATAAATGTCTATTGATACAAGTCCTACTAAGTAACTCAAAGCTGAGGAAGAAAGGGTAGATTCTTATTTTTTTCACCAAGCATATTTGCATATAAATGAATACAATGAACCAAACTGGAACTATAACTTGGCTCTCAGATTTCAAATTACACTACTCACACGTCCAATCTGAGAGCTACTGGTATTCACAAGCAGTCACTCATCTACACTCTTGTGCAAATTAATTGAAAAAACAAGTTTAGCTTCCTTTCTTTTACAATAGAGTCTTTCTAGTCCCACTGGAGTGACAAGGTGTAATTGATTTCTATTTTTCCCTCAGATTAGGTCATTTGCAGCGGTGTGCAGTAATATCAATCTGTTTTTGGAAGGTATGATAAAATTTGTTTGACCTTGAAAAATATTGAATCATCTGTGGTTACATAAGATTTTTATCACACCCAGACACTATTGTCTTGAATATCAATTAGTTGTCCTACATCAATTGTCTGCAATAGACATTACTCCAAATAAGCATACAAAAATTGTAATGTTACTCAAACACACTGGCCAGCCTTACCAGTGAGCAAATCAAAGTACTATAGATTGGCCTGAAAACTCTTCTGATTTAAATCCAATCGAGAATCTGTGGTCAATCTGCAAGGAACGACCTCGTGCAATGGACATACAAAGTACTAATATGTGCACTAGGTCATGATTCATTGGAAAAATACGAAAAAAAAGTAAATAATAACAGAATTATTCGTTTTGTTCCAATTAATTTGTACAAGGGTATAGGTACTGACCAGGCTCAACATTGCTTAAACTTCTACGAGCACTGGTGTTTCAACATGATATGGCCATAAGCCAAAAATGTCAGTGTAAGAAATTGAACATTTGGTATTTATTGAACGAACAGTTACTGTCAGTTGGAATTCATGAAATCTTTTTCTTAAAACTGTTTTTCAGGAAATTAGTCTTCTCAACTCCAATAATTTATCACTTTTTTTTAATATTGATGGTTGACAACGCTTCATCTGATACAAAATAAATTAATATTTCTTGTACTTATGTCATTCCTCAGTTGGTAAATTCATTTGAGCTTCAAAGAAATAAACAAGGACATTTCTATCCTTTTTAGAGCATGGTTTCCAGTCAATTTTGATGTTTAAAAAATATAAATGCAATGTCAATTGCCATCATCTGTTTTCCGGAATCCTGTTCTATTATCATTTCTCCACACTAAAGTCTTTTCATTCACTTTCGCTAACAACTGGTGCCTTTGTGACATTACCATTGATTGATTTTTTTTAAAGGCGTATCAATTCTTTATAGGTCATTTAATGCTGAAATTTGATTTTCTTGGGAGCTTTGAAGTAATAAAAATATGATATATGTTATTCTGCTTTCACTGTTGAATACATGGAAGATGATATTCAACTTTTGTGCATATACATATTTTTATGGACATGATTAATAGCGACAATGATATATAGGTTTTCTGTTGTAGTTTTGTTAAAGCTATATTTTGGAATTCAGTTTTCTTTTAGAAACTGTACAATATTATATGTATTAATGTCATGAAAGAGTTCTTTTATGTTGATTGTTTGGTAGTTTTTTAAACAGATTTGGGTGAAGTTGCTACAATTCTTAGTATGTTTGACTGGGTATAGTTCTTGGCATGCCATACAGATTGGAAGTAGCTCTTCTTTTAGAATATAAGAACATATTACCATGGAGTATCCTATATGGTCTGGACATTATTTTATCTTTCCTTGTTTTTAGTGTTTGATGGCATAGTTCTATAGGTTTGATGTTTTATAGTTTGTTGTTTAGGCAACCAGTTCATAGTTTCTGCCACTCTTCTTTGATGAATGTGCTAACAGTTGATCGGAAGTCTGTGTACAAGATCTTGGTGTTTGAACTATCTTTGGAGGTTGATGATTTTTTAGCTACCAAATTGGCTTTATCATTGCTATATAGCAAGGTAACCACCAGAACATATCATAACATGTTGACAAATATTCTATTCTGTTTAAAAGTTTTATAATTAGTGGGTTTATCATTTTTCTTTGTTTTTGAGTGATGTGAGTACTGACATGGAGTGAGATTATCGCCTTGCAAGCTAACATTTGCATATGAAACTGATTAAATTCTATAAATATTTTCATGGTAATTCTTTTGATGAACTTTAATCTTTGATAACTTTATGAATTTAAATGCAGTACTAGATTGGATGCAAGGTCACATAAATTTTACAGTTGAAATGGATAGATGTGTTGGTTCTGTAAAATTCATCTGCTCCCACATATAGAGATATGTCACATGATATGATGCAGTCTCTCATTGGTTAATCAAACCAAATGGTTTTGGAATAGTCTGAACATGAGGAGAAGAGATTTGGACTTGCTCTGAAATGACATGCAAGGAATTCTCTCTGCCGCCACAGTACTAGTTACCAAGAGTTTAAAGATACAAGTTGTCTGGCCCTGTTTCACTCCACCAGATGTGTAAGTCCGCCTAACATATTCTCTATATATAGGAAAGGACATTGTGTTTATGTTAATCATGGTATTCATGTTTCTAAATGTAAATAAATAACTTTATTAGATGTTGATAAACTTGTCATTCTTATTTGTGTTAGTCCCAAACTAATGTGGAATTACACAATAGATGTAACTATAAGTTCTATTCTAACAGTTTCTTTCTTTACTTCTCACTAGTGGAACTCTTCTGGCTTCTTGCTTTCCAGTCAACTTTGATCTTCAAAAATTTAAATGCAATGTCAATCATTATCTTCTGTTTGTGCTTTTATTGTTCTCCCTCCTTAATAGAATTTTTTTCTCTTATTCTCTCAGTAACTGCTTTGCACCTTAGTAGGTTTATTGCCTTGCTTGGGATGAAATGATTCAGAAAAAAAATGTAATCTAGAATCAAGGTCTAATTTTTTATCATATTTTTTAAGATTAAGATGTATATCAGGATCAAAATTATGAATAAACCATCCAAGGTTGATGTTTTTTTTTTTTCCTTCTGGTTTTGTCCAAATACTATTATATATATAAAAAACATAACATAGATCTAATCATAAAGTTCTATACTAACGGTTTCTTCTTTCACACTTCTCATTTATGGAACTCTCTTCCAGCTTTTCAGCTAATTTGATTTTCAAACATTTGAATGCAATGTTAATCGTTATCGACTGTCTTCTTAATTTCTGTTCTTTTATTGTACCCTCTCTTTAATATTGTTTTACTTTTTCTCATATTCTTTCACTCCCAGTAACCCCTTGTGTCTTAGTGGCTTTATTGCCTTGCTTGGATTTAATGCTTTTTAAATAAATGAAATGACTTGTTTACAATGGTCACAGTATTTAATATTGTTGAAATTATCAGTAACATTTTTTGACAATATTTACAAACTACATTTTGTTCCATTTCACAAACTAATCAATGAACTTTGAATAAGCTGATCTGTTTGAAAAATACTTTGACAAAAATCCTACTTTACAGTTTAATGATATCTTTAATTTAATTTTATAAGATTTCATGATAAACAATATTTTTAAGAAAATTTCTTTTTTTCCTTTTTAACATCAAAGGATAAATTCTTATGATTTCTTACTTTTGAGCATGCAACATACAATGGAATGCATTGTTCTGAAGCCAAATTTCAACTTTTGAAACATATGGCCTTGCAAATTTTTTATAGTTTCAGCAAATGCAGGTCAAATTGGAAACTGGATTCTTGTATATATAAAAACGTAAAAAGATATGCAAAAAATAATATTGCATTTTTATTAAATAAGTATTTGCTATTTTAATCATTAAAATTATTTTAAAATAGTGGGAGTATTTTATATGTTAAATAATAGAATATATTTCCAAAATTATTCCAAAATTTATTGTACTTTACACACTAGTAAAGCCATATGTATTTTGTATTCCATTACTTGTTTTCACTCTTCTCCAAAATTTGGTTTTGATCATTCAATGTATGACTATTTTAGAAGGTGTGATGAATAGATGGACTAAGTCACAGAATTTTATATATAGATAGAAATTTAATAAGAATATAAGAAAAAGCATTTACCTTCAGAACAAGTTTTTCCTTTGAAGCCTATTTTGCAAATGCATTTAAAACCAACACCAATATCTTTACATACAGCACCATTCTTACATGGTTTCAGACCACAGGCATTTACTGCAAAGAAAAACATATTAGCATGAAGGAAATGTAAAAATATTTTCTTTTACAAAGAATACAAAATCATTAAAAAATTCTTAATGTCTTCAATTTTAACTCTTAAACATTTAGTCTTGCTTGATTATATATAAGTTAACATGAGAAAATCAGTCTATATTATGATAATGTAGTAATTTACTAAGCATAGCTCATATGGAACATAAGACTTCGAGTATCTATGCTAATGACACTATTTACTCCCGTCTTAATAGTAATTCAGATCTGTTCAATAATGCCAAATTGGCAGCTTTTTCTTTTTTAGTAATGTTCACCCAAACAAGACCCAAGAGCCACTCAAAATAGAGTATTACTGTGTGATATTGCATGAGCATAAAAAAGGCAAGGAGTGAAGTTCTTGGGGTTATGCAGGAAAGACAATAGCTAACTCTAGACTTGAGAATGTCAAGATTTACTTAGTGAATAACAATTCAGAGTTCAGGCACAGATAGTATAGTACGGTATTAGACTTTAGAAGGAAATCAAACTGAATACTCAGATTTAACTGATCTCTCATGACAAGCTTATTAACCATTACTCCACTTCAGAATCCCCACATTATAATAAACCTAACCTAACATAAAAAATTAGCAACATATTTTGAAATTTGTAAAACATAACATCAAACAGGTTTTATTCAATAATTTTAATTACAACTCTCTACCTTCGCTCTCTCAATGTAATGTTGTGGGCCTTTTGTTATAAACATTAATACTTCTTTTAAAACCATTCTTTGCCTTTGTGTTACTTGTTATTCTATCCATTTGCACAAAATTGTCAAGTAGATTTTCCTTCTCTTTCTGTGAGACATGATAATGATAGGGATTTATGGCTCTCCACAGCATCCTCTCTTTTACTGCCTTCAGTAATATCTCTATTTTGCTTTTGTGGTACATGTTCCTCTAACCATTTGCACAATCTTTATGTGCCATATCCTTTCAAAACTTGGCCAATCATGGCTCTCCACAACATCAAATCTCTTACTGTCCTCAGTAATACCACTTAATGACACTTCTTATCCATTGTAGTACTTGTTCCTCTCTGTTTTTGCACTAAACTACCGAGTGTTTAATTCAAGATCATGTCACTCCACAGCTTCCTTTTTTATTGCTATCAATAATACTTTATGACACATATCTAGGATGTGTATTTTTTCTCGTACTTATACTTCTAGCAATTGTTTCTCAATCCATTTGCTCAAAATTGATTATTTGCTAACATCCTCTGGTTCACTTACCATCATTGATCCCTATGAGTTTTAAGTTCTATAAGCCTTCTTTCTTCATTACATATCAGAAACATTTCAACTGTTTATATAATAAATTTTACAACACACAAACACACACACATATATATATATATATATATATATATATATATATATTGGTAAAATCTGCAAAAACATCCTTGAAAGAGCATGCAAATGCAAAAAAAATGTGCTAGGAAATAATCAGTGGCATAAAACAGCAGAAGCTATAGAATGCTTTGCCAATATAAAAAGGAGGAATGAATGTATTAGGTTGGTGCAAAAATAATGTCGTTTTCTCACATATGTTAATATGTGAGAAAACGATATTATTTTTGCACCAACCTAATACATTCATCTAATTCAATATCTGTGACTTTTTACCTATTTATCACTGAGAATCTGCTAATGTCTCAAAAAATTAGCAATCACGAAATAATGATTATCTGCAGACCAGGAGAAATAACCCAGAATTTCATATTGCTAGTGGTGTATTTGAATTAGCAGAGGTATGTGAATTAGTTGGAATCTTGCTATTGTGATGACTAAGATTTATTTTTGACATTAAGGACACCAGACTCTATAGAGATTATCACATAATTATCCTCTGTAAAAACAAGTCCAAAAAATATTGGCCAATTTAAAAAGCAACTGATAAATTTTTTAAAGATCACAAACTAAATATTACCACTACCACCAATGCTAAAGTGATCAACTTTCTCGATATGACCTTAGATTTAAATAATGGTTATTACAAACCATATACCAAAGATCTATATAACCACAGATACATCAGTAAAGAATCACAAATTTTTAGATAATGTAAACAAATGAATCCAAGTGAGCTTATCTACCAACTCCAGCAATAAGGAAATATTTGATAATAATAAAATTAAATATATAAGGGCTTTAGAACAAAGCTATCAAAGTAAATTTAGAGTATTTAGAAAAACAATAATAAAAATAAACAGAAACACCATAAGCATAAGATCTTATCGTTTAATCCACCTTTTAATCATAATGTTCAAACTAATATATAAAGAATTTTCTAAAGTTAATTCATAAACACTTTAATCATTCACAAACATTAAAAAAGATTTTTAACAAAAATAATGTCAAGATTAGCTATAGCCCCATTAATGACATAGATAACTCTATATCCCAACATAACATCATATTAAATAAATATATTTCCATCAAAGACAACATTGATTTTTTTTAAATAAATGCAACTGCCACAAAAATATGATCTGTCCTTTAAGCAATAAATGTATGACTGATAATATTGTATACTGAGCTAGCATACATTCCAGTAATGATGTTAAATTTTATTTTGATTCTTTTGAAAATCCTTGGAAGTTTTTTTTCTACCATCTTCAAATGATTTTATACAATATAAAATAAAAAAAAGCAGCACTGCTCTCTCTAAATATTTCTGGGAATTAAAGAATTATGTTAATTCATCTTTTATCTCCTAGAATAACAAGAGCCAAAATCTTATAATGGCAAAGGAAATAAACATAAACTGATGTCTTGTTTAAAAACAGGTTATCTTAAAACATTTACATAATTCTAGCTTATTAAACAAGTGAAATGAATTGCTGGTTACATGTAGGCATAAAAATGAATATGTGCTTAAATACATCGATCCAGATTAATTTTTAATGTAAAATACAGTTTGTTTGTTTTTTTTTTTTTAAAATAAAAAGAACAAGTAATCTCTCTTTATGCTTAATACAAAAAAATTGATATTCACAACTCTAAAAGATTTTTTTTTTTACATATATATATATATATATATATATATATATATATATATATATATACAAATCTCATTTATTTTAAATGTCAATTTTTTTTTTTAATTAAAATCTGTAATCCCAATATAATATATAACTGCACCAGCATTGTGACAACCAGATATTTTTAAAAATTTAAATTACATAACAGTCAGTCTATATTCAGTGCCTGAAGATTGCATTGTGCATAAAACTTGATGTCCCGCTATCAATGAGGGGTAATGTATATATTTATTGTAATATATATATATATATATATATATATATATATATACTGAAAAATTGTGTTAACCCAAATTGCAGATTCTGTGATAAATATCCAGAAACAACTGACAATCTTGTATCAGATTTCACAGTGTTAGCACACAATGAACTAAACATGATAGAGTGGACCAATATCTGTACTGGAAAATATGCAACTTTTACAGGAAGAAAATTACAATAAACTATTATGAATATCACCTAGACTCAGTTACAGAGATAGAGCCTGTAACAATTTTATAGGAGTTTAGAATCCACACAGAGAGAACAATCAAAGCTAATTGCCCAGACATTGTGATCAAAGATCACAAAAATGAGAATGTGATTTCTTATTGATATGGCAGTCCCTGCAGATTATAATGTATCTTTGAAAATCTTTAAAAAAAACACTATCAAACTACAAGAATTTGTCTATATTTCTAAAATGAGGTATTATGTACACTATTTACATTATTTAGACAATTTTCTTCATCTTTGTTGCCATATTTAAGGACACATGGCACAATGAATAAAGGCATTGGTTAGATCCAGTAACAGGACCCAAAGAGTTGTGAGTTCAATACCTGGTCAAGGCAGTGGAGAACATGGAGAAGTGAATTAACAGGAGCTAACTGATAACTGATATCCATTAGACATGGCATGTAGAACTAGAACAGTCTACCACAGCAAGCAAAATAAAGGGTTCAGTTTGACATTCTAACCACCTGAAGAAGGCCAGAGCATACAATGGCTGGAACATTGTGATAAGTATGGCAACAAAGATGAGAACAATTGTCCGAATAATGTAAATACAAGAATATTGAAGTGGAAATCTCAAAAATGTGGCACATGAGGACATCCATAATTCCTGGAGCCCACAGATTGATTGAAAGGATACCTGGTGGCCGATGCTTTAGAGAAATACAAACAATTGTACTCACAAGTACAGCTCACATGAAGAGCTTTATCTATGTAAAATCTGTTTGATCTTAGGTTGTTTTTTTTTTGTTTTTTTAAATGATCAGGGGCAGGAACTGTGTATACAACAAAAAATAAAAGAAATAATAATAATGAATTAATTATGGATTAATTGCTCTTACCAACAAATCAGCTGATAGAAAATTTCAAAAGGAACTTGACCCCATCATACAACTCACATTTCAGTTGCATTTTACTCATGCTGGTTGTGATTCCTTCACTTTCACTTGTTAATTGCCAGCATAACTCAAGCCAAGTGACATTTGTACAAAGACTTGCTTTCTATATATTTTCATACTTGTATGTGTTTTTAAACATACTATATATACTCATGTATAAGACGACTTCATGTATAGTGCAACCCCTGAATTTTCTTGCATGAATTTTAACACCTCCAGAAATTTTTTTTTACCTTTGTATAGTGCAACTAGTTACAGAAAATACATGATTTTTAACCTCTTCAAAAATTTTCCCATGTATATTGCAACCTGCTGATTTTCGCATAAAAACTGATCATAAAACATTTGTTTATATACAATAACTTGAAGAAGACATACAGGCAGTCGAAATATCGTTAATATTTTCTTTGATTTTTCTTTTCTTAAATCATTGTCTTCTCTAAGTATTGTAATAATAATAATAATAATAATAATAATAATTATTATTATTATTATTATTATTATTATTACTATTATAATAACTAGCCAAATCCCCCTCTTATGAATATTTCTCTTCATAATTTTAACTTAAAAATAATTCAGCAGACAATGTTATTTTATTTATGGTAACTGGATTTTTGGCAACTGCCTCACTCAGTTTCTGTCATTTGATACTGTGCATCTGAAAAATGGCATTTTTATCATAATTGCCATTACTTCTCAGCCTTTTGGCTAAGATCAAGTATTTGTGCTTAGCAGCTTAATCTGATTCTCACTCTCTACTTCTATTTTCCATTCTTTCTTTCATTTTCTCACTGAAACCAAGTAGTGCTTTTTTCCCTCTTTCCCTGTAGTTAAAACAGAATCGTCCTTTGCTTATGAGATATTGGCAGGGCATCACTCGTGTGAAGGAAGGAACAAGCACACTTATAATAGGACATTAAAAAATGTTAACAGCACTAAGAAGAAATAAGAAAATAATAAGAAAAATAAATAACTACAAATGATAAAAAACAATAAAAATAATGCTGAATGTTAATAATAATAAGTGGACAAACACTGCTTAGATCTACAATGGCTAGGAAGTTATGGAAAGCCATGATTACCTACATCCTGAAGGGGTATGACAAATAAAATAAGTACTTTACTCTGTGCATTTTGAAATTTCCACACCACGCTGTCTTTTTCTCACTACAATGCATTTTGTCTTTTTGCAATTACAGGTCAATCATTGCCAATGGGAATAAATTGCAAGCTAGTACTGTTTGTCCAATATGAACAAACAGTAAAATGATTATCTCAATTCTACTTACTATGTTCACACGTGTGTCCATTGAAGCCTGGAGGACATGAGCAAACAAAGCTTTGCCCTCTGTTTGTACAGGTGCCACCATTCTTGCATGGTTTAAGACCACATGGATTCACTGAAACATAAAGAAATAACAATTAACACTCAGAAATGGCACTTAACAAAACATGTTATCAATCACAAATATATATATATATATATATATATATAATTGGGCGTTAACCAAATTGATGAAAACATAACAGGTGAAAACATACTGGACTATTGCTTTCTTTCACAACTCACCAGAAGGGCTTTGCCAATCGTTATAAGTCTTGCCATTCATCCCTGCTTTGAATATTGCTTCCACAGCTGCTGTATATTTAGAGATTCTTGATACAATTCAAACAAGATTTAGCAATATTACTGGCCTCAATCTGGCATCTCAGCTTCAATACTTGATTGGCAGCAAGGTCTCAATACATATATATATATATATATATATATATATATATATATATGGGGCATTAACTAAATTGATGAAAACATTGCAGGTGAATATTGCTGCCATATCTGGTCTGGTGTTCCTGCTGTATATTTAGGGATTCTTGATAAAATAGAAACAAGAATCAGCAATATTATTGGTCCTGAACTGGCATCTTGGATTCAGTTACTTTCTTACAACTCTAAAGTTACTTCCCTGAGCCTTTTCTATAGAAAGTTTCATGGTTATTGTTCGGATGAAC